>CM040446.1:16306079-16906079 GCA_022749755.1 Azadirachta indica
AACTATTTTTAATAAGATTTTACATATAAATTAGAAAACAAACAAGTTCTTAACATTTAGATATTTTTATTTAGACTTCAGTGGAATATTGTGTTATATTTTATTCAAGGAATATTAAATAATTTTCATGAATAGAGTGAAAGAGCTAACGTATTCTTTGTCCGTCTTTTGGTATTACATGATACACATGTATCTGACATGATAAATCCCGATATTCTAAAATTAATGTGAACAAATTGATAACGAATATATATAATTCAAAACTTTAAAATGCAAAAATATAGTGAGCATACGAAGACCATCAGGCAATATTCTTCTTCTTCTTCTTCTTCTTATTATTATAATAGATATATATAATTTCCACATTTTAACTTGCTCATAATAATGTTGGCTCTTCCAGAAGGGGTCGTGATCCAGCATCGAATTTTAGTTAAAAAAAAGCTTTTTTTTTTTTTTTTTTTTTTTTTGGGTGTTGGATTCTCTTAATTAAGAAATTGACTGGTATAGAATAGACACCAATTTTTTATGCTAGCTTTCCTTCCTCTGAAAAATACCATTAATTAGTCGATACAAAAATCAATGTGGGATCTAGCTATTAGATTAAAAAAAAAAAAATTATCCATGCAAGCAACATTATTATTAAAATATGTTATCCACAAGCATCATTGAGGCAAATATATATTCATTTGCATTTTATGTGGAAGAAGAGAAGAAGAAGAAGAAGTCTTTCATCATACACAATCATTCAATAAAAAAAGTTATATCTTTTTTGTGGGAAATCATATTTGATCATACCAACCATTGGATACGACACATTTGCATCGTGATAGACTCTATTGGGTAACTTGAAAATCAACTTGCACGATAAGTATATATAAAGTATAGTCAAATGTTATTAATTAAATTCAACGGTTACCAACTTTGTGTTCTTACATTAAATGTAAACGAACCCATTAATTGCAATTAATTTATTCTGCACATAGCTAGCTAAGATTATGCATGTAATGATTTCAATACTGATTTTTAATTTTCAATGCCGTTTTTTAACTACTACCCCTCGAATTCCGTGACAACTGAACTTTTAATATGTAAGGTTAATTAATTATATATGAGTAACATCCAATTCTTTGGAAGCAGACGAATAAGAAACCGTTCCTATTTTCGTTAATTTTATATATTTAAATCAAATACTGCAATTTGCTACTTCCAGTGAATGGAATAGAAAATGGTTCTATTATATTTATGTTCATTATTTCAAAGGTGAATATAACCCATATTGAGCATTCACTTTCTTTTAATGTTAACATTTGTTAAAAGATCAAAATTAATAATCATTGCGTAGATAGAATTATTAAAAAGTAAAAATTCATTCAACTCAAAATACAGTAAAATTATAAGCTTAAAAATTCGAAACGATTAATTCTTTGTATATAGGATGATTGATTTTTTTTTTTTTTTTTGGGGTTAATATATGCATGACCATGACCCGAATGAATCAATGTGTATAAAAATTTTGTCTACATTCAAAATAATTCTCATCCATATTTTTAACTCCGATTAATAAATATTCAAAATAATGCAGATATTTGATCTACATGGTGTCCCAGCTTTGGCTCTTTCTAGCAGTGCCTTTAAATTTAGGCTAGGGTTAGCATACAGCTGCATGTACAGTACAATATTTTTAATTATTTTTGTTATAATTTTTAATTAGTTAATTACAATAATTACTTTCTAATGTGTTTCATATGTATAAAAAAAATCGACATTTAAGGGAAAAAAAATTATAAAATTGTAACGAAATGTTAATAGATTTATGTAAAAAATGTGATGCAAGAGTTAAAATGTACGGCACATTTATATTTGACACTAATATGACCCTTAAATTTAAGGGAGGGGAGTCCCACAAAACAAAGTACACCCTCCCCACCACGTAAAACCTTGGGGAAGATCGAGGAGCCAAAAACATCCACTGCAGTACAATCTAACTCCAACTTTATCAACATGTTCTTACAGTACACTTACCCGAATCTGCCAATCATGCATCGCCACGTCACCATCCGTATCTTTTATTGGGTAAGGGTTTCATCACTTTTTCTCCGTATAAACGGAACCCTAATTTTTATGCTTTATGATGTAGAATTCCTCGAGCCGCACAGAAACAATGCAATCAAATATTGCCACGTCAGTGATCTAAGTCATGTGATCGGAGGGTGTAGGATTTGAAAGTAAAAGTGATTGTAGAGAATACGTGAAGAGGGAAAAAGGGCATTGTCTCCCTGAATGGCGCAGTGTATATGTCCCAATTTCCAAAAAGACCAGAGACAGAGGAGTAGTACTCTTGGCACATTTATTACAATCGGACGGCCGAGAGTGGTGATTTGAAAGCAGTCTAATCAACGGCGGGAAATCAATCAGAAGTCACCAGGCCCATGAAAGTAACGCGTACTCTCGAAAAATCTCAGCCAACCAATCATCTCTCTACACAAAATTCTCTTCCTTTTTCATCCCTTTCCCTTTCTCGATAATGCGCCCGCACCCAAATACTACACGCCCTGTGAGCTCTCTATATAGAGACACATTCTCGCTAAGCAAAGGCAGAGCAATCAGAGCTCAGTCAAGTGATTTATTTCATTTATCCGCCCATACGTTACATACTACATCTGTGTCTTTGTGTTGGTTTCTTTAATTTCTTTTTCTTTTGGTTTGCTTTAATTGGTTCAGTAGTTTTCGTCCATATGTGTATGTGGTCGCCGTCGACAGACACTGTTCGATTTGTTCAGAAAAAGTAAGGACACTTTGGTACGTGTCACCGACACCTGTACGTCTGCATGAGAGAGAGAGAGAGAAAATACGAAGACTGAAACATGGCCAATAATATTCAATGGGAAAGAGAGAGAGAAAGAGATAGACACAAAGGGTAGTTTTTTTTTTTTTTTAAATTGAAATTGTATATTTTTTTTTGGGTATTGTTGTTTTCGTTTCCTGGTGGTGAAAAACCCTAAAATCAAAATCGTCCTGTAAAGTCACACTGAAAAGAGTCAGATTTTATGTTTAATGGTGGCTTTTGGTTTGTTTCCTTTAATGGGTGTCACTGTGTTTTCAGATCTGACTCATTCTCGACTATAAATTCCTATTTCTTTTTCTGTGTAGGTGTGCGGCAGTTTCTTTCTTTTTTTTTTTTTTTTTTTTTTCTCTCTTGGTAAATTTTTGCGTGGTGTGTTTTTTCCTATATATGGAAAGCATTATCTTCTGCTTTTTATCATTATTCATTATATTTTCTTCTTCTTTCTTCTCTCATTCTTGGAACATAGAAATTGACAGAAGAGAGTGAGCACACAAAGGGCACTTGTATGACTATACTTTTGCCTTTGCGTGCTCACTTCTCTTTCTGTCAGCTTCCAGTGCCGGAATCTGGTCTTTCTCCGACCAGTTCTCCGCCTGTGTTTTGTTCCAAATTCATCTCTCAATACTTTCCCTTTTCCCTCCCTCTCTTTATCGCCTTCGTCGGAGTTGAAGAAGGAAGACAACACAACACACAGTTGACAACTACTCTAAGTTTGTGTGTATTCTATTTTCCTTTCTTTCTGTCTTTACTCGTTTGAATTTGATTAATTTATGTATTTTATTATATTTAATGTTGTTAAGTAGCCTGAAAGCGTGACTTTTGATTATATTTGTTGTGAAGGTACGCCTGATTTAGTGATTACTGTGCGGATTTAGCGGCAAATTAAACTGTGCTTAGCATGGGACCATTCACGTTATATCTATCTAGTATGGTCCTCACTTAACCTCTTTTCTCTCTTTTCAGGTAGCTATTATCATCTTATGCAGTTTCCTTTTATCTTTTCCTTGCGCATGCGATGATACCGACTCGGGAATTGAATCTGATTGCAATTTTTTTTCACCTGAATCTAACAAGAATCTTGGTGCTGTATTTCCTTTTAAATCGGTCTAAAACCCTAATACGAACATACTCTCACAAGAATCTGGCTTTTCGTTTT
This sequence comes from Azadirachta indica, assembly GCA_022749755.1. NCBI lineage: Eukaryota > Viridiplantae > Streptophyta > Magnoliopsida > Sapindales > Meliaceae > Azadirachta > Azadirachta indica. Next base: position 16,310,081 of record CM040446.1, read on the forward strand.
GATTCTATCTTGGATTATTCGACGGACTCGAAGTTGATTTTGTAAAAGAAACTCTGATTTCGGTAGATTTGTGTTCTTGTAACATGTATGCTTCTCTTTTATGGTCTTTTGATGTGATGTGTACCCGTTCCCTTTATTTGTTTTTACATTCTGTTTCAGAAACCTGGAATCTTTTTAAGGAATTATCAACTTCAGAAATCATATCATATTGGTTTGGTTTCTTCTCGATATCTAGTTTTCCTTTTGGAATTATTGCAGCACCTGCATCTGTCTATTTAATGGAATTCCTTCAATTCGTATCTTTTTCTGCTGTAGTTTGCTGCCTAATGGCTTTTAATTCTGTTGTTATAACTATCGCAACTCCAAAACAATTTGTCCTAACTGGAATTGTGTGCAAGGCAAAGAACGTGAAGTATCAATTATAAGACAGCACGAATTTTCATTTGAACATAAATTATATTATATGCGTTAAACAAATCTTAACTTCAGCATCAAAGTTTCCTCTGAGTCAATTATTTTACTCACTAGAAATGAAATCAACCCATTGCTATGTAGACAAACTTTGACAATATTGTTTTTCTTTGCATTTTTCAAGATCTTTTACTTGATTATGTAATTATATATAAGATCTTTGTTGAGAATTTTAATAATATGATCACAACTGATATTACATGCATTTATTTTATGTGAGAAATTAATTTCATTGTTCTGCTATCTCTTGATTTCAGATGTTTATTGGGGCCCCCAGTTACTTGTGATAGAATTATGGAAATGACCTACCGAAAGCACAATTATTCAATCTATTTGAATGGTTTCTATTTTCTAATTGCTTGAATATGAATGATTCATATGTTTAGTTTGTTGAAGTTTACATTTCTGGTATGCGCTAGCAGCTGGATCATCAAATGGCATTCTAGCAATAAATTTGTGTTAACAAGATTTTATTCTATTATTTTATGTTTTTGTACTGCATTTTTGTAAAGTTCTTTTTAATTTAAAAGTTAGTCATATATATATTCCTCAAAGTTCTGGTCTCTTTGACAATGAATCTTCATTGGATGTGCTATTAACATGCATATAAGAGGTACATCAAATTCTATCAACCGCAAAGAAATTGATTTACCATATTTTTACTTGGTTTTTGACTGGCTGGATATTTTTGTTAATTGTTTTGCTTGATGGATTTAGGATTTACTAGAGTTTGATGTAGACAAAAACAACAAACCAACTCCTCAACTTTGTTGATTTAAGCCAACACCTTGTCTAGGTAGGTACATTACTCACATTTTGCTTTATATGAGCAGATCGATTTTTGATTGGTTTTAGGAATTCCTGCAATCTTGTTTCCAATTTTTTTGATTTATTCTTGTTTGGAATCATTTAGTCCTCAAATTAACTACAAAAGTCTTAGAATATTATTCGTTGCATATAAAATGAATTGAAGTTCAGATAGTGACCATTGATAATTATGGTGGTTTGATATATTTTTAAAATAGAGATTAATTCTTGGATTTTCTATATGAAATATTAGGGTGGTCAAGGAAAAAGTGACTAGAAAGAGATTCGACAGGATACTGGTTTGAGCTATTGCATATGTAGTTTAAGTTATTATAGGTTAATTGTTCTCGAACATTCTCATTTTTTTTACAAGATGAGAGATACTGCCTATCGTTACTACACAAGCTAACATGGAACAAACCTCTTTTGATTTACATGTTCCATTCAACAATTATCTTATGTGAATCTAATGATTATCAATAGTTGCATTCTTGTAAATGTTGTTTAATTGAATGATGGCATGCAAACATGGGTAAAAATGATTAATTTTAGAATTTGTAGTTTCTATGATGTTAATTTCTTTTGGTGATTAATGGGAAAGAAAGAAAATATTGAGATAATGATCATTTGGCTGGAATAGTTTTGCTGATATTGAAAGTTATCATTTTTCTTATCATAATTAAGCTTCTCATTGTGGTAGCTATCAAAAAGTAACACTTAACTTTCGGTTCAACCTAAGAATTTAGAGTAATTTCTTGTCTTCCTACTAGAACCAATTCATGAGTGGTGTAAAACTAATGAACTTAAAAGTTTTACAAAATATGTTATTTGTACCTTTTTAAGTACTAAAATTAGAAATCAGTAGGTCGATAATGAAGGCAGTTTCAGATTTTGATAGAAAATTTCTATACCAGTTTTTGTAGCCACTGTTTGTGATCTAATACGTTAGTGACAGCAACCAAATTTACGGTACAATATATTTTTTTCATGTGAGAGAGTCTGATATACTTTTCTTTGTGGTTTGTCCATGTAGATTTTCTTTTAACTCTTAGTTTTAGTTTGTCATAGATTCATACCAAAAGTGTAGATACCCCTTAAGTAAAAAATGCAACTTCGGCATGTTTAATCTTCCTCTTAAATCCAAAAGGTGTGATGTGTAAAGCTTTCATTAAGTAAAGTTTTTCTTTGATGTTTCACGTTAAAGGTATGAAATTCCAAAAGGTGTGATGTGTAAAGCTTTCATTTCAAATTGGAGATCTATGTGTGTGGAAATTTTCTGTTTATTAGTTTTGTTTGCTTGTAATTCCTAATTTGAAAGTTTGAGGTACATGGATTGTAGAAAAAGAGAAAAATGGTTAATTGCACTGATATTATACATATTGCATTCTCTATTATGTTTTGCATCTAATCCTTGAGCACTGGCTAAAATTTGAAAATCTTGACCTCTATTGAAGGCAGAAGCTACCTAAATCTTTATCAAGGTTGTCAAGTTTTCTTCTTCTAAGTGCCGCTTATTGGCAGCATGCTATAAGTTACAATTTTTATCTGCTAATGTATATGTGAGTACTACAGTTGGAGTATAACGCATCCCAGATGTTGATTAACTACCCTTCAAACTTTTAAAAATTGTTTCATTTAATTTAAAGCTTCAAGTCGTATTTTAGCATCCTCCTTAAACATTATTTTATTAACCAATCTAAATTTGATGTAATAGTAGTTGGTTTAACTGATAAAAACCTTATAAGGTAGTACAAAAAGTTTGAGGCTCAAAACTTGCTGACATTGGGTTATAGAGGAATTTGATTTATTTCTTATAATATTTGAAAATGAAGGAGCTTCATCAATTTGCTTTTGTATACTTGTTTGAATGCAAGAAGATGTAGCAATGAACTAAAACAATGACCTTTTTCAAGGTTAGGTAGTTGAACATCAACTTTAGAGGACAAATGAATGTCAAAATGAGAGGACAATTGGCTGACTTTCCAATTCATCTACATCTACTGTTATAATTTTTAATGTTTCATTTGAGACTGCTGTGATTCACACCAGTTAAATTGTTTGGTAATTAAACACCAACTTTTATTTTACTTACTTTTTTACTAATATTTAATATTTAATATTCATATTCCTCGTAACTTCAAATTCACGATACTTTAATTTCAAACAAAGTTTAAGTCAAGTTTCATTGTAAAATACAAGGACTTCACAAACATGAGGCATGACTAACATTATTAGTAAGTGCACTAATTTTAAATGGGTTAGAGAAAGGTTTAGAGTTATAACGATAATGGATGTTAATAAGATATTCCTTTTGCATGGGTAGGAGCATTTTCATTTTCTTAATTTTGCCTTTCTTTGAAGGCTGGAGTAGTTGGGATGTGACATCTGTATAATAATGGAATATGTGGTTGAGATTGAGGTAGGTTTTAGGATGTAAAGAGATTTTTTTATGAGTAATATCTTCAAAACAATTGTGTAAACTGATGGTCCAAATAATGTATTCTGGATTTTGCAGTTATGGATAATGTAATTTTGTTGGCTGTGAATGTTGTAGAAAGAACTTGCTGAGTCAAAGCAAAATACATAAGAGTGAGAGTGCTGTTTCCTGTCTTTGGGAGAATAGGCGGTCAAAAGAATCAAGAAGATTGCTTTTGTTAAATGCAGAAAAATTACTCTTTAAAGGCGGTAACTCCACTTGAATTTATACTCTCAAAATACTGCTCAGTTACTGTTTTTAACAGTGATTTTTGCAGCATAATTGAGTGTCTTTTCATTTTATCTTTGGCTCTTCTTCCAGATCATCTGTTCAGGGAAGATTTAGAGCAAACAAGGTTGGAAGCTAAGTTGGAAAAGCTGGGTATTTGTTGCATTTTGATGGGTATAGAGAAGGTCTTCTCAGATCCCGCTTTGTGGATGCCAAAATTTCAGGTGCTCTTACTGGATAACCCTCGCTGCACTAATTTCTGTATAGCTGCTAGGGCTAGGGTTTCGGTTATTAAGTTGAGTTGTAAAGAGTATGAGAAATTTTTTATTATTGTTGCATATTCCCCTTTCTGTTTGAAAAAATACATTTATGTTCTTGATGGGTGTTGTAAAAAGGCAAAGATTAAGATTAACTAGAGCTAGATTGCAAAGAGGAGAGGTATAAATATTTGTGTACCTTTGTATGACATTCGAAATAGAAACAGAAACGTCTAGGTATTGCTTTTCAACTTCGTTGATTGCTAATGTCACTCTAATTAGTTTATTTTTTTAAAACACATATATAGAGAGAGATTAATGGTAATTTTGCTGTAAGAGTGCCTGGACACGAGAGCTTTTCTGCGAGAATCTTTTGAGTTCTTTGCAGCACTGGGTATTCCTAGGTTTAAGTAAATGGTATTTTATCTATCTGAAAATAAACTTGAGTATGGATTAGCTAATTACTTATTGAGTTGGGTTGCGAATGCTTTTCTACAAGGAATCAAATCTTGCTGTAAAATAACTGCAGAAACTAAAATCTAAAACTCAAGATAGCATTCTTTTTCAGTACTTATACATGCTCTCTGGCTTGACTCCCTAAACAAACAAAGACATTTTTTTGTTTTTAATTTTTCTGATGGGTATGTACTATAACCATAGCAATGCTCGAACGCCTGCCTAATTACCAACAAGAGGGATTAGTCTCTGTGGCTTGATCAATCATCCCCTAACAAGTATTGGGGGTGAAATTAGTGTACAAATTTCCAGAAACGTTGAAATTAACAGTGACCAATTGAATGTTAAGGTTTGGTCATGATCGAAGGATGTAGTCCAATGTTCTAAAACTATCAAAATGCTATTTTATATATTCGAAAATCTGTTAGTAAAGCACATGTAAACATATTAAATAAATATACACAGCCGTATAGTTATCATCTTTTTTTTTTTTTGTAATCATATTTTAATTCTAATCGCTCCAATAATTGAGTGTCTTTTCATCATTGCTTCACTCAGTGCTCTTTTTGTGTTTTAATTACACAGATAATGATTATTAGCTTAAGTGGCACAAGCAACCAAATAAGAAATATTCCTGAGTTGCAGTTGGTTTTTGTTTTATTTATTTATTTATTTATTTTTGTCAATTAGATAAATGTTTTGAGATAGTAAGAATTTTGATGCTTGCTTTTGTTAAGCAAATGAACATACAGTTTATTTATTCACAGAAGCTGTTAATTATATATGTTCAGTTCATTCTTAAAAGCTGTTGGCATAATATTTTTCCTTTTTTAATTTGTACAGGGCAATGAATTCCTAACTTACTCAAATTTCTATCAGGCTTGCATTTTGAATTTAGAAGAACGTCAGCTGATGAGATATCTCAGGCTGTATTATGATCTGAATAATGCATGCCTACTCTCTTTTTCAAAGCTTTCAATTAAATGACATTAGTTACCTATCATATCATGCGTGCAGTAAGTAAACTTGAAATGGAATGTAGATCAATACAAAATCCAATACCCACTTTTCAGAATTCTAGTTAGCAAACTATCAAAGTATTACTTGCTTACCTGGGATTTCTGATGCTATGGACTCTTGACATGTTGCAGTTGCCATTGCAGGTGCTGCTTTACCCTGGCTGGTTTACTTTTTCTGAAGAGTGATATTTTGTTCAGGGACAGAGGTTTTTGCAAGAACATTGTGTTTGCAGATAGATAACAAGGTTTGCATAAACAAATGGTGGAAGGAGATAGATGGCTTGACTTGGCTTTGTGTTTTGTTGTCATCATCAAAGTCTATGGTGTCTGCCTATGTAGCTAATTAAGTAATTCTCCAGACTGTTGATGATCAATAATTGATTTCTTATTTAAGTATTTAGTTGGAAAGAAGTGGGTGGTGATTTAAGCTTTTGTTTTCTGTAGATGTGACAATGTAACAACAAATTAAGCGGGAAATGTAAAATGTCCCACTCTGAATATCATGTCACCGTCTGTACGCAGTACTGTTCTCGTTCTCTCTCTCTCCCTCTCTCTCTCCCTGTTCCTGGATTAATGCATTATGCATACTTGTTGGATCATTTTTTTAAACAATAGAAGTTTCTTTTCTATTCCACCAAATCTCCACCATTTTCCCTTAACCATATCTTTCTGTCCCCTCTTACTAGCTTTAGGCATTATTATTATTATTATTATTATTATTATTATTATTATTATTATTTATTATTATTATTATTATTATTATTATTATTTGCCAAATGGGCGATTTCGCTATACACCACATTGGAAATTTTGGGCACTGTTCGGCCATTTTTCAACAGCTAGTACTACTGGTTTTTGTACTTTTGTTTTTAACTCAGCATGTTGGCTCTGAGTAGTAGTATGCTGACTTGTACATGGTTGTTGGCGATTTTGCATAGAATTAATTATTCATAATCACATACCAGACTGGGAAAAATAAAGTATGAATGAACCTGAACAGAATACTTTATGTTATCTCATTTCAAATGGCGTCTGCTCTACATCTACCTTGCAACAACTGCATGAAGTCAGGAATACGGGGCATCTCTAATTTCTTCTTAAACACCAAAATTTTACATGTTATATTAATAACAAGAAGATGCCCAGCCGAAAAAAGGCAAAGGTCTGTCATTTTACTGAAACTACATCAACACTGAACACTGGATAGTCCAGATTTTCATACATCAATTTCACTAAATTTGCTTGAAGCAGATTATGCATCTTCAATACAAAGGTGTGGCCTATGAACTTTTTGAGAGAACCCCAGCAGCAAATAGTAAATTCCTTCGAGAAAACTGTTTGTAGAAACAGATACAAAATATTACATGATTAGATTATCTTTTTAAGCACTGGGAGGAAGAAAAGGAGAAATGAAGGGAAAGAAAATTCTAGCAGTACCTGTAAAGAATAGACTGGTGATGATTTAGTTGGCAGAGTTTTTAACGATCTCAGTCTGTTTGGATTTCCACTCCTGCAGTATAAAGGCCAATGTAAACAGGGGAACATGCAAAGAGTAATTGCAACGTCTAAGGTAACTTGTAAGTTACAAACTTACTTCTCTTCTGTTCTTGGCATCTTCGTGCTAGTACTGACATCCCATAATTTTACGGTGCAATCGGCAGATCCAGAAGCCAGAAGCAAACCTTCACAACTGGCATTACAAACATATTGTTAAAGATAATAATGAAATCCAGCTGATTCTTTACGGAAATAGTAGACATTCATTGGGTCAGTAGCAACAAAACCTGAAAGCAAGTGTCCACACACATGAGGTGTGACCAATCAAAGGGGTGACACAGCGACCACTTGAAAGGTCCCACATCATGATTGCGCCATCTTCATCGCCAGATGCCATATACCGACCATCAGGTGACATTGCCAATGACAAAATCATACTCCTATGACCAATGAAAATTCGTACGCACTCCCCGCTCTGCACATCCCACAATCTAACAGTTTTGTCGCTAGAACCAGTGGCAATGTAGTTGCAATTAGCATGCCATTGCACACACTGAAACAAGAATATTGACTTTTCTGGTCAGCGTAAAGCCCTTTTTTTTTTTTCTGGGTAGGAAATAAATACCAAGCATTAACCAATTAGCATCAATTCACCACAGAGCACTTTGCAGACCTCTTGCAGGAGCAAGTATTAGAAGGATGGTGTGCGTTTAAAAATATGAATGCTATGCAAGATCAATCAAACTGACAACAGGCGCAGTTTGTTCAAGATCACCAATCAGACCATAAACTGAGCAACAGAATTTTGCAGTCAGACAGACAGAAATGTAAAAGAACAAAAACTACTCACATCAACATCAGAAAGGTGCCCCGCCATTATTCTTAAAGGCTGTATTCTATCCATAGACCAAATCCTTGCTGTGCGGTCATGGGAAGAGCTAGCAAAATAATGCCCTACCGGACTAAACTGCACCAAATAAAATCAAAGAACATAATATTTTTATAAGGAAGCTGTACAAGTTTGAGAAATTAAAGGCTGAAGTTGATACACGATCTTGCAGTTCCAGCACAATGTGTGTGATGGGCAAACTGCATGTGCTAAATTAAGAGTAAGTAACCAGGACACATTATATTACTCAATGTCTAATGCATTATCAACTTTTCTCACAAGAAATAACATTTGAAAATCAACACTGTAGATCAAGCGTATACCTGAACGTCCCATACAGGATAGTTGTGACCCTTGTAGCAAACAAGATTTGCATTCAGTTTGGTGCTCCACAATCGAACTGCAGCACAATTTTAATTTACTCAATGAAAACAGAGCGAGAGAGAGAGAGAGAAGATTAGCAGGCATATTATAGCCAAGAAGATCATACTTGTTGTGTCTGCTGAGGAGGAAAGAATAAAATCACCAAGAGGACTAAAGGTGGCAGAATATACTGGCCCTGAATGACCCTGAAATAATGTATAGGATCTTTTGCCACTATTTGCTCCTAAAGTATCTTCTCTTGGAGTAGTACTATTTTCACCCTGCGAAAAAGCTGATACCAATACCATTTAACAAAAAAACTCTCTTACCAGAACACCTGAGCATGAAGCAAACTTAAATATAGGCATGTTAACTATCTAAAGAGAAAAAGCCCAGGTCTCTGGTATTTGCCAATTCACTTCATGGTGCATGCTAGCTGACATCATAGATAACAAAAATAGTAAGACAAGAGCCAAGAAATGTAATTGCATTTGTGTGAACTTACAACTGCCACCTTGTTGGCCAAGCCTTGCCATATCCCAAACCTGTGGAGGCAAGGTTCAACATAAGCAATCAACAAAGCAGCAAGATATATATTGCACTCATGAGAAAGATATAACCTTCAGTGACGAGTCTGAGAATCCACCGGCAACCAAAGATCCATCATGAGATATTGATGCACAATTTAAACTGGGAAAAAATTTATAGTATAATAAGTGACTCTGCACGGGTAATCCCCAAAATGCTCAATCAATTAAACGGACAAATAAACTACCAAAGTTATAGACATTACCCATTGTGAGTGTTGATGAATGTATAAAAGCTGACAGACGGCAATGCAACACTACTCAACTGTACACGGTTTCTCAAGTCTTCAAGTATAGATTGTTCCACCTCTGTTGGCCTGAAGCAATCAACGGCAATCAATATAAGAAATGAAGCATAAGTGTGCCTGAGCTACATTTTTAAAAATCCCTATTATTATGAGACACATCCATGACAGAGGTAATGCTAATACCACAGGAAAAATCTCTGAAAAACAATGAGATTATACAGCTAAAATTTGTTCAGATTTATCAATATTTTACTTTGTTAGACAATGTTTCTGGCATTTGATGACTCTACATAAGTTGTAAGCATTATTAAATACCACATAAAACTATAGTTTCAGCTCAAAGTCAAATCCAACGTGTACTGAGGAAAAATGAAGACAGGGTTCTTGAAAATACATTACGGGCAAAGCAAGCTCTGGTTTGACTCGTGGTGCTGTAGGTACAGTGTTAGTCTCTGGACGAGCAGCTTTTGCTGTTGAATTGATAGATTTGTCCTTTTTTAACTTTTTAATTGGGGCACCTTGCTTACCACCTTCTATTGATCTTTTCTGAGAAGGAAACACAGGGAAGAATAGGTTTTAAAAAAGGAAGCGCATTTATCATGAAGGAAAAAGATTTTTGCATGATCCCAGAGAACACAAAAGTTACACATAAAACATGAAAGAAGTATTATCTATGCAATTATTGGATAGGAAATGACATAGATAATAAAAGGTTACAGGAATTGAGGAATATATGATGCACCTTATTCTCATCCCCATCGCCCTCTTTGTTTTCTCCCTCTGCCTTTTCAGAATCTGAGAGTAAACCTCCCATCTTCTCCAAGCGGTTTTCTAAAGAATCTTCAAGCAACTGTAAAAAATGTAGCTCAAAATCAAACAGTAGAAATATACCTCTAAAACCAGTATCTAAACAACATTTAGTAATTCATTAATGGCTTAACTAGCATCATAAATTGTAAAGCTATGCAGCTAGGCGCAACCAGCGCCCAACTTGGATGTACTAAGTTCAATGGTATGAATTTGAGCAGTGATAGATTGTGTTCAGTATATATATAAACAGTTTAGTTAAACATCTTTATTTGGATATATCTTCAGGAAAAAGATCACAAGATTTCTGTAAGATTCAGTGAGTTCTGGTCCACAAATTTCTAATTTTTGGCAAGAAATTAACACCAATGGTGCAACCTTTGATAATAAAGACCATGATCACTATAAATAACCAATTAGATGTGAGTTATGGATTTTATAAGGAGAGCAGAATAAAAGAATCTTCAGCTACCAAAAAAGAGGAAAAAAAGAAAAAAAATCCCTGCTTTGGAAATGCTTATAAAACACAGTAGAATTTAGAGATAATCCATGGAACTTTTAAATGGAACAGATAATTATCTCCAGCACTTGTACAGATCATTAAAAATTAGAAGAAGATGAAATTCCACATAAAATACCAAAAGATAGCAGCCCATCAACAGCATTAACTTACCCCCCAATGTACTTCTTTCTGATTTATCTGATTAGCTACATCCTGATTGCTTCCAATGAGAGTAACAATATCAGCATCATCAGATATTGAGTTGGGCTGTCCAGGAGAAACTGCCAACAAGTGGATTAAGTGCAACACATAAGATATAGAAGATATTAGCATAGTCCAAAATAAAGATTACAGTTATGCATATTCCTGTACCTTGGAAGTTGATACGTTCATTGATAATCCCAAGCATTTTAGTGGATTGCGTCTTGTGCAGATACTGAAGCAGAAGCTCATAGGAGTACTGGCAAATGATTACCAATGGTTATTTTTATCAACTACACATAACATACTATCTATACAAACTATGTGAACAAGAACCAAGACAATACCTGACATATCTTAATGTTGACTTTGCTGTGCCTTAAAGAATGAGCGAATTCCATCTCCTAAATAATGATAGAAATGTGAGAATTTTTATGCAGCGATTTAAACACATGATGTAAAATGAAAAATTATTAGGATGCTAACTAACCTCCAGATGAGAGGGAGAAAGAACCCCTTCCAACTTCTGAAGGTCTCGTAAGTGTAGCATCTCATGGTCTTCGCGAAAATTATTGAAGAAGGCTCTGGCTGGAGGTATCAATATAATTGCATAAATATAAATGATAAGAGCTGTGGCCCTTTTAAAATGAAAGTCAGCAACTTGAGGTTGAAGAGATCAAGAAAGAGTTTTATAATGTATACCCTCTTGGATATGCTTTTTTGCCACCAGATCCATGAAACAGTGGATAAACACTGGATAAAGCAAATGAAGCAACTCATGCTGCATGTTACAAAGAGAACCTATGTTACTCAAATAGAAATACGGAGAGCATAAAATTGGAAACTGAAATAGTCAGTAACCAGTTACCTTGTAAAGATCCAGGGAACTATATGTCCATGACCTGAGCTTACTGTATTCTTCCAGGTATCGTGCTGGACCATCCTCCGATCTGAAAACCGATAATATTGATTAAAGAAAGAAAGTAACTATAACCGTAATTCAGCACGGAACAAAAAGTCGTATTGTGCCAATATGCAGTCACATGCAGCATTTCAAGAACGTTGGATGCATTTCATAGTGTGATTAGTAACAACCAATTTAAAAGTACGTATTGGTTTCCTTAAGTTTTAGATCCCTCTATTGTTAGTAAACTCTTTAAATTTTGAAACTAATCAAATAAAAATTTACCCAATATCCTTATTCAAAATCAACACTAGAGTCAAGTCAACCAATGAAGGCAAGAAGCTTGGCAATCACTCTTCTAGGTATGAGCATAGATAACAAAGCAAACAAACGTTTGCAATGTTTAGCATTTCCACAACAATGGCGCAATTTATCAAAAATTCACCAATCAAGATCTGAGAACGAGTGATTTTAAGCTAAGAACAAGCACAGCCATGATTCTACGTAAATTCTTGTTGCGTTAGCGCTTGCTCAGCCAGTCAAAACATGCCTCACTACAATAAAACAAGCCAAAGTTCTTAGTTTTTACGATATATTCTAGGGTTGCACGGATTTTCAGTATAATTTAGTTTCAAATAGTATGACTGCGAACTAAATATACAAGAAAGTTTCCCGCAGGTGTAAACTTCAACATTACAGCCCTAACACTATTAAATATAAACTCGCAAAGACGAAAACCAATACACTATTAATGTTCCAACAACTTCTCCAATACGCGAAAATTAATTCACAAAATTAGTTGAAAATCGACGCATTGGACGAGAAAGAGAGAGAAGTACTCGGAGAAAGAGCGAAAGAACTTTGAGAGTTCGGGGTCGTTGAGGATGTCGATTGGATTGTTGTTATTACTGTTCTTGTTCCGTTGAATTTCAGCTTGTAAAGCGTTCTGTGCATCGCTAAAACCTTTCTTCTTCAAGTACGTTGCTACAAATTCCACTACCTGTAGTTCATCCATTCTCTCTTCTTCTCCTCCTCTTCCTCCTTTCTGCTGTTGATGCGACTGAAACTCGAAAAATGAAAGACTCTGCTCCATTGGACTTCGGGTTCGTGGATGAAGGGAATGCATATATTGGGCCCCCGATATAGCCCAACTGAGAAAGAGAAATAGGCCCAATTCATTTGCAAGACTCAGAGATACTAAAACAGCTCTAACTATATTCTGATTGCACCCCTTTTTTTTTATTCCCGCAAAAATGTCTAGCAGGAAAAAAAAATGAGCCCAATTCATTAAAAGGGTTGTAATTACACTGTTCAGAAGGTGTCCTTAGTTGTAGAGGGAGTGGGCTGGATATCGATTGTGGTTTGGGGGTGAATGAGCCCAATCCGAACCGAACAATTTACCCATCAAGATCGTGACAATAACGCTGTTAATAAAACATACAACTAACGAATGAAATAATTGAATGCAAGGAAGCGTTGGATAAGACTAGTGACAAGGGGAACAACTAGGGAACGCATTTAGGTAATCATGTCCCACGAAAAAAATAAAACTGAAAAAAATCCTCAATTATTTTATAATTAAATGAGGGGTGGGGGTCTGGGTAATAGAATGAATTATTGGTTTTGTGACGATGCATGTGACCAACTACTAAGGACACACCCAACTATAACTGTAATATTATATTATCTAGTATATATTCGTGATTATAAATTTCCATAGATACAAAAAATAAGATTACAAAATACAATAATAAAAATGAAGAGAAGGTATCATTATCATTATTAGTAAAGTGCTGTGAAATCAAATATGTAGAGAGAATAGTTGATTACATTAGTTTAGTTTTACTTTGTGAGACGATGCCATGCGCAAGGGAGAATCATTTTTGGGCATGTGTTATATGATATGTCATGAGATTCTCGGTTCTGGAGAGCAACTTTCCTTAATAATTAATATTAAAAACAACTAATTTATGCTTATAATATTGAAGTTGACTAAAACAACATAAGAATACGTGGGATCAAAATGATATAATCCTAACTATCAAATTCAATATATACGATACAACGTCTCAAACGCCAAACAAATTACTAAGCCAATTGAATATTGTTCCTAATCACAGGTAATTTAATTTAGGCACGTACAAAATTCAATTTCCTGCTAAAAAACAATATGGTGGAAGATGTGTGGTGTATGCCTAGCTGTATGGCATTTGGGCTATGCCCATGCATAATATGGCTTTGCAGAAGCTTTATTATTGTCTTCCCCGGCCGTTTCAATTAAAAGTGCTTTTAAACAAGGATATACATAGACATATATATATATATATATATATATCCTTATCACCATATATATTGAGAATGTAGCGACAAGCACTTTACGGATAGAACAGACCAGACGAGACCCGACCCATAAAGAACATGATATGTGTCTATAATATATCAACATGAATTGATGTTTTGGTTCTGGTTGTTATATATATATATATATATATGACAGAGTACTGAGAAATTCATTTTCTATATATATTACACATTACACATTACACATTACAGAATACAAGTTGATCTGCAACAGTACTACTAGATGTACGTGTTTCTCAAATCCAGCTTCTAATTACTTTTACTTGTAAATCTATTATCTAGGCTTGTTTTTAACAGTTAAAAACATAGTAGTAGCCCACAACAGTTAAATGTTAATGTTTTGGTAAGGGTAAGGGATCGCGGTCTAGCTAGCTGCTCATATATCTTCTCCAAGAGTTCACATCCACCCAAAGATTTGATGATACTTTTGATTGCATGACGTCTACTAATTCTAATATTATATGTTTCAAATTAAGATTGGGTTGTGGTTGTTCGATCGCCCATTGAAAGAAACAGTACATGAGCTCGATTAATCAAAACATCATTAGACAACGACAACAACTATTTAGTTACGTTTAATTTTATCTACTATCATGTGGGCGGCTTTCTCTAATACCAGACCAGAAGGACGCATCTGTAATCTACCAATTATCGTGAGAAATTTTTTCGAAATATTATGTAGCTAACGTTTTTATCTATTCATTTTGTAGCAAATCAGGCATGAAATTGAAGGACGAAAGACGCCCGAGAAATTTGTATTTTGTCGATTCCTTTTTTGGCCAAACCAAACGATCCCACACCAGACTTTGTACACGTGCATGGCCGGTTCATGCCTGTGAGCTGTGATCTTCTTTCTAGCGGAGATACTGACGGCTGCAGGCAACCATAAATATGGGACCCACCATACCGTTTTACATGATGGCCCACCTTGTCTTCAGTTTGTTGTGCCACCAATTACATGCTGCCAGGTCAGGTCAGGCTGTTATTATAGTCAATCGTCGTTCTTCTGGTCTCAGTCAACGAGCAAAGTGATGAAAACCACGACGCGACTGTAAGGTGAAGTCCACCTTTTGTTAAGATAACATTCAGTGCCACCCGATATTTTATATTTATGATATAAGTATGTTTATATATTTATTAAATAGATCCTAGATCTTATTAAAACAGTCAAATTATTTCGATAATTAACCTAGTCAATTTTTCAAAATGATTAATCTTTGTCCCCTTTTAAGGTTGGAAACATACGAATTTAACAAATAATTAAGCTAATAATAAATATAAAAAACCTCGTTTTTAATTTGTTGAAGTTGATTGAATGAACTAATTTTTATTTTTTATTTTTTTATTAGGAGGGAAGAAGAAAGAAAAACCAATTCTCAAGTTTTGTACTGGCAACAACTGCATTTAATTTGACATTTGAGTGTGTTGTTAGTTCACCTAAAATCTGCCTTCTTTTGCTAGATATAAGATAAATACTACCTTAATTACTTACTAGTGATGACATTTTTAATAAAAAATTAATTTTAGTAATTAATCGTTTCAAAGAAAGACATGATGAAGTAAGAGACAAATAAACAAAAAGATAGATGCATATACAATAACTAAGTTTACAGCAAAATTAAATTTAATTTAATTTACATTTTGATTTTGCGTTGTTGTGATTTTCACACTTCATCGATTATACTTTATTTCTTAAAATACAAACTTACTGTCTAGGGACAAAAGGGTTGCTAAAATGATAACCTAAAGTTGTTGCATGTCTACTTCAAAAATATTTTTGATTATAAATGTAATTAATTCACATTATTGTCACAAAATATAATTTATTAATGAAGCTAAAGCATACGCTAAAACCTTCCTTTTAATTTAAATTATGATTATGATTATTGTTATTTTTTGGGGGGTATGGTTAGGTGATGGGTTCACTTGCATGCTATAAGGCAAAACATAAAAAAGATGTGTTTCATAAAGCATGAGTTTAGTCAGTCATACACAACTTTAATTTCAATCTAAGCATATAAAAATCGATTATTTTACAAATAAAATATCAATCAATTTTTGCAATTTAAAATACGATTTATAATAAATCAATATTCGTATTATGTGCTAGTTAAATTCTTTATATATTTTTAAAAATATTATTGTGTAGACAACTGTTTGATATATAATAGAATCCTAAGTTTGTTATTGCATAATTTAATTTGATATTTTAATATTTTAGATTTGTGTAAAGTATTTTTGAAAAGGTTTTTAAATCTAATTAGTAAAATAAATCAAAGTCAATCCAATTAATGCTAGTTTTGATAGTTTGCCTTGTTGTGGAATAGTAATAGGTCCCTCCACTAAAGACAAGATACATTAATTTATAGCATAAGATTACATTAATTAATATTTTAAGAAAGAATCTCAATACAAACACATAAATAAATACGTACAAATTAAATAATGGTTCCTTCCAACAAAAGTAATTAAAATAAAATAAATTATAAATTAAAATGGTAAGGGGGTCCTCAAGCTCAAACCAAAGCATTGTTTGGACATTGGTGTCATAATTTCTTCAGAGATATGAGATGATGTGATTTTTGGGGCCCAAGAATCATTATTTTGCTTCATGGAGCTTCATTATTGGGTAGATTAAACTTTAATTGGATGATTAGCAACAGCTAATCTTCCTTGTGGATTGTTTTATAACCTCTGGATTTACATCTTAAAACTTTTGGTTTGCTCATTAAGACTTGGTAAACAAAAATGCCCACGTTTCAAGGGGTCTAAATTATAAAATTGTTATAAAGACATTTTAGTTGTTATGATTTGGTTAAATTACATTGATAAATTTTAATAATTTTAAAAATATTTTAATTTATTAGTTAAAATATCCGTTTCGATAAAAAAATAATAATTAATATAAAAAAAATAAAATAATATAATAATAAATATATAAATTTTTTATCTAAGTATATATTATTCATTAATAAATTAAAATATTTGTGAGTATTTTTAAAACAAGAAAAACTAAGAAGTTTAATAAACTAAACTTTAAAAATTATAATATTTTTTTTTTTATCTTTACTATAGTTCACAATTATTAGTAACAAGGTAACTAGAACTTCAATATATTTTATAACACTTACTATACTTTATATAGATAAATGTATATAATGATATACTCAATATTTTAGACTAAATAATTTATAAATTTCAATTGAATATGTTTGGCAACCTTATTTTGACCAATATTTTTAGTCTTAAATTTGAAAAATCAATTAGTTCAAAAATACATCTCATAGAATTTATGAATATTTATTTGTTTTTGATTTTTTTTTTAAAAAAAAAAGGGAAATGTAAACAAGTGCATTGCACCAACTCCTTCATCACAATTATTTGTGTGACAAATTCACATAAAATTGGTGCTCTTGTCGGTAGCCTTGGAAACTTTCAATATATGAATTAATTTTTATTTTGAAAAACGAGCACAATAAAATAAAAGAAATAAATACTTGGAAAAAAAAAAAAGCCTCGTTAATTAGCTGTTTGTGATCGTGTATTTCCTTCCAATTGCCCTCTTTGCTTGTTGGGAATTCCTGAACCAGTTGGGAATCCCATTAAACTGTGAAATAATTAAGACCCCAAATTGATTTTCTTTTATCTCTTATAAATTATCGTCAGATATGGCTTCTGAATGATATTAATGCGACCAAATGGTAAGCCTATTTTTTAAAATTTTTTATTATTAAATTGTTAGACCTCTATTCTGTACCGTAATTAATTCCTTAATTAAAAATTGTAACGAATCTAATGATTTATTTAATTATTTTTCTAGAAAATATCTGGGGTGTATTTATTCTTGAGGACATAAATCTGTTTCATCATAGTGTATAGAAAATTGCACGATATTTTTCATAGGTCGGCAACAATTTTGAATTGTATAACAAGAAGCTCGGAAATCGCCATGCAAATAGACTAGTCCAAAATTCAAATCCCCCTGTTTTGATGCTGCTGTTACTCTGCTTTTGTCTTTCTTGTTTCCATGTTTTTTTTACTTTTATTTTTTCTGTTTTCACTTTAATCAAATCTGGATCAAGGATGTTACAGATACCCATTTTTTAAAACAAAATTATGTCCGAATTCAACTCTAGAATAACTTGATTTCCGAAAGATTTCAATTAATATACTTAATCCAATTTGTAATGTGGCGTCTAATTTTAATGAATCTTTGTGTGTGAAAATTTAATACAAATGGATCTAATTGATTAGTTTACCATTAAAATTATGTTAAATGTCTCACTCTCATAATTATTATGAATGGTTTTGTAATATTTTATTTGTACAACCGTAGTTTTATATATGTTGTCAGAACTTACCATACCATTGATATTGATTCTATCTTGTTTAATTTAAATTAATTATTCAATCATGATGTTAATGTAACAGTAATTTAAAATATTTTTGTAAATTTGCAGAATTATTTTTGTCAAATCTGATCGGATCAAAAATTCAAAAATATAATCTGTCAATAAGATGTTCAAATTAGAAATTCCAACTACTTAAAATGTGCACGAGAATGACACGTGTAGCTACGAGCTTAGTCCACACCAACGAAAACAGGTAGATACTTTGAAAAAAACAGAGCATAGTTCCAGAAAACAGAGTAAAATTAGTGTGAGACCAGGAAAATTAGTAAATCAAATCACTTAAAAAAAAAAAAATACTAACTATGTAAGATTAAAAGATAAATCTTGTTCATAAACGCGTCTTCTCCCCCAATTATTTGTAAATAAAAAAAATTTTAAACCCGACGAATATTTATTATTCTGTGTGCTCTTGTTGCGGCTGCACACAACAAGTCTGAGAAAACCACACCCCCCGGAAAAAATGAAAAATCAGGTGCTTGAAATTTTTTATAGCTTTCTATTTTCTCTGAAAATTTGACCAACTGGCCATTTCATGGAATCAATTCAAATCAGTATATCCGCAATCCTTTCTTGGATTCCGTCACTGTTTTCCTGTATTAATTGATGCTGCTACTACTTGGTTTATTAAATTTGTGGTAGTTTTTGTTTTCGTTTTCGTTTTAGCAATGGAGGAGAGAAATATTCTGTTCGGAAAGTACGAGATGGGGAGGTTGCTGGGAAAGGGGACGTTCGCGAAAGTTTACCACGGGAGAAATACAGCGTCCGGGGAAAGCGTGGCGATTAAAGTGATTAGTAAAGATCAGGTTAAGAAGGAAGGAATGATGGAGCAGATTAAGAGAGAAATTTCTGTTATGCGTCTTGTTCGTCACCCGAATATCGTCGAGTTGAAGGAAGTTATGGCGACGAAGACAAAGATTTTCTTTATTATGGAGTACGTTAAGGGAGGAGAACTGTTTGCAAAAGTGGCGAAAGGGAAGCTTAAAGAAGATCTTGCTCGGAAATATTTTCAACAGCTGATCAGCGCGTAGATTTTTGTCACAGCAGAGGCGTTTCTCATCGTGATCTGAAGCCGGAGAATTTGCTGCTGGACGAAAACGAAGATTTGAAGATCTCCGATTTCGGTCTGTCAGCGTTGCCGGAACATTTGAGGAACGACGGGCTGCTTCACACGCAGTGCGGGACTCCGGCTTACGTCGCCCCGGAGGTTCTGCGGAAGAAAGGATACGACGGATCGAAAGCTGATATCTGGTCCTGTGGGGTGATTTTGTACGTTCTGCTTGCAGGATTTTTGCCGTTCCAGGAAGAAAATATTATGAATATGTACAGGAAAGTTTTCAAAGCTGAATACGTTTTTCCTCCATGGTTTTCGGCGGAATCGAAACGTTTGATTTCTAAACTTCTCGTCACCGATCCTGGAAAGAGGATAACGATTCAAACAATCATGCGAGTTCCTTGGTTTCGGAAAGGATTCACACGACCTGCGGCGTTTTCCATTGAAGAACAGCCAGCTTCCGACAAGACATCCGAGGAAGGCGTGTCCTGTAATGAGAGCAAAGTATCGTCTCCGAAGTTTTTCAACGCGTTCGAGTTTATTTCCTCGATGTCGTCGGGTTTTGATCTGTCGAGTTTGTTTGAAAATAAGAGGAAAACCGGGTCCATGTTCACGTCAAAATTCTCGGCGAGTGCTATAATGGAAAAAGTCGAAGGAGTTGCAAAAGGGATGAATTTCAACGTAGCAAAAGTGAAAGACTTTAAAATTAGGCTACAAGGATCGTCGGAGGGAAGAAAAGGGAGGTTGTCGGTGACAGTGGAGGTGTTCGAGGTGGCGCCGGAGGTAGCCGTCGTGGAATTCTCAAAGTCTTCAGGTGATACTTTAGAATATGCGAAGTTTTGTGAGGAAGATGTTAGGCCTGGATTGAAAGACATTGTTTGGACGTGGCAAGGTGACAACGCAACTAACATCAGTAAAAATTGAGGGAGAAGGATGTGAAAAGCAATTATCAACAGCCGCCTAATAATAATTAACCTAGCTAGCAGCATCTTTTTCACTTTTGGTTTCTGTTTTTGCTTTCGGAACACAGAAGGAAAGAACCATCTGTAAATAGTGTGTGATTACCACAGTAATCAATCGATATATAGGTTTGAATTCGAGCTCAAACACGCATGCACGCGTACGATATCACTAAGTCTTAAGTGTTCATTTGATTCCAATGGATTAAAAAAATTGTAGATAATTCTAAGTCAAATTAATTAAATTCTCGAATTAAAGAGCTAGGTTAATTTGGCAACAAATGAAAATGAAAATGTAGATACATACATACAAGAAGAAAGTTAGTTTTGAATTTCATTTGGGATTTGGCTAGTAGCTGTAAAAAGGATATTGTCTTTGTTTTGTAACTAATAGTAATGGCTAGGATTATATATCTATATTATATAGCTCTGATTTCATTGTCATTTTGCTTTAAATTTCTATATAGATTAGGTCGAAATATGCAAGGTGTCCGTAAAGAGAAAAGTGAAAACCATGAAAATGAAATGCCATCGGCATGCAGTTGGATCATACTGTACGCAACACTCTTTCAATTATTGGTAACCTTTATATGCCGATTATCCTAAATTGCATTAGATGGTCATGCTGGGGATTAAAATGTAAACATTAAAAATTAATGGGGGTGAAAGCATAAAAAAAAGATATTTTTTAGAGGATCATAAAAATATGCTTGTTTTTTAATTTTTTTTTTCCCCTGCAATAACTCGTCCCAAGGATGTAAGTTAATTAGTTCTAAAGGAACAAAAGAATGGAACAACGGTTGGTTATTCTCTTAAAATAATTTTAGGCCTGGCATAGCTCCGCCCCTCGTTCAAGAGTAAATTAATTTTTCTTTCAAAATTTTAAATAATTTTAAATATTCAATTTTGACTACGTTAATTGTAACAAAATTAATCGGAATACTGTTTCAATAGAAATTGACTAAAACTATTCATATTAAGTAAGAGTATTACCACACATACATATATATTAGGGATATTGACATTTTCCTCCCTGATGTTTAGATAAATAGGCAGATATCCCCCTGAATTTTAATAGCTGATAATTGGCCGGTTAGTTTATTATTATTTGTGTCCCTTATCTTTTATATATTAATAATTTAATATAACACTTTACTCCCTATTTTAATATTTTTCACAATATATTTTTTTTTAATATAACAATTTAGTTCATATTTAATATTTTTTTCATAATATATTCAAAACTAAATACATTTTTAATTTGTTATTTCAATAGAAAATTTGAAAATTAAAATATTATTATTAAAAAACTTTAAACAATGAATTATATTAAACTCATATTAAAATATTTTAAATTCATGATTAAATATTTATATTCTTTTTTTTCTGCAACAAATTTGATATTTAATTATTAAAAGAATTTTGAAATATATTTTAATATTTTATTCTTATATTAATATTTTTATTTAAAAGATTATATTAAATTTATTATATTTTCTTGAGAAAAATTATGAAAATATAAATAAAAAAGTAAAAAAAAAAGAAAAAATTTAATATCATTTGTTAATAAAATTAATAATTAAATATATTTTATATTCTTATTAACCAATATAATTTAATTTTAATTAAAAAAATAGAAAAATAAGAAAATTTTTGATTATTTTTATTTGTAATAAATATATATATAACATGTATTTATTGTTTATATTTTTATATATTTTTTAAAAAATATAATAAAATTTAGCATAACTTTTTAAATAAATATATTACATGTAAAAATAATACGTTAAAAAATATTTTAATTAAAAATTTTTAATAATTAAATATTTATTATTATAAAAATGAAAACAAAAGGTTAGAAATATTTTAGCATATGAGTATGACTTATCTCATTATTTAAATTTTTTTAATGATTGTATTTTTTAAAATTTTTTATTAAAATAACAAATTAAAAAATTTATTTATTCTTGAATATATTGTGAAAAAATATTAAAAATATATGAAAATATAAATAAAAGTAACAATAAATACATGTTATATATATATATACAAATAAAAATAATAAAAAAAAAATTCTTCTTTTTCTATTTTTTAATTAAAATTAAATTATATTGGTTAATAAGAATATAAAATATATTTAATTATTAATTTTATTAATAAAATGATATTAAATTTTTTCTTTTTTTTTACTTTTTTTATTTATATTTTCATAATTTTTCTCAAGAAAATATAATAAATTTAATATAATCTTTTAAATAAAAATATTAATATAAGAATAAAATATTAAAATATATTTCAAAATTTTTTTAACAATTAATATCAAATTTATTGCAGAGAAAAAAAGGATATAAATATTTTAATATGATTTTAATCTAACTCATTGTTTAAATTTTTTTAATAATATTTTATTTTTCAAATTTTCTATTAAAATAACAAATTAAAAATGTATTTAATCTTGAATATATTATAAAAAAATATTAAATATGGATTAAATTGTTATATTTAAAAAAATTATATTGTGAAAAATATTAAAGTAGGGAGTAAAGTGTTATACTGAAATAAAATATATATCAAAGTATTATTATATAAAATATGAGGGATACAAATGATAATAAATTAACCGGCCAACTAACGGTAATAAAAGTTCAGGTATCTGCCTATTTATCCAAACGTTAGGAGGTTATCTATCTTTTCTCAAACATTAGGGGTATATTTGCCTATTAAACCAAACATTAGGGGGAAAAATGTCAATATCCCTACATATTATTATTACGTAAATAACAATTATGGTTGACATTAATTTGAGTAATTATCGAGCAGAATTTGTTGAAATTTTTTTTCTCTAGTGAAAGTGATATAACCTTTATTTTGATCATGTATTCTTTAAGCGGGTATATGTCACAATATATGTACAATTGTCCAATTAGTTAGGAAATACAGTTTTTAATAAATAAAAAAAGTATATAATAAATAAGAAGCTTACGTGTTTGTTACCATGCATAATGTTGTATATTGTAGTAGGTTTCACAACGATTTCATCCGCAAATTTGTATCTAACCTTCATAATATTATTAGTTTGAATTTTCTTCTAATGAATAAAAAGATAGAGTAAACTTAAAACACAAAAGAATTTGAACTACAGAATAAATTTCTGACAAAGTATTTGTAATCTTAAAAAGAATTACAATTACAGTAATATTAATTTCTATTTTATATATATATATATATATTTGCACTCTTCAAACTTAGCATACCCATGAAAATATTGAAAATGGTATAACTCTTGAGAAATGCAGCTCTGTTGCCTGTTTAGGATTCGTAGCGTACCAATTAATTATTTGTATACGTACAAATCATCTCAGCATTATATATGTATGTGTGCTTCTTGTTAATTTATAGATATATACCAAGTCATTGTTATGAGAGAAGACAGGAGAGTAGTGGTTGATTTCTTCACGACTCCTGAAACCACTGTAGTCAACAAATTGTTACACAATATTCCATTGCTTCTCGTCTCTGTCATATCATTGCTCTCCAGCCTAGCCTGCACGCAGTATTCCCCCTAATCAAAAGAATTATGTATGCATACATTAATTTAATTTGAAGCTATTTAATTTGCATGGATAAGAACGTTCGCGCACTGTATATATAACTGTAATAATAAAATCAATGAAGACGAGTATATTCGTCAATTACCGATATCAATATATATGGATTTACTTGAATGGTATGTTGTTGTAATAAAATAATAGCTAGACAAACATGTAAAAGTCATATTATATATGCATGAAAATGACTTCAATAAACACTACAAAATTAACTATATTTATGTGTGTGCGTGTGTGTGTGAAATGGCAGGCAATGAGACAAGTCCCATTGTCACTGTTAGAAAGGATAGGAAGCAAGAATTGCTGAGACTTGAACGAAAGTCAGTTATCTGCTGCTTCAAGAATATACGAGAGACAGCAGTTTCACTTTGAAGGAAGACAACATCGTGTTTAAGACGGATTGATTCTTGTTCTAGGGTCGGTTAGGGCCACAGCCACACAAGGCTTGGCCCATGGGTCACTTCACAGCTAGCGCACATGGAAGAAGAAACCAGTTGGTCCCAGGCCCAGATTCAAACAGTTAGGCATTTGGTTGCTGCATCAGCATCAAAATGGGACTGCATTTTAATGTCAACTAATTAAAGGGCTTCGAATTAGCCACCGAGACAGCCAATGCATGGCTCCGTGTGGTTAGTTGGTATAAGAATATATTCTTTGATTTGTGTGAGTAGAAATCTTTCCGGTATGTCAAAATAGAGATCTCAATGCATGTGACTGTGAATACATATGATATCATACACATATATATCTACATCAAAGTCATTAACAGAACCCAAATAGCTAGTTGAAGATATATATTTTGACGCATGGTTTTAACAGGAACGTACGAAGACAAAAATGGTGGGTGGATATATAAGTTCTTATTTTGACATCGTAAGAAATTAAAACCAAAGTCTTCGATGCATGCATGATGCATGGAAGCCAAAGGAAGACCAGAAGCACGCGGTTTCTATTTATTTAGTCTAAATAGAAACTGTTTGCACTTTTGACATTATTATAATTGTTGAGTTTTTAATTAATTGTTACGTGTTATTGACGTTACCATACGATTACGTTGTCTTATATATATATATATATATATCTGCAGTTTAATGTAATTTTGCAGTCGCAGACAATATGTACGACCGTACGTGAAACACACTGACACACACAATATATATATATATAACAATATATATATATATATATATATGAAATGTAAATTAATCAATTTTTTTTAATTATATAATATATATGGTTGACAAATTGAAAAACAATAGAAACGAAGAAATTGATCAGAAACGCATGCACGTAATCATTTCAAGTTTGTTGTGGCCATTGACTTGGTCGTTGAGACCTGATCGTCGTTACTTAAATGTATGGGATATTTCCCATTGTCGTTAGAGAATTAATGTCAGTACTTTAATTAATATTGAATGATTACTATCATAAATTAAAATTATCACGTGGAATATAACTTATGAGGCAATTAGACCAACTTCGTTCTATTGTCAATGCCAAACAGGAGATAGAGAGCAAGCAAGCAAAGATTGCTCAATGAAATTAGGGATTAATTGTGGAGAATAGTGATAGAAGTTTATCAAAAGAAGTGTAAAAATAGTTGATATTTCTCATTAACGAAGGACAAGGTATGACATGAGTGAAGAAATCAGTTGGGCCTGGGCCCGATTGAAACTCGGCCGAACCACTTGATTGGAAAGAAGATCTTACAGTAAAACGAAACCACAACGAAACGGATTTGATTTGTTTTCTATTTTATTTTAATTTGCCAAAATTGACAGTGGGAATTTTTTTTTTTTTAACATAAATATCAAATAATTGCTCAAATTAAAAATATTTATCAGCGTAACTTTTTAATTAAATTTTTTCGATTTGTATTACAATGAAAAAATTAAAAAGATATAATAATAACTTTAACTTAAAAATAAAAATTAAAAAATAAAAAATATCGTTATATTTTATATTCAAAGATAAAATAATCATTATAATTTAAATAAATATATATAAATAATTACATAATACAAAACAAAAAACGTTAAAATCCATTATTTTTTCTCCTTGTTGGCACTGCCATTGCTTCTTATTCTTCTTCTTCTTCTTTCCATATCATTTTTTTTTGCTTTATCTTTTGATTTTTTTTTTCCTTCTTTTTTAGACTACCACACACATAATGATCAAGCTAGGATTAAATCTGGGCATTGTGTGATCTATAGGGATTAGAAATGGGATTGGCAAATGACAGCTAAAAAAATGTGCTCCAATCACTTCTTTTACTTATGCATATTCCCTAGTTTAAAATTTCCAATTTTTTTTGAGATAAAATAATGAAATAAAATAGACAATGCCGAATTGAGCCAAGCAAGCTTCTAACCCAAAATGAAAAATCACATGATCTCAGAATCTTCGTATCTATCTTTTTGTGGTTTCTTTGACTAATAATTTAGTTGATTGGTTAAAATTAATTGATTAAGAATTTTGGGTCTCTTTAATTTATATTTAAAATAAATTTGAAATAATTTTGAATACTTTTAAAATTTTATAAAATTATAATTAATAAAATATGTTAATTTTTTTTACATTTTATAATTTATTTTTTTAAAAAAGTGAGAATTAAGGATATTTATATAAATTAATTCGTTAACATAAATTAATAGGGTATTTATATCATTTCATTAGTTAAAGTTAGTCAAAATTTAATAAAAACAACAAAAAAAATTAGTAAAAGGAGCTTTACAGATAAATATTTTTTATTTAAATTATTTTTTAACATTTATTTTAAAAAATAAAAATTTAATAGTCATTTTCTTTTTTTAATTCTTTTTATAATAATAGAGGAATAAAATCGGACCAACTACTAGTTAAAAATATTTTATTGGTTGAAATAATTAATTAATTAATTAATTAATTATATCATAAACAAAATTTGTTGTTATCAGAAAATTGATGATTGACAATAAGAAATTTGGTTGGAATGAATGAATGAATGAATGAATGAATGAAAAGAAAAGAAAAGAAAAGAAAAGAAAGAAAGCAGCAATCATCATGGACGTGTGTGTGTGTGTGTGTGTGTGTGTGTGGGGTTATTGGTGATGATGTAAGCCATTGCATCAGCGTGACACAAATTTGCCCTCAAAACAAATGAAAGTAGTGGTTTTTGACGAAGACGAAGACGAAGACGAAGACGACCGAAATGCAAAGAAAAACATGCGAGTCTTCCATGAAAAATCTCAGCCGAAAACCAAGAAAGTACGTGGTCCTTTTATACATTCAATTTGCTATATCAATATCATTACTGCTGCTGTGCTGTCAATATATACATATTTACACACACACACACACACGCTTTGTGTTTAGTATTTCCAGAAGATGGGTGTGTTTCCCAGGCATATCCACACACACACACACACAAGACATGCAAGTCAATGCAGCTCTTAGACGTAAACATACCCAAGTTATATTGCTAGAATCAAATACTGAAAGTATTAATATTAATTGCGTGTTACATATATGTAGCAGGTAATGGGTTGCAATTGCATGAATCACATGAAAGCAAACAATAGTAGACAAGACAACATCAAACTAATAAAACATAGCTATATATCTGAGAGATTATTATTATTATTATTATTATTATTTATTATTATTATTATTATTATTATTATTATTTAGCATTTCTATATATATATATGACGTATAATGCATGACGTTTTGTTTCTTAATTAATCAACTTACATACGTGAAGACGAACTGGAAAATCGAATTACAACTATAAATTAACTATATGTATATGTGAAAGTACATAGTTGGTAGCATATATAGCTTTTTTTATATATAATATTAATGAATTTGTTTTATTATTGTCGACTTAATAATCGCCACATTAATTAATTAATTAATTATTACCAATCTGCAACTTCCCTTGCGAAACTTAATTAATTGATCCTATGTTATTATTACTGCCAGTGAAAGGAAATATCGTTGATCAATTCATAATTTTGATCTTAATTAATCATATCATTGAAACTTGAAAAGCCAACTAAGTCTCCAAACCCACAAATCCATACATGCAAACTACCTCTCAATTGACTACTCAATTTGTTATTATTATTGTTAACTAACATTTATCTTGTTATTTAATTTATTATATATATATATATGTATATGTGTGTCGTTATTATAAAAATAATATTTCTTGACAAAAGAGTTTATGATAAAAATGACTTTTATTAAAAACACTTAATGTAATTCTATAAAAAAATTTCTTTGTTAAAATTGGGATCCATTTTCAGGAAATTTTATAAAAAAAAAAATGTCAAAAATTATAACATATTACTCATAATACAAGGGGTAAAAATTATTTGCCAATACTGTTGATTATTTTTGTAATAGTAGTATAAGTAATTTGTACCATTATCAACTTGTGTATAACTAGAAATTTTGAAATCACACGTACGCATCCTTGAAACCTTTAATTTCAATTAACTTTTACTCAGGCGGCTTGAATTAACGGTTCTTATTTTGTCTTCTTAGTTCTTATTTAATTTTCAAAGATGGAAATCAATCAATCAATTAATTAAATTAATAGAATCCAGACCTTACTTAACAATGACTTTCCATGTCTCAAATTACTTTTCAACAGCAGCAACGTTAATTAATTAATATTTCAATTGATGTTGTCCCATATATATATATATATATATATATAAATATATTCTGACTTTTAATTATAACTATATATATATATATATATGTGTGTGTGTGTGTGTATTATTAACCATTTGAACAACTATAATTTTGTTATGTTTGAAAGTTTAATTATTTCATCATTCTTATTTCCAAAGGTTAGTCGAAATAGTTACGAGTACTACCTAATTTCAAATAGAAAAAGTAAAGAGATTTAAAATAATTTGAGTTTTGTCTAACCCCTGTCTTAATATATATATATATATATTATCATTATTGATCACTAAATATATATGTTATTAGCTAGTGTGAATGCATTTTCAATAATATTTATTTGTTAATTTTATTTTTGTAATCTATTACAACACACTATAACATACAATATTTTTGTTGAATGCCCATTATCCCTATATTTTTTTAGATAATAACCAATTACCTTTTTATAATTTTTATAATATCTCATTACATTACTTCTATATTTTTTTAGATAATACCCAATTACCCCTTATATTTTTTATAATATCCCATTATTCCTATGAGTTCTGATTTTATTCTTTATTATGTCTAATATTTTCGATTTTACTATTTATAAATTAATTGAATTGAAGAGTAAAATCAGTAAAAAATAAGAATCAGAAGGTGATAAGGTATTAGATAAAATAAAAGAGAATAACATAATATTAATTGAAAAAGCAAGGGATAATGGACTGCATATATGGTTTGCTCACGTTTGTTTGCTGATGTTCTATAAATTTATCAAAGTCTAGGTCTATAATTATTTTGAATTGTAGTGGTAGGTTTAGTCTTTTATTTTTCTTATAAATTAATATTTTGATTATGGACTTAATCAACCCATAAATTATTACGATCAATACAAAAAAAACCTGCAACATAATCGATATCCTTTGGAAATTTAGTTTAATTACGTAGACTAGTGGAATTATCATGGGAAAGAGTTTTATATTGACTTTGTTTGGCACGTGTGAAATGAAATATATAATTAATTTAATAACATTATATAAGATAAGATTTATTAAATTAATCAATTAATTTCTCCACCAAAAGGAACTTAATCATAACTAGTTTTATTTTGAATTCAACTTAATTGAAGGCCAAAAAGTCTTCCATGTGAATTACATGCAAACTACCTTTCAGTTAATTGACCACTCGTCCGTGTGTTTATATTAATATGATAATATTATTATATATTATTTCGTGATCATTATATATATATATATTGTGATAAATTTAATAAAATCAAAATGTCTTTCTATATATATTATTGTATTAATTATATACCTAACTCTTCCGTGGGTTTTCTTCATTTTCCTGTTCTAACTCTGGTATGGCAATCTACATTCAGAGTATATAAACTTGTATTTATGACAACAATTGCTAAAATATTTAACAAATATTTAATTTTATTTCATAACTAATGTTAATTAACTACTCGTTTGCTTATATTTGAGCACACAATAATTTTAATTTATAATAAATTATATCTTATATTTATAAACTTTTCATTTATACAAATTAATACGAGAGTATTGTAATATTATCACATTTTTACAGGAATAAAAAAATGAAATAAAACATATTCATACAAATTAATATGAAAAAATTATATTGTATTATATATTCTATATTTTTATGGAGTAAATTTAAGTGATTAAACGTGAATTGTATTTAAATTTTGACTAAAAAAAGTCTTTTAAATGTTTGAATGATTAAAAATGAATTATATAAATTTTGGACCAAATATGTTTTACATTTAATGTTTTTCTTTTTGATGAATTAATTAAGTAATGGGAAAAAGCTGTAAAGCACTTATAAGTTCTTAAAATTTGAGCTAATAGACTAATTAGTTTTAATAGTTTCAAAAATATTCATTAAAATTCTAATTTATTACAAAAAAAATTCTACCCCTAATAATAATAATTATTTTATAAAAAAAAGCTATTAAATCCTTAAAATTTAACAAAATATAATATATTTATCTAAAATATATTAATAGAAATAAATAATAATACTATATTTTAGTACATTAATAATATAATTTATTATATATATATGAATTTATCTATTTATAAATAATAAAAATGTATTATATATATTTTAGCTAGATATAAATATATTTTATTTTAAATTATAATATAATTATAGTTATTGTATCATAATATATTTTACTTATAAATTAATATATATTTACACTTTATTTTATTAATTTTCTAATACATAGTTAATGTTAAATTTATTAATATATAGTAAAATAAATAAAATTATTAATATATTATAAAATAATACTTACTATTATTATAATTATATTTATTTTTAGGTAAGAGTTTAAAATAATTTTTCTAATTAATTACTATTAAATAGGAATATAATCTTTATTTTTAATAAATTAAGATTTTATTAGATATATTTAAAATTATTAGGACTATTGGTCTAATAAACTAAACTGGAAGAAATTGTGAGTCCCTTTTTTTTTTTTTTTTTAAATATCTTAAACCCTCGTCAACGAACTTTAATTATCTGGTTATTATATAGCAATAGCAGGACTTCTGAAATCACACGTTTCCTCGAAACCTTTTCGATTAAGTAAGTTGGACTGGGGACCAGATAATGTACTTGTTTAATTTTCAAAAAAGTCCACTCCTAACGGTTCTTATTTTGTCTTTTTAATCTCTTATATAATTAATTTTCAAACATGGAATTAAATAAATTGAATCAATTTCCACACCCTTTTTCAACAAACACTTTCCATTGCATGTCAAGATCAAAATCATACTGTACCTAAAGATTACTGCCTAGGTTGTTTATATAATTTTTTTTTTATAATTTATAATTAATACCAATATTTACCTTTATTATTATTATTATTATTATTATTATTATTATGAATTTAATTTTATTAATTAGAGAACATCATGTAATCATGTTAATGATGTATTCTATTAGAATAGAATATTTCCAAAAAATAAAAGTAGTCATTTTTAATCAAGTGTAGTTAACATTATAGATAGACAATGACTGAAAAAGTCTTACAAATTTGACAGAAAAATAAAGTTTTCATTGAAAATTGATGTGGTGAGAATTAATATTCTAACGACTTTTTTAGTCAACAAATACTTATTGTACATTTATATTTTAAAATTATTTTCAGTTTTGTCTCCCCTAATTTACTAATATATATCAAATATGTCATCATTTTATTAAAAATTATCGCTCCACCCCACTTAATTGTAATTTATCGTTAACTCTAACCAAATTTAAAATAAAATAGGTATTTTTCTTTTTTAATTTAATGTAATTTTTTTTTAAAAAGTTAGCTTAAGCGGCCTTGATCACATGTGGTCGTGTGCAAGGTTGCCTGCATGTGAGCGACCACCATCGTCACATCGCTACCATGTTGTAAATCTAAGATTTTTTTTTTATTTTGTAATTAAAATAAAGAAAAAGTAATTATTTTATAAGGTTTTGTTAAAATTAACAAGCAATGACCGTTAAATGAGAGTGGATTGATAACTTTTAATAAAATAATAATATATATGAAATATGTCTATAAATTATTAGACAGAATTAAAAATTACCTTATATTTTATGGAAGGGAATTTTTTTTTTTTTTTTTTATAACAAACCAAATAAATCTATTTAATCAAATAAAAGATATCAACAATAAATTGTTGGTTTGGTTTGGCTTGATGGTAACGGAAATTAATGAAAGAAAACAGGATTAAATAGAAAAAAGGTGATTGTGGGCTTTTAAGTTTTAAGTCAAGAAGGCCCCAATTAAAAATTGGCTAAATATTAGGTAAGCATGTTTATGTAGTTGCTGATGTAATGTTTATGTTATCACGAGACACGTGTTATTTAAGCTAGGTGTTTTTTTACGTTACGTTAGGCACTTGAAAGACGACTATAAAAGAGTCAATTTTCTATATACAATATATGTATTGCCGTTCATATCATATGATATCATATGTCACTAGAATATATGACGACATTATTAACTCAAAATTCGTAATTAATTAATTAATTAATTGATTAATTAATTCTTCCTTGGTTTGGTCGAGAGTTTAATAAGAATTAATCTCGTTCGGTTCAGTTCACACTGTAATTTTGAGGGTGGATGGATCAGAATAACAACGTCAGTGTGAGGTTGGTTGAAAGCAGCAGCTCGGATGTTGATTTGTCCCAACATTTTTCAAAACCGCGTGGCCATTTTTCAAAACTTTTTATCAAGTCAAATGAGAAATGAAGACGACTAATATTACGACTTTACTACTACTCCATAACTCTTCTTTTGTAATTTTCACACACTTTTTCATTTCATTTTACTGCTAAATATAACCCAATTCTGGATATTTTTCAAGTGGCTAAAGTTTCTCACTTTTTATCATTTCAGCATCAACTTTTTGACTTTTTACTGTAATAGAAAAAGAATCTTAATTATAATATTATGCATATACACATTTACCTCTTACTTTTAATGTTTATAAAAAGGAGATCGTTTTAATCACAAGAAGATCTCAATTAATTCTCTTCTTAGAATATTACCCAAATCATTAAAAATTATACCATCACATATGCGTTAATTTATCAATTCAAATCCAAAAGGCAAATTTAAAACATGGTATAAAAAAAGAAAATCGAAAGTACTGGATGTACTGTCATGTCGGTGGGCTCATCACCCTTGAAATAAATAGACAATGAATCTGTACTATTGAATTTCAATTGCTTAACTGGGATTTAGTAAGCAACAAGTATGTTTCGCGTATCAGTAATTAATTTAATTTAATTTAATTTAATTATCTATAAAGAAAGAGCCTGGAAACTGCAAGTGCCTGCTCTGGATTCCTTAAAGTCCACACGATAAAAATAATTTTAATGAAGTGGTCAAAATCTGTACACCCATCCGCTTAACATTTTAAAGGCACCCAGGCTTGACCTTGACAAAGACAAAGAATTCTCAATTATTAATTCAAAATCCTGCATGACTTTCTCATGTCTTTTTCTTTTCTTTTCCTTTTTTTTTTTTCCCCCTAAATACAATATTACTTACACATTGTTATTATAAATAAATTATTTTTTCAAGTTGTTCGCTCACGACTCTCCTTCCGGCCACTTTCCTTCCGAAACTTTCTACCTCCTATATATTCCTTCCTTGCTGTGTTCAATTTTCTCATTCACATGACCAACTTCACATTCATTATTTTCTTTTTCTTTTTCTTTTTCTTTTTCCCTCTGTATTAATTCATTGCAAATTAAATTATCATTCCAAGTTCTTAATTCTTCTTCAATGGATTCATCTACATGGCTGGACACTTCTCTCGATCTCAACCTCAATCCTTTCGACCACGCAAGTGCTAAAGTTCCGCCGGTGAGTTTAATTATGTATTCGTTAATAAGTTTCAGACTTTGCGTGTTTTGTTTGGATATTGTTAATAAATTATCAGTTAATACATGCGTATCAATTCCGGGTTTGTTTTGTTTCAGAAAAAACAAGTATTCGACAAAAATTACTTCACTGGATTTGGAGAGAAAGCGTCCTTTAATAAACACGAGGTAATCAATTAATTATTAGCTTTCTGGGTTTGTCTTAATTTCAACTCAAAATCCCCTGTGCTGTGCTGTGCTGTGCTGTGAATTAAAACTTAGGAGGTGTAATTTTTGTCAACAGACTGCGGTTCTGGTCGAGGAGTTGAATCGGGTAAGCGGTGAGAACAAGAAGCTGACTGAGATGCTGGCCGCTTTGTGCGAGAATTACAACAGTCTGCAGAAACAATACATGGATTTGATGAACAAAAATGCAGAAAACCAGCTTGTTTTGATCTCGAAGAAGAGAAAAGCTGAGAGTGAAGAACACAGTCACATGATTGGATTTAATGGGCACACCGAGTGCAGTTCTAGTGATGAAGACCAGTCATATAAAAAACCAAAGGAGAATCTCAAGGCTAAAACTTCTAGGGTCTATGTTCGCACCAGTGCTTCCAATTCAACCCTAGTGAGTTTTCTCAAACCTGAAATCATATTTCTAAGTCATTTTTGAAATATGATCAGAGACTTTTTTACTAATTTAATTGCTTAATTGTTGTGCAGATTGTGAAGGATGGATATCAATGGAGGAAGTATGGACAAAAGGTTACCAGAGATAACCCATCACCCAGAGCTTACTTCAAGTGTTCTTTTGCTCCAAGCTGCCCTGTCAAGAAGAAGGTAATGATTGAATTAATTAATTTCATCTCTGAAAATTATGTATAGAAGATGGTAATTAAAATTCAACTTTCAATTTCTTGCTTGTTATGCTAATTCTGGATCAAAATTTCAGGTGCAAAAAAGTGCTGAAAATCCATCAATTTTGGTAGCTACATACGAAGGAGAACACAATCATCCTCCACCTTCAAAATCTGAACTATCATTAAGCCCGAGCCACGGTGCAACTCTTGCTTCGATTCCGGCCTCGTTGCAGTCGACAGCTCCTATTGTAACGCTTGATATGATCCAACCTGCCGCCGGAGCCGGAATATTGTTGGATGAAGCCAAGAAAACAGTCCAAGCTGAAGCGCCAGGAATTCAACAGATTTTGGTTCAACAAATGGCTTCTTCTTTGACAAGTGATCCCAATTTTACAGCAGCACTTGCAGCTGCTATTTCGGGAAGATTTGTTGACCAGGCCAGGACAGAAAAATGGTCAAACTAAAGAGAATTATATATAGTTTACGAATATTTTCAACTTCTGTATTTTCTGATTTGCTTTTGTAGGAAGATTAGATGATCATAGTATTATATATGTTATGTGTGTATATATTTTCGAATTTAGTGAAAAAAAATGAATTTTTCTTTTGTATATATAATATATATATATATATATGTTAGCCCTAAAATAATTATTGGATTCATATTAAAAAATAAAAGCCAAAAAAATAAAGGATAAAGGTACATATTCATAAAATTTTCTTATTTAGATTAAGTCTAATGAAGAATTTTTTAGAATAAATCATATTTTATCTGAATTATAGGTAAGTCACAATACTGAATTATCTCTAATTAGAATTGCACTAAATTCTAAATTATCTCTAATTAAAATCTTATTTGAACTAATTTTTCAAGTAACTTAATGAATCAATAAGTATATAAAGGAAAAAAATAACATAAGAAATGGGTCTTTTCTTCGCATACAAATAAATTTACTAATTGATAGTAAATGACGAAATTTGATATCAACAAAATATATATATATATATATATATGTATATGCTTGCTTAATTGTGTTTGTTGTAGCACGGCCCAAAAATCTTAACCCAAATGCGATGTTATCACATTTCTCTTGTGATATTATATTTGGGATTCATGCTGCCCCAAAATCTTAAACCATTAAATCGATGAAGGGATGTTATCAGATTTCTCCCCTGATATTATATTTGGGATTGTATCAGTTAGATAAAAAGTACAGAGAATATATTACTTATTTCTCCTGTCGTTATATTTAACTGATAGTTGACCGTCATATGTAAGGGTAAATGCATATGTAAGGGTAAATGCATAAAAGATCATCTTTTGTTATATATATATATATATATATGTACACACGCGCACAGACATATATATTAAAAAAGAAAATATTACTTTTCTAAATCCTTACATAATTAGTGACAATGGAAGCCGGAAAAAATTTATTTTTGCTTGATTTTAAAACTTTATAAATAGATTTTGATGAAACAAAACCCTTAATATAATCTTCTAGCCCTAATATTGCTCGCTTAATACAATCTCCAATGAAGACCTCAAATCCATTATTTTTCACTTTGTTCAAAATTTTATGTTTAATTTTGTTGTAAGCGCTTATTCCATCAAATGATTATAATCATCATATATGTTGCCGGTTCTACTTCTTGTTAGCACAATTTCTATTTCTATTAAAAGATATGGTTTTTATTCCCGTGTTGGTTTTTGTTGAGTCTCCTAGGTTCTTTTCATTTTTCCGAAATTATTTAGTTTAATTTGTTGCTGCCTTCTCCTTACTTTGATATTCTCGTTTCTTTTTTTCTTTTGAACATATATTTTTTTTGTCAATTTTTATTAATATATATATTTAAGTACTTCACTTGAAGAATACTTAATTGAAAAAATATTTTGTATTTCAAATCAACTTTTTATTTTTCCTAGATTTTTTATTATCATTTTATTTACTTTTTCTACTTGAATTAGTTAACACAAACAACAAAACAAAAATAGGTATTTAAAAAAAATTTTAAAAAAAAAGGAAAAGAACATGTTTTAATTAAGGTAAGTAATTGGAGGCATTTAAGTAAATTTATTATTTTGGGTTAGTTGAATAATAATTAAGGGGAGTTAAGTGATACATTTTCAATATTTTTTATGTAACATAGAAATGTAATAATATCCCAATTGATAAATTGATGGAAAAATTATCTATACGTGTATACCGCGTGTAAGACTTTTTAGTAGATAGTTTCTAAGCAAAATAAATGTTTATCAAATACTTTTAACAATAAAAATTTCAAAATTAAATCAAAGTACAACAGTTGCAAATCGATGCTTATTTACTTCACAACATTTTTATATTCATATGCAATTTTTATGTAAATTAAGGAATATTGGAGCAAAATGATTTCATTGATTTGCTAATCATTTAGTTATTTGAGCAAAAAGCTTGCATTTGTTTGATCTATATAGTTAATTTTAGTGTTATTTGAGTTAATTAAATATTATTCTTCATACACTCTTTAATTTATTAAC
Organism: Azadirachta indica; assembly: GCA_022749755.1. NCBI lineage: Eukaryota > Viridiplantae > Streptophyta > Magnoliopsida > Sapindales > Meliaceae > Azadirachta > Azadirachta indica. The sequence goes on from CM040446.1 coordinate 16,347,630, forward strand.
TGAAATTTTGGTTTAGTGGTGTTTTAATATAGTATCAAAATTTATATGATTTAAGGATCTTGTGTTTGATGATCTAAAATAGTGTCGACATGAAAACGAAATGGTTAGATACTTCGTACAGTTTTTAAGTTTCCGTTTTTCATTAATGCATTCACATTTCATGTGATTAATAAGATAAAAGTATTATTAATTTTTTTTTTGAGTTTATTGATACTTTCACATCAGTACTAAAATCTGTGTGATCGAAATATCTTATAGTTAATGAATTAAAATAGTTTTAATATGAAAACGAAATGACATGACGATTTCTCTTGCTAATGGTCTAATTTTTCTTTTTCAAAATAGAGCATTCACATCTTACAAACGTGATTATCAAGGTAGAAAAAATTGAATTTCTTTTTTAAATTTATAAGTGGTTTAACACCATAACAAAACCTGTTAGAGTTCAAAAAAAATAACTAATATAAAAAAAAAAGGAGTCTAATTTTTTTTTTTAAAGGGTGCATCTCACTCATTTTACAAGTATAATAAATAAGATAGAAAATTTAAAATTTTTTTCCTTTAAATTTATTTAAATAAATAAATAAATATATTAAGGAACCGATGGAATAAGTTTGTGAAAGTGTATAAAAATTTCTTAAAAAATAGTGGATTCTTCGTATCTTACAAGTGTACTGAAAAGATACAAAATATTGGAAGAAAAACTTTTAAATTTATTGAAACTTTAAGGGTAACATATTAATCAAACCTAAGCAAATTAAAAAGAATCCCGTGCATGCCTTTGATAAACACAAAATAACATTTGACACGACATAAAAAGGAAATGATTAGCTAGCTAGCTTTTCTCACTTTGCGTCTAAATTTCTTTTTTAAAACAAAACAAAACATTTTTACGAAGTGTGATAAAACGTACCAATTGGAGTTAGCAGAAAAGAACAACACCAAAGCAAAGCAAAGCAAAATCCAAAATGTAGAAGAAATGACAGCATCTGCAATTACAATTATGGGGGGCCCATATCTGTTGGTTGGTGAGACTAAGAAGCCCAGCCAATCGAATATTTCCAAATTCCTCTTATAACCAAAAAAAAAAAAAAAAAAAAAAAAAGTCTGGAAATCTGGGCGTTGGGCCCCACACGGCCCATTGTATGTTTAAGAGTGGCTCAAAATTATAACTTTTCGTTTGCTCTGGTTGATGGCTTTTGGTGCTTGACCTCAAGTCTCACTCGTTCGGTTTGTCAATGTGAATCCAACGACTGAATCTTTTCGGTTGGCTTCGTACGGCGGCTTTGTGTTGTATTGTAAAATATCAAAATATCACACTAGCTTATCGCTTATCTCATTTGTGTTTTATTATTATGCATATCATCGCGGCCGTCGTCTTCTATTATCTAAAATGAAAAATAACATTAATTCTCATTAAAGACTAAATTATAATTATCATAACTTTTAAAAAAACAAAATAATTTTATTTTTATAAATTTCTTAAATATAATATTTTATAAGTTCTTAAAAAAATAAAATTTTTTTAAATATTTTTTAAAAATTTTTGGATAAATTTTTTTTTGAAATGAAGGTAAATTATTTAAATATTAAATATGTTATAGTATATGTTTAACTTTTCAGTAAACTTTTAATTGATCGGTTATATTTTCTCTTCAACAGAAAAACTAAAGATTCAAGTACTTTGATTCTATCGAATCTACACGAATTTTCCAGCCGTCTAAAGAGAAAATTTCAACATATTAATTTGCTTAATTGATTATTTTTCCTCTTAATTTGCAAATATATTGAAGACACGGAATATATAACTTAACTTAGATGGTCATGTTTTTGGTCCACTGCACAATTAACATGAAATCCATTAACTCCCACCCCACGTGTTTAGACCAATATCAGTTCTTGATCCGACATGTCATTTCATATGTCCGTGTAATTCACATGTGCTTTTCAACTACGGTCCATCAGTCGGATGCATCGATATGACTTGTTTAGTTTGAAGAAGAAAAGTTGTGCAAGTAATTGAAATTACTACTACTACTACTACTACTACTACTACTACTACTACTATTATTACTGTGGATACACGTAGACACAAGACTCATCACTTGGCAGCTTTGTCCCACACGTGTCACACGTACAACTTTTTCATGTTAACTGCTACACAGATAGAAGAGAATTCCTTTTCATGTTCGATCTTTCCTGTGTATAAAGGGATAGAATTCTTTCCACTATGCTTTCTCCACGTCTTGAAAATGAAATCGAATCATTCTAGAAAAATATCAACTTAATTAGAAATTAAATAATGTATTAAGTAGGAATTCATTTATTTTAAGCGCGCGTCGATTCAATATGAATTAAATTGATAGATATATTTAATTACCTTGATCATCTAAAATAAAATTTTTTTTCAGATAATTAACTAACTAATAATATTGAAAATTTATTATTGCTGCTACGTAAACAGTTGGATTGAAAAATTGAAGCTTAAATAATTGTGAAATCTGAGTCAATGGGCATTAGGTAGGCGCTAACTAAGCAGGCTGAAATTAAGCCATAAAGACAAAAAAGAGGAATGTAAAGAGAGCGAAATTAATTAAGCAAGTTTACATCATCTAATGCGATGTCATTTAGTTACGTCAGATCATTTTTCTTTATATTCGCGAACGTGATTCATAATTTAATTTGTTTTCAAAAACCCTGACCCCCTTGAGTCGTACTAGAACCCACCAGTATTTTACTTTTTAATTTTTAAATTTTTTTTTTTTTTTGTCTGACAAATGGATTTGATTTGATTTCAACCAAGACCGAAGACACTTTGTTTGTTCTTATTTTCTACAGAAAATCAATAAATAAATAATTCAGGCTCTGGAGCACAGCAGCCACCTCCTCCATAGTCGTCGTCGTCGTCGTCTGCTGTCATATTAGTTACAGCTAGCAAGCTAGCTAGCGCCAGGCGGCGTATACAAATTGGCCTCTCGCTGAACATTCTCGGTTATTAATTGAGGGTTTGTCTTGATATCATATTTTGAAGATCTTTCCATCCAAATCTACATGGATTCTCACAACTCTACCCAAGAAAAGGTAAACGTAAATTATAAGTGGGTTTCAGTTTTTGCTTTCATTTTCATATTTTTGCATGATCAGGCATGCATGGGTAGTGTAAAGTTGATACTGATGTGTGTGTGTGTGTGTTTTATTTTTTTCCTTTTTTAATTTTCAGGTGGAAGAGCTGCAAGAGAGATTGGAACAAGTTCTGAAAGAGAATGAGAACCTGAGATCCATGGTGGAAGTAATGAATAATCACTGCAATATTCTCCAAGCCCGAATCCAGGAAGCTAGGGCATACTCGTCTGACTTCAACAATATTAATGGAGAAAAAGCACAAATTCCTTTGGCGAATGGCAAGACAACCCGAATCTTGGTGAAAACAGATTCCAGGGACAACAGCCTGGTGAGTCTTCTCGTAATAATTAATGACTGTGTCCAGGTTTTTATCAGTTGAACTAACTAATAACACAGCATTTATAAAGTGTTCCCGAGTATGATATATATATATATATATATATATATATATATATATATATGGTGATTTCAGATAGTGAAAGACGGATATCAATGGAGGAAATATGGCCAAAAAGTTACTAAAGATAATCCATCACCTCGAGCTTATTTCAGATGTTCGATGGCTGCTTCTGGATGTCCTGTCAAAAAGAAGGTATAAATATATTGATCCTCAACCATATCTAGAAAGTAATTCTGTTAAAAAGTAACACCGCAATTAAAGTGCTTTTTTGTTTCACGATCAATTCTGGATTTAGGTTCAGAGATGCGGAGAGGACGAGTCTTTTCTAGTGGCAACTTATGAAGGAGTACATAACCATGAAGTTCATTCTTTACTTGGTCAATCTTTCTCAAGCTCACCCAAAACTTCAACTATGGCTAATAATGTTCATAGTCGAACAGATCAAACAACTGATCCTTTTGGTTCAGATATTACCCTTGATCTTACTCTTTCTGGGGCTAGCCAAGAAAATCAAAGAACCTCTCAAAACATTTTGCCAGAATCTAACAACAACAAGAGGAAGAAGAAGATGGAAGAATATGTTGCTTCACTAACCAGAGACCCTAACTTCACCATAGCTTTAGCCGAAGCAGTTGCAAGTTCCATTACTGAACTGCCTAGACCAACAAGAAGAATGCCGTGAGTTTGGATTTTATTCCTAAATGTAAATTGAGTGATTTTAGAGGTAGAAAATCAGAATAGCAATATATTCTAGAATTGTTTCTTTTTCTTCTTTCTGTGGGTTCTCTCATGGAACTCTAGCATTGAGCATTTTCACTAACTGTGGCCTGAATTTGCCTCTATTTGGAACAATGGATTTATATTTCGTGTCAAATTCCAAGGATTTGTACTTGAGTATTTGGTAAGTTAAGGAAATTGAAATCTATAGCCGTAATTTTCTCCATCATATTCAATGTAGGTTAATGTTAATTTCTCTATCATATATTCACTATAAGTTAATGTTAAGTATCTGACTTTATTCAAAAATAATCAAGTTGGAGCATCTAAGACTGTTTGAGATTTGAGGCAGAATCACTTTTCAAACACAATAATTGGCGTGGAAAGGAAATATTAAATGTCCTATAACAGTGAAAAAAATGAGTAGTTCTCTTTAAAAATTGTGATGAAAAGTTTTAACTATTATGCTTTTAAAAGTAGAAGCACAAAAACACCATAAATAGTCTAAACATTCCCATAAAAATTCATTGGAAGCAGCCAGGAATTCTGTTGAAATCTTGGCATTAATCTGTTGGCTGCTAGAACCAAAAAGAAAATTCAACAAGCTCACAGACACATTGAAGAGAAATTAGATTACTTCCCTGTTTGTAAAAGAAGAAATATTTTATGATCGCTACTGATTTTAACAAGATTACATATCCACATTTACATCCCTATGACTCAAAATATACAGAAGAAATCATGTAACATAAGAAAAAAAAAACTAATATATAGATATGGGTGAAGAACTAATACAAACATTCTTTACAACAAAATTTTTTGAGCTGCCTCGTAAGTTTCCCCTCCATCAGGACTTTGTCAACTCCACTCCATCTCAGCTTCAGAAACAACAAATATATCTATTAATGGACTGAGAAAATTCAATGGTTCACCGCAACTGAATTAAATTCCCAAAACAGAGTTGAGGGTCTGATAGATAGGCCTACAAATTTTGCACATCTGTTCTTGCCATGTGTAACATTCATTCCCTTGACTGTTTATTTATGCTGTCTGATCAATATTTCTTCTCCATGGCATTGTTCATCTGTCTTGCTAGGGTTAATTTGCATGGCCCTTGGTCCTTGGACGTCTTTCAATCCATAGAATGAAACAATATCTTATCTATGGGGTGACAGCTTGTGTTGTTGATCAACGGGATTGGCATCTATACAAATAGATTATTTGATGGTGCTACTTTTCAAGGGACTTTGTATCAAGTGTTCAGACTGCTTTTTGGGAGGCCCCACCTTCAACTTTTCTTTTTCCGCTTCCTTTGCTGCTTTCTTCTTTTCAAATTCAAGCTGCTTGCAGTTTTCATCATGTGCTCGTATAAACATCCTCACAAAGTTTTGCAGGGTAGAAACAACTACAAATTCCACAAGAAGCATAAATGATACATCTCAAAAGAAAGCGCATCAAACAAGTCCGAATAAGAGATTCCTAAAAGTATACATGCTTGAAAATGTTGCTCAAAATACAAAGGTCTAAACATGCACTAGTATCGGGTGAATTGATTTGCAATGTATATACTTCAAGTACCAGCAGGAATAACCTCATTGAATGATTCTCTAAAAGCATTCATTAAAGTTAAGAAGGTACAAAAGAGGGTATAAATAAATGCAAATTGATTATTATATTTGATATTTTTGCAGCAGCAAAACAGCAGCTCAAAAAAATCACAGCAATAACCTAAGCATACCTTGCTCAAATGGGCAACGTGCAGGATCTTCCCCAAAATATAGAGCCAACGCATCTGCGTTTCTACCCTAAAAATATCTGAATTCAGAAGTATGTCGAGTAATGCTTATAGTTATGTCTCAACCACATAACTGTTAAAATTCAACTGCATAATAAATCAAGAATAAATCAATAAACAATCATACTTACCACACTGGAATAAAGTGAAGCCAAAGACCTCACCTCTCCTTCAGCAAAACCAAGGAACTCCTTTAAAATCTAGACATTTTTAGACCCCAAACAAAAAAAAATGCATTAGCAATTGAAGCATAAGAAACATAAACTATGAGCAAATATAAACACCAGCAATTGATAATCCTAATAAAAGAGGATAAAGTTTGGCAATTTGGATTACAGTTGGTAAATAAAGAGTTACCATGAAAAAAAGGCCATGTCCTCCTTGACAAGGGCTAGATCAAGCACAATTATTATCCTACAAGGGTCATTTGGTTTAAAAGGATGCAAGGCTTGTAGCATTATATCAACTTTCATGCATATGTGATTTCAGATTCTTCTAAACTACAGTCTTCTGTTTCTCAGCTTACTTATCGCTCAAATTTGCAGTAAATACTCAATCTCAAATTAACTGCCAACAAATTCCTTACATTATGAGAGGTAATCCTATGTTAAACATCATGCTCATGCAAAGGCCCATTGAAGCACACTGAAGGACCCTATGGGAAACATCCAATAGCCATCAACTTGCATGCAACATTCCTCTCCCTTTTTGACGTTGTGCCACACTTTCATACCTCAGTGTTGATTACGAAATGCTCCTTATAATGTGCAGCTTCGTGAGGCTAAACGTATTAAAAGAAACAATCCAAAGCTTATTGCCTGTTTTAAGAAGCATGCATTCTTGAACGGCAGAAAATTCATGCTGTAACATACTTGGAGAACCCCATCCATACAAATGAAAACATTAATAGCCAATGCCCTGGAGTTACCTTGCAAAAATTCTCAGACACTGGACCATCATTTTCTGAGGCACTCAATTCCTGCACAACTTTCTCCAGTCCTTTACTAATAGCTTGCATTTCCTCTGCCAAAATTTTTAATTGTATCTGCACAATGATTAATCATTCAGCCAGTATGCTAAAGACAAAGGAAAACTAACTTATAAAAATGCACAAAGAAAAAATTACCTTGGTCGAAGACTCCAAACTCACAAGATCTTCAGTGAAATCTAGAAGTTCTGGCAACTTTTCAGCAAGTACCTACAGCTTGGCAGGTCAAAATGTAATTACAAAGAGATATAGCTAGATGTGTACAGAGGTAGCAGTACAGAAGCTCAACTAATTTTTATGGATAAATGCGATAAAGAGTAGGAAGAAAATTGAATAGTTCTAAGGTAAAAGTCATTCATATCCATAGAGATTTGGCTAAAATATAGGCAGACCCTATAAGATAAAAAATTCATCAGAAATTTCTCCTCAAATTTTGAAAATCCTCACAAATCTCTCCTAGAATTCACTAGAACCCTCCCATAAAGTTTTAAATTTTGTTCAAAACCTTCCCTAACCGTGGAATGTGTCTGTTTATTAGCCAAGCATTTGGAGATCAATAAAATTATTTTTACATTCGATACCTATTTTTTACACTAAATCAAATTCTACTGCTCAATACAAGGATATGACCTCCATCAAGAATCCAGATTTTCATTAATCAAATCCAGTAATGAAGAAGCAGTGTGCTACTAAAGTTAGGATGTTAACAAAGATGTTGATTATTATAATTTCCGATTATTATAATTTCCAATTACATGCTTTATACTCCTAAGATCTTATCACTCCAAGTGTAAGGCAACATCTAACCGACTGTATCTGCAGTAAGATCAGACATTCATACCATAGCATGTTTAATGATGTAAAACATGCATACAATAACATGTATGCATCAGATAAATACACAAAAGGGCCTGCATCTGCAAGTAAAATCCCAAGCCAGAAGAGAAAAAGAAAATGATATCTGATTACAACAAGCAAAGACCAATGGATTGGAACAATATGCACAAAAAATTGCAAGTTTAATGAGGTTAAAAGACAAATTTTACAGAAATGGTTAGCACAGTCAAAAATAAGAAAGGAAAGCATTCTACCTTACAAAGATAATGCATGAGAGTCATCTTGTTGTTCCGGGCTCGGGTATCAGTGAGTTTGAGGAGACTATCCAATCGAAATCCAACAGCAGCACCTTCAGGCATAAAACATTAATAAAAAGAACAAATCAACAACCAGCAGGAATTGGTGCTTCTGGGAAAGAATGTATAGGGAAAAAAAAAAAAGGCAAAAGCTTGAGATAGCAAGTAAACGAAAGAGAAATTTCTGCTAAGTTTGTATGAGCAAATATATGTTTCCTCGCCTACCAAAAGAATTGCTTATGACCATGTTAACCCTGAAAATAACTGTTGTAATATATAAATAGCAGAAAAAGAGATGACATAATATATTTTCTCGGAGCTAATCAAAGGTGGCACAGATCAATGAAAGGCCAAACTTTATGAGCCAATTCAGTAATTTTGCCCTCCACCCTCATTTAAAGTGACTAACTGGATGGTGCCTCCTTTTTCATTTTTCCTTACTATTCACTACACCTTTTTGCATGTCTTGACACTATTTATGTATATCACCTTCCATCTTTTGTTACTCTTCAATTTATACAACATGGCCATCTCATTCTTATATTTTTCTTGCTAATAATGAAATTCTTATATGCAGTTGTACACTATATGCAGAAATTCATATTCTAAAATTAACAGGAAACAACATAATCATAACAAGGGAAATGTCAACTCACCCCTTGCAGTTCCATGATTCAAAGCATTACCCAAAGAAAGAATAGTTTGCATGATCCTTTTCAACTTGACTGAACTCCTGACCTGATGAACATGTCAAGAAAAATGGGTTAAGAGATGAAAATGATTAAAGAAATATCATTATTTCAAGAATTATCAAATGTAAATTTGAAAGACAACTTGCCTCTTCAGATGCAGAATTTATAATATTCAAACTCTTTCTAAGGTCAGAAACCTGGGAAAAGAAAAGACAAGTCATCACAAACATTGGTAAAAGCAACAACGAAAAAGCATTGCTGGGGCTGTGGGACTAAATCAATTGTCTTCCAACCTGGGAATGGAATTGCATCTTAAATGAGAAAACTCGTAGCTTTGACTCTACCCGTGGCACTTTCATCAATTCTAGGAAGAACTGTCACAAAATACACAAGGTTGTAAATCATAACAAAATAAAAGAGAAAGTTGAAGGTGATTTTCCAAACCACACATAGCAACTCTACTAATATTCATTATAGGCAGTCGGTTCCTATTAAGCACAATTACATGATTGTCAGCTGACATATATATCTCCTTCCATTGTCTAATTAGTCGATTAAACTGATAAGTAAATGGCAAGGCACCCAATATTTGTACATACGTTTCATAGTAATAGCACAGGCCATGCTGAAGAATAACAGAAATGTGAAAGAGAACCATAAAGCAAAAGAATAATCCAGTCACCTGTTCACATTTTCCCAAGTTCTCCTTATCTCCTTTATAGTTCTGCACATAGATGTACAATTTTTTAAAGCTAAGGATATACACAATGCACAATTGTTAAAAACATCATGACATTAAGGAACAGAAGATTCCAACAGTGTAGAAAGGAGAAGCCCACATCATTATGATAGAGGCACACATGTCCAATACCTTGAGTAATTCCATTTCCTCTTTTGTTGGACAAAACTTAATAAGGTTATCAACCTGATCAACATCCATTGCTGAATCATCCAAAGCAAGGACTGAACTCTGCAAGACATTAGCAGGAAAGCAGAGAATGTAAGATAATCACCACATAGGTTCAAATCAGTTAACTATAAAAATTGGTGTAGCACTTCAACTTTCCAAACCCCACACTATCAGCTGGGCCCATCAGTGATCCAAAATGAAATAGTATCCAATGTGCTTATGAGAACAGAATTTTTTCCTCCTTTTTTTTTCCCTTACCTTTCAAAAAATAGAAAGTTTTATTTCAATTGTTAACTAAAAGAAATTATTAAATAAAAATTTACCCAACTCAAGTTTGTGCCTTCCCTCCACCCCAACCCCCCCTCAACCAAAAGTCAGGGATTAGATCATTCAAAGTGTACTAGATAATTTTTAACTATAAGCATCCTCACCTAAGAAAGCAAGACAGTTATGAAAAAGAGTAAGTATTTAACATTATAATCGTCACTATTTCATTTACAATGAAAAACCATTAAAGTTATCATTGGTATTTAGTTAAAATTGTCAAGAAGTTTACTTGCAAAACGCCCAATAAGGAATATCTTACCATCAAATCAGGCAAAGGAATTTTAACCTTTGTAAGCATAATTTCACAATTATATGCCCGTCTAAGCTCAACCTGCAAAACAAGTAAATAAATTGTGATTCATCTTTGATCCCATGAATTATCTCACCGTCAGAACTTTGATAGGCAGATCATTCACAACATCCTACAAAAATGAACACTAATTACCAGCTGGACTTTCTCAGATTTAGGTCCCACACGGTGACTTGACTTCCCACGATTGCCTCCGTTATCTGTATTTGGAGCAGCCGCTGAGAAAAGACTCTCTAGTTCTGACATGTCAAATTCCGGAGCCCTGATGAACGAAACAAAATCAGAACAATAAAATGCCAATTAAATCACAAGGATCAAAATGAAATAAAGAAATGGAACCAATGAAAGAATAGACACTAACAACATGATGCATACTTGGAAGCTTCATCAGATTTTTGTGCCTCAGCCCACAAGCTTCCTTGCATGGCCCTCGTTAACTTTAACCAATGATATGGTTTCAGATTGTTCTTTCTAGGTTGAGACTGATTTCTGGGACCCATTCGAGTTAGGCCTCGTCCTTTTGCACTAAATGGAGCACCAGAAGGAGGACCGGGAATTGGAGGAATGTTACCATTACTAACCCCGGAATGAGATGGAGAGGTATCACTAGCTTTTGATGATGATAACCCTTTGGCAAAAGGAACTGGTGGAGGTGGAGCAGGAGGTGCAGGTGCTGAATTATTAGACAGTGAACTGGGGGCAGGGGGTGGTGTTGGTGGCGGTGAAGATGCACTAATAAGACTCCCAGAATGTGAAGGAGGTGGAGGAGGAGGAGGTCCAGCGGCCAAACTCTTAGTAGTTGGTGGACAAGAGATAGAGGAAGCAGTTGATGAAGCAACCAAAGGGGGTGGTGGGGGAGGAGGTGGGGCTGAAAATGAGTTCTTAACGGTGGAAGATGGAAATGTTCCTGAAAATGAAGGGGGTAAGGGAGGAGGAGGTGGAGTTGAAAATGAGTTCATGGGAGAGGAAGATGGAGATGTTCCTGAAAATGAAGGAGGTGAGGGAGGAGGTGGAGTGGTTGAAAGTGAGCTCATAGCAGAGGAAGATTGAGATGTTCCTGACAAAGAAGATGAAGATGATCCTGACAAAGAAGGGGGTGGAGGCGGGGGAGGAGGATGGGGAAGGGGAGTTGAGAATGAATCTTTGGCCTGGGGCGATGGAGATGTCTCTAGAGAACAATCAAGTGCAGAAGGAGAACTTGGAGGAGTAGAATGCAATTTTCTAAAAACAGAACTGGATGCCTGTGAAGAAGGTGTGGGAGGTGCAGTAGACCAGTCTGATGACGACTGCTCTCTACCAAAGGATGTGTTTCCAGAATTTGGGGCAAGTAAAGATTGTGTTGCCTTGGAAGCCAATTGGGGGAGAGGAGGAGGAGGAGGAGGAGGAGGAGGGGGGTCACATAACTTTTCTGAATAGTTTTAGGAACTAACAACGAAGATTGCAAAGGTTGTGGTGGTGGTGGTGGTTGTGGTGGTGGCGGTGGCGGTGGCAGAGTAGACAGATGACTGAGCTGTCGAGGTTTCAGTATATTTGTGACAGAAGCAGAAGTAGGTGTAGTAGGCAGAGATCTTGTCAGCTGATGTGTGACTTCTTCATCCTTAGATTTGTCATGATCGTGCAATAAAGCTGTAATTCCAGGGGATGAGGGTGCACTATGATATTTTGACACAGGAACAGGTGACACTTGCAAGGAATTATAAGAAGATGAAGCAGACAGCGAAGTTTGAGGTAATCTCTGAGAAATTATCTTAGATTGAGCAGGTCGTTGGAGAGCAACCTGCAGTTCTTGGGGTACAATCTTCTTTTTGGATGAATTTGCATCCAGGGATGGTTTAATAGATGGGATAAATTCTTTCCCTTGAGCAATGGATGCACAATTCCCAATGCTATCCAATGCCTTCAATTTTAGTTGCTCTTTATCTTTATCAAGAGCAGATTCTGGTATAATGTTGCCTTTTTCTGCATTTTGGTAAGCACCAGTCTCCAAATTTTCTTCGGTGATATTTGATGGCTTGATATGCTGGAGCATGTTTACTGCAAAATCCGACTTTGGATCTAACCAATCAACATTGCTGAAAATTTCTTTTACTTTAGCAAATGCTTCAATAGGAAGGCCATCTTTCTCCTCTATACCAGGCAAATCAATGGAAGCAAGGGAAGTTGCAGTATTCATCTCTGAAAAAAGAACCTTCATCCAGACAATATATATTAATTCCATTGACTTTTTCTTCCTCAGTTAAAAAAATGGAAAAATTCGATCTAGAGCAGCATTAATAAGCATAACAGCAGGAAAATCTAGGAGATACCTCTGCCCTGAAGTCCTTGGGAAATTGATCCTTAGAATTCCACAAGATGTCAATTTCATCACGGTTAAGCATCAAAATGTTTGACCTTATAAAGGCTGTATTGAACATGACCCTAAACATCATCTCTTCATGCTCTTGATCACTATCCAAACTAATGCACTCAAGCACAATATCACCTTGAATATGGCAATGGATGTCAATTTTTACTAGTTCGTAATCTGCCTGCAACAACACATGAAGGTGATAAATATAGGTAAAATTAGGAAAAACATAAATACACCTTTAAATTACAGAATTGGAGGGGAAAAATAGTCTTGATCTATGTACAAAAATTATTGTAAAATAGGGAACAAAAATTGAAATTTGAATTTCTTTCATCAGCATAAAATTCTTACATTGTAAAAGATAATTATTTATTTTTTACTAGTCACTTAGTTATCTCATCTGACTGCTTTGAACTTAAATTTTTCTCTAGTCATATTATACTCGTACTTCCCCAATCAACATTTAACAGAAATGAGAAACCTCTGAAACAGGTGCGGAAGAAGCTTTATTTTAACCACAAATAAGATAAGAGAGCAAACATGAAAAAGAAGCAACATGTACTATTTTTCTCTGTTACCCACTAGGCTGCAAATGCTACTGGATCCTAAACCTTTCAACATAGTAAATAAAGTAATGACTCTAGCAAGCCTTGCAATCATATTTAAGACTTCCAGGAGGATTTTGGATTGGAACAATCTCAATGTTTCTTCTGCCAGATTTATTTTAACTTGAAATAAAGCAATACAAATGTTCCAGCTAAGACATAAAGCAACATTAGTATCTATGAAAATATTGTGGCATAATATTTTTCCTAAAATTAGATAACGAAATCATATGGACACAGCAGATCAATGGGAAGAAAAAAAATCATTTCTGTGGTGTTGTATGCATCCTTTTGGGTGCATATTACAGACGATAGCCTTAGTACCATTACAAGTTCACAGAGAAAAGTTATAATCTAAAGCCTCTTCACTAGAACAGAACAGCCCTCTTTGCTTTTGGAAAAGGAAAGATCTTCACTGAAACAATGGAAACATTTCTAGTCATCATGTTAGGGATGGAACAGGATACCAATACAATCAAGGGCAAGATTATTGCTCAAGAGTCAGAAAATGCAAGAGGTCCAATTTCTAAGATGTTAACTGCCTAAAACTAAAGCAGTTATAGAATCGTCAACCTAGGCAACAATGGACAGGAACGTTGCAATTTATTGTCCTCACTAAAAGGTTTCAAGTGTCAACAGTTAGACCTATAAATCAAACAGGAGAAAACACACATCCTGTCCTATCAGAAGGTTCAAAAATATTGTCCACTGATTCTAGGAGTGAAGACATATCATGCAATACACTTCATCACAATCCTTAATTGGTATACTTGTAAGAGAGAGACGAATGATAGGAGGGCCATCTCTCCTAAGTCCACGAAAACAAAAATGAACAAACATAAGAGAGCCAGCATTTTGATCTGTATAAGTTGCTATAAAAATTTCAGAGCAAAGAACAGCAAAACATAATGGTATATCCACCTGCTTGTAATGCCGAACAAGTTTGCTCCTTTTTGGCGTTGAGAACAAAACTTTAGGAGTTCGATCAGCAACCATAAGAGGATCTTGTCCATAAATCCTAAATATTGGGCGGCAACCCCCTTCTCCATCCAAACTAGGAATGACTCTAAGAATAATACACTCCAGTGTAAGTGCCCTATCCAGTGGAGGCCATTCTGAACCCACATTCCGTCTTGAGACGTACTGAAGGTACCTCAATTGTGAAGGCAACGGATTCAGTGGTGAGATTAGCTGCAAAAGCTCACGAGGTGCTTGCTTGTAAATCATGTCCAAAGTTTTCTGTTCCCCAGTAAAATGTTTCCTATATAGCAACAGGGCAGCAAGCATAAAGGCCAAGACTGGCCACCCACCTCTTTCACAATGCATCAAAAGCACATTCTGTTGCCCAAGGGAAAGCCAACTTTCACTTGATCTCAGGAAATGATGAACCATCTCCATTGTAAGTAATGGACAACCTTCATAGTGACGAGGATACTCCATCACAGTCATATCATACTCAGACAACACTTGAGAAATCTGGCTTTGGCTTTCTCCTTCTCGAAAGTTAAATACCATGAACGAAGCATCAGGAAAGTAGTCACGGAGCTGACCCACTATACCTCCCAAATATACCTTATATTCTTCATCTTCTAAAATGTCAGTGGTGAAGCAGCAATCGAAGACTACATTATGCAAGAGCAACAAGAAGAAGAAAAGTTAAAAAGATAAAATCTTAGATTATAAAGTTTTAACTTACCTCTGCAAATGTCACAGTTACCTTTGAAGTAATACAATCCAAAAACTGAATGTTTTTATGACAAATGACAAGTACTTGCCATGAGGCACTGCAATGGATTAAACTAAACTTGACTCTTTTCAACTATAAATAAATTTTGAAATAAGAAAGAAGATGAATTAAACAAAAAGAGTTTACATTATGTTATCATATCACAAATCTGCAGCCCCAACTAAATATTAGGTAGTGAGCTAACATATGAAGCCATTTTTAATTCACTTCCATTTCTAGTAAAATCAAAACTATAATCCAGTTTATACTAATATCGTATCTCAGAAACATAATTCATGCATTATTCGCCATAACATCACCCATGCGAGATATTCAAAACACTGAAATCACAATAAAACCAGAATTTGGCCAAAATCCATATGTTCAAAGAACCAAAACGAATCAAAACTGAAGAAATAAACACGTTACCGTAAACCCTTTCAGAGATCTCCAAAAGCCCATCAGGCGGCTTCCTATAAAAGAACTTCCTAAACAATGCCATTCTTTACACGATCCAAACAAAATCTCCCACCTCGAGGGAAAAAAACAAAAAAACAAAATGCCCTACCAGTGCTCGAAAAAATGCCCCATTGAAGCAAAAATAAAACCCAGTTCCAGCTGATATAATTCCAGATCAGAAAAATGATGGCATTGAAGAGAGTGAGTGTATATTCAGGAACGAGGACCAAAGGCATGGATTTTGCCGGGTCTTTAAGGAACACTTATGTGGGCATTTTTTTTGGTTTCTCGTTGTCTTGACATTCACACTTGGCGTTTTCTTTTTCCTTTTTTCCTTGTAACGGGCAGACTTAGCTTTCAATCAATCAATCAATCAATCAATCAAGCAACAGAAGGCAGAGGTTGAAGAGAGTTATCTAGAGAAGAGAAAGCGAAAACGGTAAGAAGAATATTCTAGTGTCGTTTTGAGAGAGATAGATTGTATATGGTTGTCGTTTTAGGGAATGATAATAAAGGAATCCAAAGGATCTGAGGTTTGTCTCAATGTCTCTGTCTTTGTTTCTGTCTGCCTCTGTTGTTTTCTCCTTTGCGTTTTTTTGGGTTGCGATGACCATGCTCTTTCCCTGTAATTTTCCTTTTGTTTTTGGATAATCACATTCAAGTCCATAATATTTTATTGTTTTAGATAAAAACATGATTTGTCTATTCACATTAAATGGGTCCCTTAACTTTATTAAAGTGATCCAAATATCCTTTAGTATCAAGTTATATAATTTTAGGCTATTTTGAAATTAAGCGTATTGTAGTTTTAAAGCTATGATAATGTTAAAATAAAATCAATAGATATTAAATATAAATAAAGCACAGTTCTCAAAAATTCGTGCTTACCAATATTTTAATTAACATGATTTAAAAGCATATTAAAATTATAATTATTTCAAATTAAATCTGAGTCTTACATGCATCAATATCAGAAAACTACTTTAATCATTTTAGTAGAAACTACATATTAATTTAATAAAATGAATAAATTGTTTGTAGTCGGAGAATGAAATAATATAGGGATCCGGGTGTTATTATCCTTTTCAATATTTTATTCTTTCGTTATTTTATTTTATTTTTTATTTTTTAAAAGGAAAATCTGATCGGATCTGTACTAGATTGCAAGCACGTGTGCCAGTGCTACTCATGAAGAAGGAGACTAAATTCATATATCGATAGTTTGGTATTGTAATAATGAATATTCATATTTGTGAGTTTAGGGATTACATGTTTTAATAAATTTGGGTACACTTCATAAAAATAAACAAATAACGATTTGTTTTGCTTAGAATTATGAAATTGCTTTAACCATAAATTTAGTAGGAGTCTAACATATTATTGCAACAAGTGTAGGCATTTTTGTGGCATCACACAATAGGCAAAAATATCAAAAATGGGATAATTATTTTAAAAATACTTTTTAACATTGTCTTAAATTATAACAAATAAATAATCTGTTATTTAACGTTTTATTAATAAAGTTTGAATGGTACATGTTATTTATGAATTTTATTACTCTATTATTCTACATAATTAAGCAGTACGCATTAATAAATATTTGATTTGTACCGTGTATGTATATATATATATATATATATCTTAAAATAATAAGTTGTTCCTTATTTGATGCAAAAACATTATTTATTACACTTACGATTTTAAAATAACATCACAAAATATTATAACGAAGTGGAATAATTTGTCAATTTAAATTTTTTTTTAATTTTTTAAAAAAAAAAGGTGAACGCCATTAGTCCATTTACAAATTTATTAATATTCAATTTTATGAAATCTTGAATTAATTAATTATTATGTCTTCTCGTCGCTTAACATAAAGTTACATAACATGGCGCAGTGACTGGCGATAAAAGGCCAAACTCCACTTTAATTTTGTCTTTCAATTCAATTTTATTTTTCAATGGAATGTTTGCTTAAGTAAACAGATAATAACATCCGGGTCCTTGTACTTTTATGTTTTCGTAATAAAATATAAATATCTCATTTATATCAAACAGGTTCCTATTGTTACCGTTATCCATAATAAAATGAATGAGAAAGACCTTTAATATTATGATGCATGCTCTTATTATTACAAGATCAACTTTAACTCTAATATCTTTTTCTTTTCTAAAAAATAAATTTTGCCGCATAAATTATATAATTAGTTTAAGTATACATCAAACACAATATAAAATTTGAACTCTCAACCTCAATATTAAAGTGAGGAGATGAGTACCCATAGATCAGATAATGGTTCTCATACATGCTTTAACTCCGTGATAACATAAGCGCAATTTCGACTATAGTCAAGATTAGGGATATATTTGTTATAAATAAAAAAATTATATCTCCATTTATTAAAACACTAAAAAGCTCGGAAATCTAACTGTTATTGTCACTTTAACTGAATGGAATTGGAAACACGTGATTGACCATGAATCAAGGCTTATTTATAACATGTACTTTAGCTTCCAAATTAATCCGAATATAAAAAGTTACTTTACTTTTATTTGGTGCGGTCAAATGCTTGATTTAGTTATCGTGACACAAATGATTATAGGAGCCTTGAAAGTCACTTTCCAAAGAGTGTTTAATTAATTTATTTTTTATATAATTATTAAATAATTAACAACCTTAAAGCCCATAAACCAAATCTTGTTGATTAGGAAATTTAACCAATCACGTAAAGGAATGTTAAAAATTCATAATTGGGCTTTGCATGAATATTGCTCCCCCATCAAATTACGAGGTTGTCCAATAATTATCAACATCAAAATTCTTCTTTTTTTTTTAATTTCGAAAACAAGTATTATTGAAATATATATTTTCTAATAAAAAAAAGATTAGAATTGTTCAAAAGTATATATTGAATAAATATTAATAGTAATTTTAAAAAAATTAATTGGAATTTTACAATAAAAATAAGGTGTGTAAAAATTAAATTTTTTGCATACCAAGGTAAGATTGTTCGGATAGAAATGTCATTATAATGAAAAAAAAATTATAATGAAAAAAAAAAGAAATAAAATTTTGTTCACATCAAGTTAGGAATGTTTGTAGGGATGGTAATGGGGCGGAGTGGGGTGAGGAAGCATGCCCCATTCCCCACTCAGTTTTTTATTTTAACCCCTATTTTTCGTCCCATTCTCCATTAAATTTAATAAGATGGAGATGGAGAATTTTCGCACGGGGAATGAGTTCCCTATCTCTATATCAATTCCCCATTTTATATTATTTTTATAAATTTATTTTAATAATATAAAATTTTAATTAACTTAAATAAAAATATTATTAATATATTATTGGAAATACAATATAGGGTCTTTTAATTTTTAATTTTTTTAATTTTTTATTTGTATATTCTATTTTTTGTAACATTAATTCATGACTTTATAATTTTTTATGATTAATTACATTTAATTATAATATATAATTTTAAAAATTATAATATAAAATTATATTTACATGTATAAAATTTAATTTATAAATTATAATATATTTATATTATATTTTAATGGGAAATGAGGTGGGAGTGGATGGGGAGAGATAAATTAATCCTTGTTTCATTAATAAATTAGAAATTAATTTCTTCATATTTTTTGTCCCATTCTCCTTAAATTTATTTAAATTCTCTTTCATTAGAGATGATCCCCGTGAGTTTGGGGCCTGAGAAATTTTACCATCTCTAAATGTTTGTGAATGAATTGTATTATTAAATTTGATAGGAGTAAAATTCGCAGCAAATAAAGGAATAAAACATTATTTAATTTCACTACCCATTTCGGTTATGCGGGTCGTGTAGGTGCCTGTTTAGGTTTAGCCCACCCAAATCAGTCAAATGCTGACTTTTATTCTTTCATTTCATTTGTTTATTGCCTTTAACATTTAAATATAGTTAATTTATTAAAAGAGTTATAACACATATCTCCTTTAACGTTTGAAATTTTAACACTTAAATAAAAAGTTTAAGAAAAAATACACGTATCTCCTCTGAACTATTAATTGACCATCTAATTTTATTTATATAATTATAATATCTTTTATTGCTTCAAAGTGAAGTATAAAAAATTTAATTTGTATGTAATCAAAAATAATTTTAATTTATTTTTTTTTTTTAAAAAATTAAAAATTTAATTAATGATAATTTAATTTGTGATTTTAACACTTAAATGAAAATTTTAAAAAAAGACACACTTACCTTCCTTGGACTGTCAATTGACCATGTATTTTCACTTAAAATGATTATAATACTCTTAATTGCTTCAAAATAAAATTTAAGAAACTCAATTTTAATTTATTTGATGTTCAAAAAATTAAAATAACTAAAATTTTGATTAATGACAATTATAATTTATATTCATTTAATATTTATTTAAATTAAAATTTTATTTAATGATATTAAAAATTAGCAATTTAGTCATATTAATATTTTTTTTAATTTTTTGTCATTGCGTAATTCCATTAATTTTTTTGTATAAACCCAAAAGTTCATATTTGCTTTACGAGTCATAAGATTGATATTGAAGTGTGGATTTAATATGAATGTATATGATATAAATCCTGTATTAAAGTGTTTTTATAAGAAAAGTGAGATTGATAAAACTATGAAATTTGTTTAGTGAAATAAAAAAAATATAATTTATTATCGGAGAATTTACAAAAGAGGGGAATAAGAAAGGTAACGGCTTTGCATATTAGGATTTGAAATTTGGAGAAATATGATATATAAATAAAAATTAAATTCCTATTTTGAGTGAATATTAAATAAATGTAAATAAAATAATCAATTTAATTATCATTAATTAAATTTCTGATTTTTAAATAAATATAAATTAAAATTATTTTTGATTATATATAAATTGAATTTTTTATATTTTATTTTGAAGCAATTAAGGGTTATTATAATCATACAAATAAAATTGGATGGTCAACTAATGGTTCAGGAGAAGTAAGTGTGCCTTTTATTCAAACTTTTCATTTAAATGTTAAAATTTTAAACCTCAGGGGTGGTATGTATTAAAACTCTATTTATTAAATTATTTTTTAATAGAGAATTATTGGTAATTATTTTATTTAATAAAAAAATAAAAAATAAAAACAAGATAGCTTGATCGATGTCACCAACCTGCTCCATTACATAAAGATAATATCAAATAACACAAAAGGACATCGTTTTCAAATACCTAATTTCATTAATTAACAAAATAAAATCAAATAAAATTTTAAATACATGCTTATATAATTAATATAATATTTTTTTATAATATATTTTTTATTACAAACTTATTTATTATTTACAATCTACTTATAATTTATGAAAACTTTATTAATAATGTAGACACTATTGTACCGCACTCAACAATCAAGAATTTTTTTTTTATAAGAGAAAAATTTATTCAAAATTTTTTAAAAATATAAATCTATAAATTGTGAAAAATTCTATTAACTACAGTTGGTGGAATTTGAATTCACTTAAGGTGAGTTCAAATTGGTCGGATTGCATGAATATAATATTTTGAAAAGATAATAGTATACAAAATTTTAAGATCGAACCTAATTTGTACACCCCATGATTTGGGGTCTATTGTCGTATTGTCAAAAAATGGAATCTTTTTCTAAAGAATTTTAAAGCCACAAAAAATATTTTTTAATATGATTCATGACAAAAAAAAAGAGGAGTAAAAAATAGTTACCTGCGTATACAAATTCATCCAATAAAAATTTTATAAGAATGAAAAAAAAAATCTTTGACAAAGATTTTATATTATAAAATTGAGTTACTTTTAGTAATGTAATGAAATAAATTTGCGACATCACATTTTTACCATATACATTCCAAAATTATTATTAAAAAAAAGAAAATGATTAAAAGGATTTTTTTCAATTAATTGAAAAATAGAAATAAGGTTATAGCATTAAAGAAATGTATTTGGCATTAATAAATAGTGGCAACTCAAATCAAATAATAGGTCATACCATATACACAGAACAAGAATTCACGTCTCCATTAATTCATTCATCCATAAAAGCAAAAGCAATCATGGACATTTGTGCAACAAAAAAGGAATAAAACCCTAAATTTGGCAAAGTTTAAAACTTTCCCTCCAAATCCTTCAACGAAAGCAACTGTTCACTCTGTCAATTGTTGCCTGCATTTAATTCTCCTCCCTTCTGAGTCATATTAATTTCATCTCAATCAATCTCGATGGAGAAGTCTTTAGTCTTTAAAAGCTCCCCTACTCATTTACGGATTTCAGATGTTTTATTAATCAAAGACGAGGCCGACGAGGAGGACGAGGAAGAAGAAGAAGGCGAGGATTTTTTGTCGACGATGAAGGGTTTTAGCGTGGGGAAAGGGGACGGGTGTGCCGCAATTGTGTCGCGGTGGTTGAGCCGGTTTAGGAGGGCGAAAGTGAACAGAAATTTGGTGGGTGGTGATGAGGGAGAGGAGAAAGATGCGGGGGAAAGTATGAGGCCTTCGACGACCGTTCTCAACGGGGGTGCTGCTTTGCTGACTGCGGTTAGGCAGAATGATCAGCCAGGTGATTAGTTTGATCATCTGATGTTTTTTTTTTCATTCATTTTTTCAAAAAAGTTTTTTAAATTTAGTGAACTGTCTGGTTAGTATACTGCAGGATTTGATATTTTTGAAGTTTGTCGGATTTGAAATTAGAAAACTTGAAAAATTTTTCAGTAATCATTTCTCAATGATATTGCGGTTAGTCAAGTTTTTTATAATGAACGGGAAGGTATTTAATTAAAAAAAAAAAAAGGCGTTTTGGAGTCTGCACTGTCTGTGTTTTAGCCATATTTTTTAGGAGATTAAATTCTTATATAATTAATTTTGTATGAATTTTAATGGTAATTTGTAAAGTTTACATTTTTTTTTTAACATTTTATATTCAGGAGGGTGTAGGTGTGGGAGAGAGTGCTCTTTCAATATGGAACTTGGGTGTTCTCTGTTATACTTAGCTGCTGCTAGTAAAAATGAGCTTGATAAGATGACGGAGTTGCGGACTCGAATGGAAATGCTTCTCAAAAATTTTAAAGAGGATCTGCAGTTAAGAGATACAAAAACACTTGTAAAGCCATCCGAATCCAATGATATAATTGTTTATCCCAACGCCAATGAGCCAGAAAGGCTGGAATCTAACTGCCATCATTCTCCGGAACATCTTCCAACTTCATATGTCCTACTGGAATCATCAAGAACAATTACAACATGTGAGCAGTCTCTGAAATCTGACACTCCGAAAGAGGAAGAATGTTTAGAAGGAATAGATCAACTACAAGCAGAACTCGAGGCAGAGTTAGAGCGTTTGCAGCTTCGCTTGGATAAAGAGAACTTACTGCAACATCCTCAACAGCAGAGGATAGAGGTATCTGGAGTGTTTTTTTTCCTTTCTTGTTGTATGTTTTTTCTTTCTTGAATGTGGTAGTGATGGTTTTGAATGAACTAATTACAAGGACCCTAATGACTGACTGACATTATTACTTATTTGTTTCAGTAATTTATTAAATGTACTTGAGTAGATGGTGATGCAAATGCTTGATTGTGACACTGCCTTTGTCGGGGAAGTCAGATCTTTAGGAATTTGGTAAACTGTTATATAATCGGTCTAAAAATTTTTTTTCTCTTTCAAAGAGTTTAATGCCATATAAGCAGGAAAATTATTATCATTAAATTCCAAGATGTCTCTCTCCTGTACATCATTTTGGGATTTATTTTGTCAGATTATGTACATTGCAATTGTATAGTCAAGTGGTATTGGGTGGTGTAGACTTTATGATAAGCATTTGTTTGTGCATAAAATGAGATATATGAGGAGTACCTGGCCTCCTGAATTCTGGAACTTTTTTGTTGGATGAGTGTAGAATTTATTTTTAGAAATCTGTTTTGAATCGCAGCTACATTTTTTCAGTTCCTTGAACAAAGTTCTAGATTTTTCTCTGACTATATCTTGGCTCTACCTTTTCCGGTCAGATGCAAGTACATTGAAAGTTTTCCATTTAAGAGCACTTTTTACAGATTATTTTCTCTAAAGATTGCTCACATTAGCATTGACAGGCAACTGTTAAGGACATTTCTTCTTCCAGAAGCTACAGTTTTAGTTCTGGAGAAGTAATTGACCCTATAATGGAAACTCAAGATGCATGCACTGAAGTACACTGTGGTATTCATCCATATGAACTTGACAGAAGGTTGCATGAAGTGGTGGAGGCAAGGCAACAGGAGCATATTAGAGAGCTTGAAGCTGCTTTAGAGTATGCCAGGCACAAGCTTCATGAGAAGGAAATAGAGATTTCTTGGTGGAAAGACACTGCAAAACTTATTTTGCAGCATATTCCAGGACCTTCGAGATGTATTGCTGAGCATGGTTAGAATCTCTCACGTCTTAACGTGAGCATGAAATTGTACGATAGCATTTGCAAGTGAGCGGAATCTTTTGATCTGGTCACTGTCATGTATGATTGTGGTTTGTTTGCGTTTGATGGCAATTGTAACTTCTTTTCCAGTAAACATATTTTTGCTTTTGGATTGCACAGTGTGAATTATGTAGTTTGAAGAAAGGGTGGCAATAAGAAAACATAACTTCCAGTTGTTTCAGTTCACACCCTCAATCATATTAAACGTAAGACGTGTCACGTGTGAATATGATTCATTGAATTGATCAATTTCGTGGTGTGATCAGTTTATTAAAAAGAATCTAAGTCTAAAACATACCTTCTACGTGTGAATATGATGCATTTTTTCATATCATATTCCATAGCAATCCAAATATCAAATGGCAGAGGATGCAAGAAAGTGAAAAAGGAAATCCAATTAATAATATTTGGTGGCGTGATTGGGTCCACGACTAACGACATAAACTATGGAGAAAACGTGTTCGCTTAAAGTACCCACTTAACAGCTAACCACTTGATAAAAGCAAACCCAACAAACCCAACATGATGGAATCCACTCCAAATTTGGCCGTCACTCAATCTATCGCGCCTTTAAAGCTGCGGAGAAAAATACCCCACCGCTCCCGACGTTTTCGCTCTCTTCTTTGTACCTCCCATTTTAAGCCACAACTCATTAAACCCAGAAGAAGAAATATCAAGCAGACTTTTCAGGAAGACTTGGTACAGATGCTAAATCTTTTTACTGGGTTTATTTTTTTCATTCTATACGTTGAAGGATTTGCATTTAACGATGTTTCTGTTTGTATTGTTTCTTTTGCTTGTAGAGAATAAGATGGCTTGTGCAGAGCCTAATTCCGAGTTGACCCTTGACTCTGTGAGAGAGTCATTGATCAGACAAGAAGACTCCATTATTTTTTCTCTCATTGAGAGAGCAAAATACCCTCGTAATTCTCCTGCTTATGAGCAATCTTACGCTTCAATTCCTGGCTTCTCTGATTCTTTGCTTCAATATATTGTCAAACAATCTGAGGCCCTGCAGGCAACGGTAAGTTACTGCATTTTTCTTTTAAAAACTTTTTCCTGGAATGTTTGTTGGCTACATCTGCTTTGTATCTTTGTTTAGTGAACCGGGCCTATTTGTCTCCATCAACAGGTTTTACTCAGGACACATGTATTGAATTTTCTCCTTTATTGTCACAATCACTTTGTTAATTTCAAACTAAATATGTATATGTGATAAGACTTTATTGGATGAACATGCTGGTGACATGATATGCCTATTCTCCTAAAACTCTCAGTCTGTATTCTGTAACATGTTAGATATGTAATGTTTGTGGGCCGTTGTACATTTGAATGTCAAATGTCAACACTCTTATTATAATGTTTTATAGTGCTCGCACATGCTGGGAAGAAAAGAAATATTAGCCTGTATTTTTCAATTTGATAGCATGTGACATATGAACTTAAAATAGCAATTTCTTATTCTGGAATCAAAGGACTGAGATTTGCCCATCAATTTTTATTGACAATGTTAAATGTGATTCACTGATTTGTGCTATTTAACAAAACAATAATCTAAGAGAAACATATCTCTTAGAACAAGTTACAGGATTATCCAGAATTTAATATTGCGGGATGGGAAAGATGGGTTTGTAGTTGACTCTGTTTGGATAATCGGCTTTTCCAGTGTTCATCAAATCAGCTATGACTGTCTTACCTTGTTTTATTTTGGTTGCATTTGAGTTCCTCTACTTTGACCTTGAAAATAAAATATGTTCTGGTGTGTAACAGGCAGGGAGATATGAAAACCCTGAAGAACATCCCTTCTTCCCTGATAATCTACCACGCTCACTGGTACCACCCTACAACTATCCACTGGTAAATTTGTTACCCAAGACTCTTGTTTTGTGTTCTGTAATTCCATAGTTCAAAACAAGTCCATTATCTTTTTGAATATTCCGATCACAGGTGTTGCATCATGCAGCCACTTCCATTAACATAAACAAGGCCATATGGGATATGTATTTAAATCAACTGCTTCCGCTTTTTGTTGCTGATGGTGATGACGGAAACTATGCATCAACTGCCACTAGTGATCTTGAATGTCTACAGGTAAGGGGAGCATTATAACTTCTTATAACTGTACTGTGAGAAGTTATAAAATAGGTGCCACTTATTAATTGGTTAAGGTCCTTGTGCATTGTCATATCTTCTCTTCAGACAACTTGTTATGCTGTTGTTATGGACTTACCTCAGTAATTGTTCTCTTGCAGGCTCTCTCTAGAAGAATACATTACGGGAAATACGTAGCTGAGGTAAAATTCAGGGATGCTTCACAAGACTATGAGCCTGCAATTCGTGCTAAGGTATTAAAAGTTTCTTGTTAAACACTATAGTAATTTTAACAGTTTATTTAGTTTTATCAACTCAGTAATCTGAAGAAACCAATGAGGTTTGAAATTCCTCAGGATTTAAGTTGCTAATAGATCATGAAGTGTTTAAGAACACAGAGGACAATATCAAATTCTAAATGTACAATCATTAAAAGACGTAAGTCTTTTGCTCTGAATACTTCATTACACCTAAACCTTTTTTGCTAGGCATACAGAATCCACATTGTGAAGGATTATAATTCCTTAAAATCTCAGCACATTTTCCTGCAAAGTATTAGGGAAATTCATTTTTTGCTTTGGCGGTTGTCTCAGGACAGAGATGCTTTGATGAAGCTACTAACATTTGAGAACGTAGAAGAAATGGTGAAGAAGAGAGTTGAGAAGAAAGCAATGATATTCGGGCAAGAAGTAAGCCTTGGCAATGGTGAAAGGGGAGCAAATTACAAGGTAGATCCATCTGTAGTTTCTAAACTCTATGGAGAATGGATAATGCCATTTACTAAGTTTGTTCAAGTTGAGTACCTCCTCCGTCGCCTGGATTGAAGTCTTTCCTTCTATGTATAGCATAGTTGCTTTAACCTTTACCCCTGTTGATTAGAAATAAAATTTCATACCACATTACAAATATAATTTGTACCCCTAAATCTTAATATATACAAGTCCATCTACTTGGACAATGCGGCCCTGTGTTTGTTGCTTGAGTCAAATAATTTTAAGTACTTTCTTGGAAACAAATAATTTTAACTTTTACTTGAATATATGATTTTGAGCGCAAGAATTGCAAAGTAAATACAATGTTTTAGTCATTAGGTTGTTCTTGAATGAAGGTCAATCTGGCGATCTCGTAAAAGATGCAACAAAAATTTCAGCTAAAGGAATAGGAATATAGCAAGAAAAATCATGGGAGAGTTCTTTTTCTCTTAACAGAAAAATCTGGGTAAATTAAATTTAAGTCCTTAAGCTTTTATATTTTCATATTTAAATATATAGTTTGTCTATTTACATAAGATGTGTCCCTAAACTCTCGTGAGATGACTTAAATCCCCTCTAATGTTATGGTTAAAATTCAATATTATAAAGATAATATTTAGTCATTTTAATAGGCTCTTAGCCCATCTAGCCAAGGCTGGATGGTAGGAATTGACAAGGGAGTGCGTTCGAAGGCAGGACTTCTTCCACCTCCACTTACTCTGTGAACAAATAACCCTTCCGATATAAGGCTAGAAGAATAAACACCTCGGTATCTATAGACACCCCCAAATATGAGAATAGATACTTGATATATTGTAAAGTTATAATACACCTATAAATACCCCTGCAACATGACGTATAAAAAAAAAATTATTATCTTTATTTGTAAATTATGAAAAATTACAGATCGGATATTATTATTAAAATAACATTTTACGGTTTTTTAAAGGAACTTATAGTGTACTGTAACAGACCTCTATGCAGGCGATAGGGAGGGGGGAAAAAAGAAAAACGCATCTCGGCTATGCCTTATAAATGTGATTTAATCAACTTTACCCTCGTGAGTCAGCACTTATTACCAATCCGTCACCAAAAAGTCCCCAGCATGGCAAGGGCACGGACGTCCTCTAACCATGAAACCTCCGTAAACTACCCTTACTCACCTGCATTTACAATCTCACCACTGCAACTACCACATATTACTGATTCATCACTCCACCGAGCAAACTCCCGAGCGCCAGCAAAAATTTCAGCTGTTCCTCTCAAAGACGTCTGTTTGGCTTCGTCTTCTCGTTTCTATCACCATTTCGCCAAAGAGGGTCTCTTGTTTCCCGTGTGTTTGAGAGGGGAAAGAAAGAAAAAAAAAAAAATAGTGTATCTGAAAACTCTCTCTTCCTCTTTCATTCCAAGTGACTGATAATACATTGTATGATTGATGGTATTATAAACCCTAGAAATTTTGGATTTTGAAAGTGTTAGCGAGGAAAATTTTAGTTTTTGTGAAAAGGGTTTAGGGTTTTGGTCATTGTTTGATAGTGTACTCAATAGAAGCTCAAATGTAAGTTTCTGTCTTCTTTTTTTTGGGGGGATTTTTTTACTATTTTTGATTTTTTCCCTAATTTAAGTAGTTCATTTAGCGTTACCTAGTTTTGTGTGCTTATATTTGGTTGAAAGATGCTTCATGTTGGAAGTGTTTGCTTAATGGAAGTTTTTTGCATGTCGTTGTTTGGAAATGGAATGAAATGAAATGAAATGAAATGGGTTGATATGTATTTAATTTGGAAATGTAAGGAGAAAAAACGAGGTTCATAATCCTTTAATGTGATTTCTTATAACAAAATTTGAGATAAGAGACCCCAGAAACTGGAAGTTTGCTTGCATGCAGATAATGATTTGCTCGTATTAGTACTTTGGGTTTTGGTTTGTACAAATTTGTTATTCTTTTTTTTATTTTATTTTAATTTTTTAGAAAAAAGAATATATACTTTTGTTAAGAAAAGAGTCAGATGGTAGCCTAAGAAACTGGTAAATTGTGGCAGACAATCATGGATTTGTTTACAATCAGCGTTAGTCTTTTTCTCTCTCTTCTCCCCTGGAAATTGTCAAATAAACTAGCAATGGCTCTCAGTTTTATTATTGAAGGGATTCAACGGTATTAAATTAGATTTTCGTTTTCATGGGTTTCTTCAGAGGAAATTGGGGTATTAGCTTTCGGAATTTATTACGTGATCTCTTCTGTATTTATGCATTTATTTTATTTTATTTTTTTGTTTCCTTTTGTTAGCTTTGCAGAATTTGAGTCCTATGGGGGCATCATCAAATGCTAAGGAGGATATAGGTATGAGTAGTCAAGGTGAAAAGTTTTCCAGTCAAGATGATATGGATATAGATGATACCGTAGTTACTGAATCAAGCAGCATATGTGATCTGGGGGAAGAATTTCTCAAAAGTTTCTGTAGGAAGGCATCAATGTCATTCTTCAATCAGTATGGTCTCATCAGTCACCAAATCAACTCATACAATGATTTTATCAAACATGGTCTTCAAAAGGCCTTTGATTCTTTTGAAGAGACTATAGTTGAGCCTGGTTACGACCCATCAAAGAAGGGAGAGAGAGAGTGGCGATATGCTTCCGTGAGGTTTGGGCAGGTCACTGTTGATAAGCCTACTTTTTTTGCTGGCAGTGGAGGTGATGAGCACAATATGCTTCCTAGGCATGCCAGGCTTCAGAATATGACATATTCATCTCGGATGAAAGTAAAGGTTCATCTTCAGGTGAATAGAAAATTATTGTTAATTTCACTGAGAGTTTGAACTTCTGAGATATTTGCATTTCTTGGTAAGTGTTTCTATTGATATAGTGTCTGTTTTATTGGATGTGATTGTTGATGTTATTGACTGCACTAATAAGGTTAAAATGGAGACTTTTCCACAGGGATGTAATAATAAACTTTTCCATCTTTAATCGTTTGGATGGTGCAATTGTAGCACTGAGAATATGAAACATGCCATACTGTGCAATTAGACTTTTACCCTTGTCTTTGAGTTCTTTAATTACTTACATCATGTTGCGTCTTTGTATCTATCAGGTATACACTAAAAAACGTGTCCAAAGTGATAAATTCAAAACTGGAAAACAACAAGTATACACTCAGAATGATGTTATACATGAGGAAACTAGGGATGTCTTAATGGGCAGAATTCCGGTGATGGTGAAGTCTGACCTCTGTTGGATGAGTGCAGCGGAGAAAGGGGATTGTGATTATGATCATGGTGGGTACTTTTTGATCAAGGGTGCAGAGAAGGTGGGTTTGGAGCTTTCTGATTTTTGCCTTTTCATTACTTCGTATTTTTCGTTACAACTCCACTCTTGTTTCTTTTCATGTATAGTTAGTTAATAAATATGGGAATCATTATATTTTGTGGAGAAATTGATTTAAGCCCAAAGTAGACATCATCTGATGTAGTTTGGTGAAAGGATGGTAGTCTTTAAACATGTTTAGGAGTCTTTTGTTTGTCTTTAGATTCTAGTACTCGATTACCAATTTAGTTGTTATTTACAATCAATTGATACATTATTAGTACACGTTACTTCCTATTAATGGATAATGTTTTGGGTCATCTTCTAGTGGTTAAACTGGAGTTGTTTTTATATGGCTACCACTTTTTTGTCTGGGTCTTGTCAGCTTGGAAATTGGGAGACATCATTTCAATACTTGTTGCTGTTGATTAGCTGTATATTCCTTTCTTTGGACTCTATGTTAGTCAAGTGAACAGTCTTATTGACATTGTTTGGGCTTGGCATATAATATGAGTACATGTACAATTCTGTCACTTGTTCTGTGTTATCTGGTGTTCACTGTGACAAAATCTGCTGATGATAGTTGAATACTTTACTCTTCTTTTTCCTGCCAAAATAATAATGAAATGCACAGGTATTTATTGCACAAGAGCAAGTATGTATGAAAAGGCTCTGGATTTCAAATAATCTGGGTTGGACTGTTGCATACAAGTCAGAAATGAAGAGGAACAGATTAATTGTTAGACTAGTTGATAAGTCTGAAGATATTAAAGGAGGTGAGAAAGCACTTGCTGTGTATTTCTTGTCAACAGAGATCCCCATATGGATACTATTTTTTGCCCTTGGCATCTCATCAGACAAAGAGGTTGTAGATCTGATTGATTTTACTAGTGAGGACTGCAGCATTTTGAATATATTGTTTGCCTCAATTCATCATGCTGACGAGAAATGCAATGACTTCCGGAAGGGGAAGAATGCTCGCAATTACATAGAAAAACTTATTAAGGAAACCAGATTTCCTCCTGCAGAGAAATTTGAAGAGTGCATTAGCATGTATATGTTTCCCAGTCTCAGTGGCTTAAAGCAAAAGGCTCGCTTTCTTGGCTATATGGTGAAGTGTCTTTTACAGGCCTATAGTGGTCGTAGAAAATGTGATAATAGAGATAGTTTTAGAAACAAGAGACTGGAGTTGGCTGGTGAGCTGCTTGAAAGAGAGCTGAAAGTACATATTGCACATGCTCGGACGCGAATGACAAAGGCTTTGCAGAGAGATCTTTATGGAGATCGTACCGTGCGTCCAATTGATTACTATCTGGATGCATCCATTGTAACCAATGGTCTTTCTAGGGCCTTTTCAACAGGAGCATGGTCACATCCTTTTAAGAGGATGGAAAGGATTTCTGGTGTGGTGGCAACGCTTGGACGAACAAATCCATTGCAGACACTTGCTGACTTGAGGAAAACAAGGCAGCAAGTTCAGTATACAGGGAAGGTTGGAGATGCCAGATACCCGTAAGTTATCTTGAACATACATTAGCTGTTATTTGTTGTCCTGTGAATAGAACAAGGTATTGTATTTAGTAAAAATAGTAGTTGATTGATGAAATAATGCACATCTGTTCACTCTTTGTAATTTATTTTCTTGATGCAGACACCCATCTCACTGGGGTAAGATTTGCTTTCTCTCTACCCCAGATGGCGAGAATTGTGGGCTTGTGAAAAATATGGCTATCACTGGACTTGTAAGTACGAACATATCAGAACCCATAGTTAACCAGTTGTTTGATTGTGGAATGGAAAAACTGGTAGACGATATCTCTGCTTCGCTGGAAGGAAAGGACAAAGTTTTTGTTAATGGGGACTGGGTTGGAGTTTGTGAGAATTCTCTTTCATTTGTTGCTGAGTTAAGAAGGAAGCGCCAGAGGAAAGAGTTACCAAATCAGGTACCCTCTGTTTCATCCCAAAAGGATTTTAAAGTTTACTAGTAGTTAACTAATGATATGCTAGCCATGTTGTTCCATGCTATAATTGAGACCAGTGGACTGATCCATGATTTGAAAGGTTGATTTTAGTGAAGGGTGATTAGTATTGTTTCATAGTTCTAGAAACTTGAATGAGAACTAACTGCTGTGTGTTGCCTGTGCAACTTACTATAAATTGCTTAATTTTTTTAATGTGGTGACACATTTTCACACCTAATTATAAGCTAAATGAGTGAGAACTATGACCGCCAATGCGCTACCTTAAACAATGAATCCATACCTCAGTGGTGTATGTTGATGACATTGATTATTTATTTGTTGTTTCTCAGTGTAGGAAGGTTCACCTGTTTATTTTAACTAATGAGTGTTAATTGATG
The DNA here is from genome assembly GCA_022749755.1 of Azadirachta indica. Lineage (NCBI taxonomy): Eukaryota > Viridiplantae > Streptophyta > Magnoliopsida > Sapindales > Meliaceae > Azadirachta > Azadirachta indica. The sequence continues at coordinate 16,380,137 of CM040446.1, forward strand.
CTATCCTTTAAAATCAGCATCTATGACCTTAATCTGTAATGTGAAATTTATCTGACAATCTGCTAGCACTGAATTTTGTTTACATGCAGTTAAGCTGTGTATTTGCTGAGTACTGCATTATATATTACTTACTATATGCTATTCTCTAAATCTAATAATCCTTAAAATTGCCTTATTTAGCCTAAGTGTGCTAGTCTGCTGCTGGCATTTAAGCTTTCAAATGTATATTTTATATTTCTATTGTCTAATGGGTTAATTTCAAGTAGGTGACACCAGTTTCCTACCAATGTCCAATCTATTGGTGCTGGTGTATGTGGAGAATCTTCCTGGGAGCTTACTTATGTTCTGTTCTTTGTTCTGGTTAAAATATTTTTGAGGCCTGTCTTGGATTTTATCATTTTACTTGTTTTTTGGCTCTGCAAACAAAGGATTAATTCTGATGTGTAGTTACCTTTGTTATAATTGAACTAAATTTTGTTACTTACCTACCTAGCCCTCTTTAACAACAATTTTCCCTTATAGGTGGAGATCAAAAGAGACAAACAGCACAGTGAAGTCAGAATATTTTCTGATGCTGGGAGGATTTTACGACCCCTTTTGGTGGTTGAGAATTTGGGTAGGATTAATTCGTTAAAAGGGAAGAGTTACAGCTTCCAATCTCTTTTGGACAATGGAATAATTGAGCTTGTTGGAACTGAAGAAGAAGAAGACTGTTGCACAGCATGGGGTATTAAATATCTTTTCAAGGACATTGAAGAGAAGAAACCCATGAAGTTCACTCATTGTGAACTTGATATGTCATTCTTATTAGGTTTGAGTTGTGGAATCATCCCATTTGCGAACCATGACCATGCAAGGAGAGTCCTCTATCAATCGCAAAAACATTCTTCTCAAGCTATTGGTTTCCCGACAACAAATCCCAATATCAGAGTGGATACTCTGTCTCATCAGCTTTTCTATCCACAGAGGCCTCTATTTCGTACAATGGCTTCTGATTGTCTTGGTAAACCAGGTTATGGACATAATGGAATTCTGCCAAGGCCAGAGATGTTCAATGGGCAGAATGCCATTGTGGCAGTCAATGTTCACCTTGGATACAACCAAGAGGACTCCTTGGTGATGAACCGAGCCTCTTTAGAGCGTGGTATGTTTCGATCTGAGCACATCAGAAGTTACAAGGCAGAGGTCGATAACAAAGAAATGGAGGGGAAGAGGCGGTCATCGGATGATTTGGTGAATTTTGGAAAGATACAAAGTAAAATTGGACGTGTTGATAGCCTGGATGATGATGGTTTTCCTTTCATTGGTGCTAACCTTCAGAGTGGTGACATTGTGATAGGGAAGTACTCAGAATCCGGGGCTAATGATCACAGTATAAAATTGAAGCACACTGAACGGGGCATGGTTCAGAAAGTGGTACTGTCTTCTAATGATGATGGGAAAAATTTTGCTGTGGTATCTCTCAGACAGGTAAGTTGATATGGTATTTCACCTGAATCGCTTTTTACCCATGTGTGCACACATTCACGCAATTGTATGTACACCTGAATACCTTGTAATTTAGATGCAAATATAAAAAATGAAATGCAAGATATCATTGGAATGCAGTTATATTTACTCAAAAGTGCTTAAAAGTGGTCTGGCATTAGATTATTGGGACAGCTTTCTGGTTAATGAATTCATTTTAAAAGGTTCTGCCTTTCATTTATATTAATGATTTTTCAGATTTCTTAATGCAGGTTCGTTCTCCATGTCTTGGAGACAAGTTCTCAAGTATGCATGGGCAAAAGGGTGTCCTAGGTTTTTTGGAGTCTCAAGAAAATTTTCCGTTTACAATACAAGGCATAGTTCCTGATATTGTAATAAACCCACATGCTTTTCCTTCAAGGCAAACTCCGGGTCAACTTTTAGAGGCTGCCTTAGGAAAAGGGATTGCCTGTGGTGGCTTGATGAAATATGCCACACCTTTCTCCACTCCCTCTGTTGATGCCATCACCGAGCAGCTTCACAGGTTACCGTGTTTTCTTGAATATTTATTTTTTACTCAAATACTTGTTCTATGCGTAACATCTCTTCGTTGTCATGGAATTAGGAAATTGTGTAGATCCTGTCACTTGTATGTGCCTGAGTCTACATCATGAAATTGCAAGAGAGTACTACCCCTGACTGAATTGTGTTTATTCATTTGTATATTTATTTCTCTTTGCTTTGTTCCTTAACTGAGTTTTTGGCTCTTCATTTTTAGATTCTATTTTGTTTCAGATTTTTGTCTCCGTTGCCAAATCATATCTGTATACTCCAAACTCAGTTTCTCTCTTTTTAGCCTAGGAATTACTCTCATATTCAAGGATTATTTTTTTTAATTTTCACATTTAAATGGTCCTCAGACTTGGTAGAATTTGCTGAATGTAGAATTTGCTGAATGTATGTGGCAGGGCCGGATTTTGCAGATGGGGAACAGAAAGAGTGTACAATGGCCGAACTGGCGAAATGGTTCGTTCTCTCATATTTATAGGCCCGACCTTTTATCAACGTCTTATACATATGGCAGAAGATAAAGTAAAATTTCGCAATACTGGGCCAGTCCACCCCCTCACCCGACAGCCAGTTTCGGACAGGAAGCGGTTTGGTGGGATTAAGTTTGGCGAGATGGAACGTGACTGCCTCATAGCCCACGGTGCATCAGCCAACTTGTACGAACGTCTCTTTACACTGAGTGACTCCTCCCAGATGCACATTTGCCGGAAATGCAAGAATGTTGCAAATGTGATCCAACGGGTAGTGGGTGGTGGTCGGAAGATCCGGGGCCCCTATTGCCGTATCTGTGAAACTGCAGATGAAATTGTCAAGGTAAATGTTCCTTACGGTGCCAAGTTACTATGCCAAGAACTTTTCAGCATGGGTATATGTTTAAAGTTTGACACCGAATTCTGTTGAGGTTTCATGTGGCTGTCTCGGTTGGCGCATAAAATGTTTATGGAATTACTTTTAGCTTACAATTAGGTGTATATTTCAATGTAAAAATTTCGTGAATCTGTAAAGAACAGTTGTTTAGGTTAGCTTCCAGGCCCAGTTTTTGTGCCAGACAACTAAGCATGGCATTAGAAGTTCAAAAGCTGCCCACTCTAGAACTTATTTGCCTTTTATATCCAATGGATCTTTTGTTTTTGGGCGTATGCCTTATGGATCTTACGAATTTTGGGTGGAATTTTAGCATCCGACACTTGGAATTTAAATTTGGGTACTTCTGTTTTGATCCTAATCTGCAGTGCCTGAAATTCTTATTATAGTTGAAAATCCCACCAATATCATCAGCAGGCCAAATTTATAAAAGTTGTATAGTCGTACGGCTTTCACTGGAACCGAAAACAGACGAAAAAGTTCATAGCAGAAGCATAAACTTCAAATGGTAGGTTGGAATTGTGATATGAATATTCAACTGCATATCTTATTCAACGGTCTTGAGGCCTAATTTCTTTCAAACAAATTTAGGTATTTCAACAAAATTATATTTCAAACTTGATATGGAAAACCAAAGTTGATCCCGATCACTGCAGATGACAGGCACAGAATTTCAGCATTCTTGCTTCAAAAAGCATGAATCTATGTTACATAAAAGGTTCTCGCAGTGCTGTGGGCAGCTCCAGTTCTGCCTCCGACTCATTGAATGGGGAGAAGTAGCAGTCAACCATATCTTTACTCACTTTTGCTAAACTAGGAGGATCCCACTGCATATTTCAAATTACAACCCAATATGTGATCATTTTAAGCAAGCTTTAATACAAGTGAATATGGTAAAAATGGAATCTTTTGCAAACTTGATTTTACCTTGGGAGCAAAATCTTTATCCACTAGTCGAGCCCGAATGCCCTGTAGACAATTGAATTCAGGCGGTAACATTACAACAGATTTAAAAAATGTTTACTACGTTGAATTTTCTAAATGCCTTTACCTCACAGTAGTCATTAGAGACCCGTTTGGAGATCCCATTGATGGATATCCGATATTCACGTGCCAGACACTGATCAAGAGATTGGAATCTACCTTCTTGAATCTGAAAGCAGGAGGTGAAACTTAACTCAGGCTTGTAATAATCTATATTGGAACCAAATGAAGGAGGAAGTAGCCTTACTGATCGTAATGTAACTTTCAAGCTCAGAGGTGATGCTTCTTTTAGTTTTTTGAGGGCTTTTGTACACCATTCATCATAAGAGGAGGCTGCCTCATTTTCCTGAGCACATTGGATATTGAAAACTAGTAAGACAAAGACTAAATCAACTGGCTCAAATACATATATATTCCTCAAAGATATTATTTTTGGTTATGAGGCAAAAATAATTGCCCTAATACATTTTGGTGCGTTACAGGGTCATTCCTGATACCCACCACATCAAAATTCTGACTTTGTAGCATCCTAGAGACAGCTCAAAGGTCAAACAGCAGTTGTGGCCGGACTCCGGGGACAGCATGGAACATCTTTTTAGGCTTTCATAGATCAAAAAGCCATCTGATTTAATTTTAATTTCTTTGGCAGCTTCAGTTAATTGCCAAAATGAGAAAACTCAAATGTTCATTTGCAAGATATGAGTCAGTTTCTACCTACGTAGATCACAAGAGTGAAGCCCTCCAGATGGTGAAGACGTTACAAGTTTTCACTGGAAGCTTTCTTTTCCTAACTTGAATCAGTTTATTCTTGGTTTATGCAGTTTAGTAATCCATGAAGAAGGGAAAAAAGTAATAATAAATCAATAAAGCTTACCAAAGCATCAATAATTTCCTCGACTGTGTCATGACTGAAACATTTATCAATTGTCTCAATCCTGAAACAAATATGAGAAAAGGGTAAATAATATAATTTATAAATATCAACTATGAATGTCACATTTTTGGATCTGCTCATGAAATGTAGTATTCTAAGCACTAACTTTGGTGAACAACGAATTATACAGAGGGCTCTATCATTAATATGGCAGTCATCCTATGAAAAAAGACAATATTTAGTCCAACACCAGTCCTCGAAAAGGAAAATCATGGTTTAAGGCACTAGTCCTGCCTCAATTATGTACAGCCACAAAGACATCTTTTCTTACTCTTGCCTCTGAAAATGAGTTTGTACCGAAATGCAAATAATCTATAACACAAGCTGAAGCTTTTGTATGAGAGAATAAATTGATGCCATGAAATATGGGGGACAGAACTAAGAAAAACCATCATGGAATATTACTTGTGAAGAACGCTTCCCCAGTCTGGATAGACAATATCACCATACTGAGCAAGTGATGTCTCTATGACAGAAGGTTCATCTGTGATTAGTTTACCAAGGCGTTCCTCAACCAATGCAAGTCTCTGTTAGGGAGATTTCATAATTATAAGCTGAATAAGGAAAGTAGCAAACCAAAAACAACAGATAATAAAGTAACATGCAGTAGAACTAACCGCATTTAACGTATAATGGGTGGCAAGACCACAGGCAATCATCTCTACACCATTTAGTTTTTCTCCTGTAAGAGCTAAGTACTCCCCTTAAAAAAACAAAGTCCAAAGACAAAGTGGGCAAAATTAAAGATAAAGAAATGAGAACTGATATATACCAAAAATGCTTTTGTAAGTTTGCAAGCAATTGCATCCTCAAATCTGAAAGAAACAGATTTTACCTAAGTAACCAGGCAAGTGAGATAGATAAAAAGAAGCCCCAGCATCAGGATGGAACCCCATTTGAGTCTCTGGATTAGCAAAAACCTGGAGATTTCATGCATGAATAAGATATATGTCTTGAGTGAATTCACAAGAAAATGGTGAATGGTGTATGTATAATATATACTAGAGGGTACATATCTAAAAGGTTGACACAGATTCAAGTCATCAAGCTTAACTCATTAAGAAGGTATTCGGTAGTGATTTACACTAATGATAATTGCATTTACTGAAAAATAGAACCGCTCACATACAGTTTTATCAGTTACTAAACGAAACATCCCCTGGAGTGAAATCCCAGCCCCGCATCCCATTGTGATACCATCCAATATTGCCACCTGTTTGTTAAATGATAGATGATGCAATTAAACAGTGATAAGAAATTAATTCACAGGAAAAAGGAATAGACAATCTTTAATCCAACTTCTATCAATGAAGAAAGTCTTCAAAGTCACCATTTTCCCAAGTGAAAGATCAGAATGTGATTTCCCAGACAAAATACCTAAAGCTCTAAACTCATATCTCAACAAAGAAATGAAGAAAAGAATTAAATGCTCACAAGTGGTTTCAAATATGTCCCTTGAAGGTATACAAACTTATATAACATCTCAAAAAACTTTTTGAACTCTTCAAATTTCCCTGCAATAAGGCAAAATAGTCAGAGAAGTATATAAACAACTTTCTTATGCAAATTACAAGAATATTAACCCAATGAAAAAGAATAAAAATAAATCCAAAGACAATTTCATTGATGTTTTAAGCCAAAACAGAAGACTTCAGAAGTCAATTTAAGACAAGTGGCAACTGATCAATATGTGTAGGAACAAAGGCTTCCGACCAAGTGACTCTTTGTCATTTAAAAATCTACACCGGACATGGGTACAAACAGTAATTAAATTGAATCAATCTTGGGTTGCTGCATTTAAATATTTCTTTGATGAATATTCAGAAAAGATTCAAATGTGATCTACCTTCATTAAGTAACTGATAAAGAGCGACGGCATCTCCACCAGAGCAGAAAGCCCTGCCATTACCCTTCAAAAATTTCAAGATGGAATTTTAGAATGAAAGCCATTACCAATTAGAAGCATGAAATACATGCTGATATCCAACTTTAACAACATTTCCATGAAGATATTAGATGAAACATTCATAAATTTGTATCCAAATCCTCGAAATATCGTAACAAATAGGTGGTACAATGAAGAAGCAAAGTATCGTCAGATCTTCACATTCTCATCTGACACATTAAGAAGCTGTAGAGTGTTTTTCAAAACAAAATTAAGAATACCCTTCAAAATTTACAAAGAGCAATACATTTGAATACGTGAAACCACAATCTACCTTCATCAAGACAAATCCAATATCCGGGTTCTCTTCCCATGATTCGTACAATCTCTTCAGCCTAGCCACCTATAAACAAAATAAATAAAAAACTTCAATTTATTAACAGCTTCAGTACATGTCCACGAATTAGTCACTAATCAAAAAATCATAATAATGAAGACAAGAATAAAAAAAGACAAAAAAGAACAGAAACTACAAACCATAGAAGTACTAAGGGCATTTAGAGCAGAGGGTCTGTTGAGAATGGCTGCTCTTGATTTAGCTCTTCCTTCAACCACTACCTGAAGTGACAAAGTAATACAATTTCAGAGAAAAGTGACATAGAATAGAAGTAGTTTAACCAAAAAACACGAAAATGTATTAACTTAAAGCATAAGTAGAAGCATACAATGAATCAAATGAATAAATAAATAAACAAAAGAAGTTGCCAATAAAACTAATGTGGGCAAATATGAATACTAACAGAAATATAAAAAATAACATAATTACTAAAAAACCAAAGCTCTGGGCCAACAAAAAGCGACCTGTTCGTGAAGATAATCATTTGGAATGTAGTCTGGTAGAGCAGAAAAGCTTCTCTGCTGACGAGGCAAGAACCCAACTCTTTTAAATGAATGCTTTAATCTCAACAAAGACTTCATTTTTGTTGTTCTGTTCTGTTCTGTCAAAGCTATGATCTTGATGAAGAAGACGCTTTGTTTTGGCTCCTTTTTCACGGTGTTAAGAGTCTGTTTCGAAGCCTCAAAAACTCACGAGCCTGCAGAAGCCAAGTGAGCGTACTGTGCAATTGTTTTGGTGCAGCTGCCCTCTTGGGGCGATCTCAACCGTCTGATTTGTTGACCAGATGGTCAATGTTCATTCGCGGTTTTTGGTTCATAGGGTTTTCCTTTCGGGCCTAGGAACTAATTGTCCATCGGGCCTATATAATTATTCTGAGGATAACAACATCTAGACCACTAAACTCTGATGTTTTCTCCAATAAATACATAAACTTTCACTTCTATCTAGTAGACCCCTATCGAAATTACTATTATGATACTGATTTTTATAAATCAACCATGATTCAAATTTAAAATAAAAAACATAGAATGAAAGTGGGTCCACTATTACCACCCCATTATTTTTTTCCCATTAAAATAAAGTTTTAATCTTCTAAAATTTTGATAATTAAATCAATTTGAAAAACTTATAAACATCGAGATGAAGCTTATGTAACCTTTATTTTGTTCATTTTCAAATAAATGAAGTTCCAAGCTTAAGAATCATCTATTTTCAGACACATGTAAATGTGATCAGTTCATAGATTTACAGTCAGAATCATCTATTTTCGGACACATGTAAATGTGATTAGTTCATACATTTACAGTTCGTAGTACAAGGCACTGCTTTCACTGAAAACTTTGACAGCTCCAACAAATCAAGCAGTCAGAAGCTTGAATGAGCATGAGCTTCACCCAGCTCTTCAACTGGAACAGCATATGGCGAGTTCCAGTCAGCATCAAAGATGTCTTGTAGCTGTGAAACAATGGCTGGATTGTATGTCCCAAAGCTGACACCTGCCGTGGTGTAGAAGTAATCCCATACAAGATTGCTGGTTCCGATATGAGCTCGTGCATTGCTGACTGCATATTTCCCATGATTCACCCTGGTAAAACTTGGATAAATATTTCCAGTATGGATTCCTTTCTGAATGGCAGGTCCTGTCAGGTTGTACCCTGGCACTTTGTAGTATTTGATTTGAACTTTGCCAGAACATTTGTTGTACGTCGAAGAAGAGCAAAGGACATTGGAGTAAAGGAGAGATTTCAGATACTGATCTGTGTTGTTGATAAAATGTGCCCAGTATGCTACCAGAATCTTCACTTTTGCATGCTTGGAAAAGACAACCTATTGTTTCATAAATATAGTTAGAATTAAAAATGAGAAATTTAAAACCTAATGATATCAGAAGTTACCTCCGATATTGCAGAAGAAAGGGATGACCAAAAAACAGTTTGTTTCATGAATTGGGATTGACCAAGCCAGTCCATAGTACTAATCCTTAGCGTCGCTGCAGTTTCCACAGATTTAATTGTATCCACCCAAGCTTGTTCATCTGCCATATACCTGCTAAATGATAGCTGAGAACCAGAAATGGTGTCAAAATCAAAATGAGTGAAGGATAGAACATATATCAGTTAGCCAGAAGGATCAAGAAATTGCCTGAATACAAAATCATTCCATTATATTTTTTACGAATTTGAACCATGGTTTTTTTTTTGGTGTGGTGGTGTTGGGGGAGGGATGTATAATGAGCTTTAAGCATACATGTGAGAGGATTTGCAGCCATTCTAAATTGTGTAAGATTGTGCCACAAAGCCTACACACAAACAAAATGTACATCCAATTTCTAAATTATGTCTTTGATTTTGCAGTCAACATTAGAAAGAGAAAAAAGATTCCTATATGAATGTGTTTGCATATTTGTTGTGTGTGTGCACAGGAAACCCAATGATCTAATTGTACAATTACCTCTGGTGGAGCAAATGAGAGGTAGCTAGAGTGAGGCTGCAAAGTTGAATAATTGCATCCAGGAGTCTCAATTGTCGTTTTAAAAATGTAAGGGTCAGACAGTATAGGGTAGCCTTCCACATGAGGAACCACCACAGATTGAGGAAGAGGCGACCTGCGAGTAAATCATCAAATTTCAACTGAATTATCAACAGCTAGAAGATTTTCTCATTTATGCTTCATTTGCATGCCAGTAAGTGGCTTAAAAGATTGCCATTGTTTCCTTGTTCTAGCTACTTACAATTGTACCAAACCCCAGTAAAATCGGTTTTGTTAAATTGAATCAATTCTTACTTGCAATGCATATCCATTATAACTAAGCTGCGGCCAAACCAGCTATTGTATGGGAGGCTATTAAACCACTACAGGATCACAAAGCCACCTTTCAGTAGCTGATTACTGAACACAGTTCACCAAAATGCCAATCAAAGAAACACCCACGAAATCTTTTAATGTACCCGTAGAAATGATGCTTGTTGCTGACATCAAAACTTGAGCACATTTTCCTAAGCATGTGGGATAACACTCACAAATGGAAGTAAGTGAAGTATCTAAAACCATCAGATAAGTAAAAGTAAAATCAAATCGAAAGTTCTTCAAATTTCAAAATCTGCCAAGAGCTCAAGGTGAACTGGTTTTTGAATAAAGTCACTGACATACCTGCACCTAGCCTCAGAATTGAGAAAATGAGACCAGCAGGGAACTGTTCTGTTAATCTGCCACTGATGGTCTGATACAGTTCTCGTATACGCTGAAGCGTTAAGAGATGAAAGTTTCCATAGGTTCTCAAAGTAAGTCTCAACCTTTTTTGCAATGTTTGGACAACCAACAAGATAAATTCCAACTTCCTTCACCTGTAACCATTTGATACTCAGAACACCATACTACACCATAACCCCGCAAAAGCAGACTACTGAAGTCATTACTTTGAACTTAATCAATTAGTCCAGGCCCCAATAAAGAACAAGTTTCTTGCTTCTCTACTTCCTAATGAAATAAAAACACTATGTATAGCAGGCCACAGTACCTGAGTTAGCGATTTCCAATCATTATTAGCAGATCCAATATATACATCACGGCGATCTGATATCCAAACTTTGGCGTGGACAATCCCAGAACCCCACCAATCATCAAGTAATAGAGTCACATTTTCCACATTTGGTCTACCCGAAGCAATATTTGAAGGTTCAGTGGTGAAATCAGGATATACCCCTGAATGCTGCAGTAGCCTGCAAAGATATTCAAATTCACAAGAAACAGAAAAATGGCCCATTTTCAGAAGATGGAAATTACCCATTACAGCTAACCAAGAAACTATAACTTGAAAAATACAGACCTAATGCTAACATTGCGGTCGGCAGCATTCTCAAGAGAATTATAAACTTCAAAACCTTCTTGGGCACCAAAGTTGCGCATATCTTCTTCAGAATAACCAAAATCTCCAGAACGAGGATCATTCGGATGCGCTATGAGTTCCCAATACTGAGCTATTACGTCTAGTCTCTTCGTAGAGTTACCAGCCAACCATTTTAACACATTCCCTGTTAAGCATAGAATCAGAAACCAATAACAGCACAGAAAAAATTAGATGCAAGAAAACGAAAGAGTAGAAGAAGTTCGCTATGATTACCGGAAGAAAGGACGCCGGGGACACGGTGGAGGTGGGACATGTCGGTGGGGATTGATTGGACGAGCCATGCTTTGCATGTTCTTGATGTCGGTGATGATGATGAAATGATCGTTGGCAAAGAGAGATTGAACAAGATGAAGAGAATAACTGATAAGTTGATTCTGTTTCGGGGTTCCATGTTTCTTTTTTTTTTTTTGGGCCCTTTATTCACTTGCTATGAATCTTGTAAGACTTGGAACTGTATGTGTTCATCTGTTAGTGTTTTGTCTGTAATGTCGTTGAAGTTGGAAAAACCAATGGATTATACGTGTAGATGGAAAGTCAACTGCACACTTGCATTAACAAGTTCACCTTTGCTCCATTCATACGCTGCTCGGCCAAGCACATGATTGTATTATGATTGATACCAGCATACCATTCAGCAAGTAGACAACGAACTATTATTACCAATGATCCGAACAAATTTAGCACGATTACTAAACGAGTAAAATAATATTCCAAAATCATGTAGGGAAAGCAATTTATCCCTTATACGAAATCTATTAACAGTATCGTCACTAATAATTCATGCAATTCTGTTTGCTCTGTATCGTTGGATAGTTGGTACATGAAAAAATGGTTCCTCTCCAATAGCACATCCATGCAGATTCCAATAGAAGCGGTTGTTAAAAGACATCTTTTGAGTGAACTACTGACATTATAATAAAATAGATGATCTTACAATTGAAATTAACATATGTTAGAAAGAGCAAGCACTCAAAAAGAAACTGACTACAAATTTCTGCAGATTAACCCCTTCTTGGAAGATAAGACAAAATGATAATTTCATGAACCGTGATCAACTAAAACAAAAAATCCTACCACTTTTTACACTTAACAGTACTTTCTGAATCCTTTTAACCTGTTCAACAATTCATATTAACCTCAAAATCCTTCTCCTCTAAGATATAGAGTGTCTCCTGTGTCTTGAAGATGAACCAGATGATTTAGCATCCCCCGGAGCCAATGAAGTTGGGCTTTGAGAACTTCCAGATGTCTCGGAGCTCTTCTCACCATGCCCTTTACCAACAACCCACAACTTATCAAATATTCTCCTGGACCGTGATGGCAACAACTGGAGACCGCTTTTGCTGGTTTTGCTGTTCTTCTTAGTTAACTTCCCATTCTTCCGGTATTCTTCATCTTTCATCTTCGTTTGGCTCATCTGTTTCTTAAGAGATTTGTGATCATCTTCTACAGCTGTCTTCTCCCATTCTTCATCCGTGTTTGTTGTGGAATGTGAAGTATTGCGGAGATTGTTGCTAAGGGCATGAACCCCAGCAGCTGCTCTAACCTGCTCAAAAAAGAGTACTTGCACCACAACTCGGAGGGGCAGCCGCTCGTTCTGGGCAGCATGCATAGAGGCATCCATCGTGAGTTTCCGAACATCCATCAGCCCACAGATCTTCTTTCTTTCAGCTTTTGTCAAGCTGGGGTGTTCCTGAAGACATAGTAACCATCAGTACCTTATACGAGTAAAATCTTAACATGAGAGTTGCATCTGTATGTACAAGTTTTGCTTCTCGTTCACAAGAAAAAGAATTGTAAGAATTTCTCTTTTAAATCATTTAGACAAACACATGCTTATATGTCCATTAGGAAAATTCATGATCCTATTTCCTAATTTCAAGATTAAGCTTACATAATGGTGACTCCTGGGTAGTCTGCATGTACATTACAAATATGGGCAATTTTGATTTGAATCAAGTATTTGTTTGAGCTTAACTAAGACTAATGGGCCGAACAAAATTGCTGCTCTAGGAACAAAAAAGCTTACCTTCAAGTAGACGTCAATGGCTTTGTATAGTCCATCATGAATTGGTCTTCCTGACTCCGGAATTGACTGTGCCAAGTCAACGAAACTGGCCAGAGTAAGATTTGGGTCATGTGCAATTTCCTCCAGATAACCATCAATTAATTTACCAACAGCCAATACAGATCCATGCCCTAGAACAAAATCATCATCAGTTCCCTTCTCATTCCGGTCAACATCACCCAAAGCCCAACCAGACTGTTCATGCAGCATGTACTGATTCACAATACATTGCACCAACTCAACATCATAAGAAGTGTTCTGAGGAGCACGTGCAGGGATTAACAAGTCTTTAACAGAAGCCTCGTGAAACTTTAAACTGATGCTCTTCGCAAGATCTTCCCTTGTCAAATCATCCACGCCAACCAAAATGGAAACTTTCAACAGTTTCAGCAGAAAACTGCATGAACAACCGACACCTTTATCTGAAGGCAATAAGCAAACAATGGTTTCTACAAGAAACTTATTCCTCTGGGTTTGAGCATCAGAAACCAAAGCATCAATAGATTCTGGCAACCATCTAACAGCATAGGTTCTCAAAGCCTCCCCAATCACCGAACCATCCATTCTTCCCTTTGATTTCACAGTAATCATGACTCGCTTATAGAGATCAATCTCCAGCTCACATATGTCTTCGACCCACCAATCTTTTGGAACAGATTCAGTTCTCTCGGGAAACTTGACACCTTCCTCAATTATTCTATCAGGCACTGATAACTTCCTGTTATAAGTATAGGACCATGTCACATTGGCAGGATCTACAGAGGTTTTCGATGCAATTGAATCTATACATCTCCCGACAATCTTCAGAGCTTCAGACCATGGAAGAAGAGATTTGGTGGTTTGAAGAAGAATAATGGAATCTTTCCAGCTGCGGAATATACTCGAATTGAGAAACACTTCAATTTTAAAAATTAAGTTTCCTCGATCTAAATCCTCAGTCATCTCAAGGTACTCAGCTGCGCAACGAGCAGCTACAACATTGTAAGCATTGAGTGTAACAGTCATCCCATAGCAGAATTTTGCACAAATCTCAAAGGCTTTTGGTCCACCAGGAAAATCAACTATATTAATTTCTTCAGAATTCTCTTCACTGGCCTTAAGCACTAGTTTATGCAACCGATTACTCTTAGACAAGAGTGGAAACTGCAAAGGTACATAAAAGCAACAAGTTTACAACCATGGGCAGACGAAGCTGTGGACAACAAAGGTAAAATGAAAATGTCCATCAAACATCTACAAAATGCTAAGTATTTTGAATGGGATATGTGACTACTTAACAACTACTTTTTATGCAAACTCAACTTGCTTGAAGAAAAAGTAAATAGCAAGAAGACTATACCTTGTGCAGGTAGAACTTCACTTCACCAACATTTATGATGACATCTGATGCCAATTCAGATGTCACATACCTGCATGAGCAATTACATCATGATAAGCACATGGTGAAAAGAGAACTGAAAGCCCATAAATATTATCTCATCTAAAGTGAGATACCAGCAACACCTAAAGAACCCCACAGTTATCCAAATTTGCTGCATGGTTATTAGCTTAAACACTTCAAACAGAACAGCTATATGTTTGTCATATTAAGGGCAAGTTTATCAAATTAAAATCTGTGGTTCGTCTCACAGCCAAAAATCTAGGTATACGTTGTAATCTGAAAAGAGAACAAGACGAATCTATTATGAATTCAACGGAACTTATATCTCTAAAAGCCGAGAACAAGCTATACACATAACAAAGGGCATCATTTGAGACATTTCAACCAACGAATAACTAGCACACTCCAATTGTTGGTAGTTCAGTTCCCCACTGGGTCAAGTTTTCAGTAAACACGGTTATACAAGAGGCATTAACTGGTTGATTAGTTACATCCTGTTTTTCACAAAAAGTGTAGTTGAGTTCCCAACCCATGGGCAAGCTATGATTCTAGCCCTGTTTGGACTGCAAAATGATCTCACCTGGCATTTCTATGCCTTAAAAGCCTAAAATTTCAAACTTTACTTTTGTCCTATTTGGGAATAACATATTCTCACAATAATATTTAAATTCTTGTTATTCTTAAAAAGCTCTCGGAAGAATTTACCCAAATTAATTACACTAAACAACCAAAAAAAAAACAAGAGGAACCATGAGAAATCTCACATGCTCTTCCATACAAACAAATCCAGCATCAAATTAAAATCCTTACAGTCAGACATATCATGCAGTTGAAAAATAAAGAATGGGATCATTGCATTACCAAACAAAACAATTCTCGTGACAACTCAACAAGGTGAATAAATACCATCCAAACCCACATGCCAACTTTTTACTAAATCATGCTAAGATAATAAAATTGAAGTATAGGAAAAAGGAAACGCTAACAGTATGTGAAATAATAATGTTTAAAGGAGAAAACTCTTAGTGATGATTAAATTCCTCTGACCCTTTATGCCTTTACCACAATTTGGACCACTAAACTCTTCAAAATGAGGACAGTTCATCAGCTGGACCACCCCCCTCAGATACCTTCCTTTTTCTTTCCCATTTTCTTCCTCTTTTTCTCACCCATCATAACAAAAACTATAATGATAATGATACTTCTTCAAAACACCCATGTGGTTAATTTGTTACCTAGCAAAAGCAATATGAACAAAATACTTTATTTCTTAATGATAATTTCCCTTCAACAGGGTATGGTTAATTTTTTGGTTTTCCATCATTGAAGTGTTAAATAAATTTCCCAAGTACCACAGAACTAAACAAACAAGAACATACATGCATCTATAACAAAAACAAAAAAGCAAGAATCAGAAGAAGAGAGAATAGTAAAATGAGGAAATAAACTGTAAAAGTTTCTGACCTTATGCATTTGCCTTCAGCTTGAAACGCATCAGGCTTCGACCCAAGCTTCATAAACTTCATTTTGTATCACTAAATTCGCCTTAAAATGTATAAGAGAACCAAAAACCGCAGCAAATAGCCTTCAGAAAAGTTGACAAACAAGGGAACTGGGGTCTCTGTAGCCAAAACCCATCAATAGAAAACTCGTTCCTTTACTTGTTCGTAAATTCTGAGACTCTCTCTGTGTGAAACAACGAACGGAGATAAACCCAGAAACCCAAAACCAAGACTAGAAATGTTTTTATCAAAAGAATTCCTTACTTTTTTTTTTTTTCTCTCTCTCTCTCTCTCCGTGTCTCAAAGCACGCTACCACACATACAGAACATAATTACATT
Source organism: Azadirachta indica (assembly GCA_022749755.1). NCBI lineage: Eukaryota > Viridiplantae > Streptophyta > Magnoliopsida > Sapindales > Meliaceae > Azadirachta > Azadirachta indica. The sequence goes on from CM040446.1 coordinate 16,396,435, forward strand.
GGACAACCCAGCGTTATAGCACCTCCTCGAACCTCTCGCTGTTCCCATCGATTTTGAGCCTTTATGATGACATTGATGACGACACCAGACCAAATACACCATACACCAATTAAATACAACGAAGTTTACAAGATCAACGCAGAAAGAAAACGAATTAACAAGTAAAATACGACGTCGACGTCACAGAGAGAACAAGCTCAAAACTTGTTGGACGACAAATGGAGTTAAAATTTAAAAAAAAAAGAAAAAAGTTCTTCCTTTCTCTCTCTTAATCTCTATATCACTTATATCAAATCATAAATTCTCGCCGCCTTTGCTTTAAATCAACCTGATCTGCTAAAGATCTTTCGCTCTCTCTTTCTCTGACGCAAATCTCAAAAAATCATCTACGTGATAAATGAATGATGCTGACACAGTTGTCCCTCTTTCTCTTCCCTTCCCCAAGTCTACTAGTCGTAATTCTGGCAGCAGAACAACCCAATTTAAAAACCAAAAACAAAACTTTATTTGTTTTTGCGTCGTGATTTCTATGATTTCAAATGCAAATGCAGAAATTATGTATAAATTTTTTCCTTTTTCCGCGTGTGTGTATAGGGAGTGGTAGTAAGATGGGAGGGGGGGTGGGGGGAAGAAACTGTGTTACAGGGTGGCTCAGAAGGACTTTTTATAAGCTGCTTTTTATGCCGTTAAAGCACGCCAACTTTTGTTTTGTATTTTGCCCGTTTTGCCCTTACTTTTTATACCAAATCTCGACTGTTGCCCCCACTTCGTTTGGTTTTGTTTCAATGTTTCCTCTTTAATCGTTTCGTTTTGTTGCGTTCCCGTTTGACGCGTTGCTTGTCTTTTGACTTTTTACGCCAGTTTACGAGTTGGAAGGAAGTGTTCAGGTCTTCAAGGTATAAACTAGTATTCTAAGATCATCCATTCACAGTACGCCACGTCTGAACGGTGTAAAAGATTATTGTTAAATTTGTTAACAATATTCGGGTCTATTATTTTTTGTGGTTCATAAGATGAGAATATAGTTTTACTATTTATAACAAATAGGTCCCTCGCCCAACAAAATTACTCTTTATCTAGCTTAATTAATAAGCTAATACTCTTTCAGTATTTTAGTCAATTTCAATTTGAATTAGGGATAGAATTGCCGCCGATCTGGATTTAATTCTAAACAGTTATTTGAGTAGAATTATCCCTGTAATTTGAAAGCAAAAAGTTCAAGTTAATTAATTTTTACGGTGTGTTATACTAGTTTGATACTAATTATCGACAAAATCTAACTTGAAAAAAAAATGAGTAAAAATTTATTCGTTACAAATAAAGGAATTGTATCTTTAATTGAGAAATTACAAAAGTTTTGGAACTCAAATGTTAGGATAGTATCGTATTCTCATATGAGAATTTAATGTGTTTGTGATTATTATTTATTAAAATTTGAATTAATTAAAATCTTGATAATTTTGTTGATTTTGATAATTACAAATCCATTTTGAAGCAATTAGTTAGGAATCCGCAATGATATATAGGTCGATGTGTGATTGGGTTTGTGTAAATATATATATAAATATATATATATATATATATTCGTATTGATTAAATATTGAAAATGTTGTACATTTTGATAATTACAAAATTCTTTTGATGCAATTAGTCAGGAATCCATATTGATACGTGTAGATATGGGATTAGATCCAACGGCTCTTAAAAATGTTAGAAAAAGTAGTAATGTCTATCTGTAGAGCAAAGTAAAGTACAGAAAAGAAAAGGCTTGGAGTGAGTTCAAGTTTATCTATAATTTTTGACATTCGGGTTTTACCCCTTATAGAGAGATTCACACGTTGAGTACTCTACTACTACTACTACTACTACTACTACTACTACTACTACTACTACTAGTAGACAGAGCCATAAATGTACCATTAAAAGTTTGAGCTTGTATTTGTATGAAAGTTATGATAGCCACATCTTGCCCATTTCTAGCTACCAGGAAAGCACTTCTGCATCTACTACGCGGTTGCTGTCTGGTGAAGTCAAAATAAATGTAAATCTAGCCAATGCCCATGCCAATGCCAATGCGTCTGCTTCCGTTCTTATTTTTCTTTATTACTCGCATTATTTCACACCTGCAATCTTAAATTATTAGGTAAAACGTCCTATTTAAATAAGTTAAAAATTTATTGTGTGAAGCATAGATTCAATGAGTTGAGTACTAGACGAGATCGAGACAGAATAAATTTAACAAGTTAAAAGGTGATCAGCCAATCAAATGAATAATTATACTAAATGGCTGCTAGATCGGCCAATAAATTAAGTCATACCAAACAAAAGCTAGATTAATAATTAAAACATCGACCGAAGTAGTAGAAATTTGTGAAATTTGCCAAATGTTTTCAACTAATAATACACAAAATTTCTCTTTTCTCTCTGTGTTTGCTGTCTGCAAACAGAATCAGATGTATTTTTATTGTTTGGTGATGCAGTGGTACGTACTCGTGTTGTCAACCACTAGCAAAATCAAAAATGCAATTTTTGGCCATGTTATCTGACATGTTCTACATCTTCTTCGACAGGGAACAATTTCTTTTCTTATATTATGATGATACTACTTGCTTAACCATACTTGTTCAATCCACAAAAGTAATAATGCAAACTCGAGCATGTGATATCTGAGTAAAACCCCACCAAAAATAAATCATAAAAAGGACTGTCTGATCCACAGAATAAGCATATAATTTAATTAACCGAAAATGAAATGCCGGAATTTGCTCTGAAATGGGACAAAATTATGGATTTACAAACAGTCACAATTTGAGTCATTAATTTTGAAAGTGGATTGATGCCATCTTCTCGTCCTTACAATTTTCTCATTCAACTGCATGGATTTCTGATCAACTTGAACATCAATGTATATTATCCCCATGTGTAGACTTCTGAATCTGACAACCATCTTTGGACCACTAATAATAAAAATAAAAAATATATACATATTTAACAAAAAAACATACATCCATCTTCATTACTACCTATACAAATACTTGCATGATTTAATAGCTGAAAATGTAACAGTAAAATCTCATGGAAACAACATGGTAAGTGAGGTTTTCATAGTCCCAAAACTACAGAAATGTTGGGGGGGAGGGTGGAGCAGGGGACCTAGAATGTGCATGTGCAATCAATTATCTTAATTGGCTGATCAATAACTTTGGACCAGTGCCACTTTCAACCACCAAGCTTATCATTCTTTACAGCTGCCTCATAATTGCTCCATTCAACTACTTTTGTGTACCTTTACCCCAAATATAAGTTGAACAATTACTCAACACTCTCCAAATCAATCTCTTTTTCTAATTTTTTTGATACCCATGTGGAATCTCAAACTCAATATTTAAGTATACTTAACAACATTGCTTTACTCATCATACACAATACGAATATATAACCCAAACTCATTATTATAACTATGCACATAAACTGTTTGTTTAATTGCCCAAAAGAGAGAATATTTGTATAAAGTTTGAAAGAAGCCACATCTTTGTCAAATGATTTTAAAGTGTGGGCTTTGAAGATAAAAATATAGTTGAAAATTTGAGGCGTGAGCATAAGCCATCCAAAATAAATGATGATTGGGACTAAATTTTCACAATTATGATAGTGTGGATGGACTTTTTCTTAGCAATGGGCTACGTGGGGGGACCATATAGCTCCCTTTATGCCCAACCTTCACTTTAGAATAAGTTCCACAATTTAGTAATTGGTGTTGTTTGTGATACAACTTGTAGATTCTCCAGGTTTTATGCTCTTAAAGCTAGACATGATTGTACTAACTACTTACCCTCTTGCCTCCTCCTTATTCTTTCCCCTGCAATCACACCCAGGAATGACGTTATTTTATGTGTAGAATATACTAAATTGTAAATTATTAGAGGGTAAGTAGTTAGCACTTCCATCATGTAGAATCAATAGGGGGCATCACTTTGTTTACAGTTTTGAATCATTTATTAAGAGTTTCTTTGTAAGTGATCCAATTATATACATATTATATAACATGCATGTTCATGCTTAATTATTGAAACTATAAGAAAAGACTTTGATTAAACTATCCTTTACACCTTATAATATTATAAACATTTAAATTTAGTTTTAAGTGAGAACCATTCTATAATACAATAGTTTCACATTCTTTTTTTTTTTTCACAATTTTATTTAATATTGTGAGAGAAGATTTCTCTCTAATATGAGAGTAAACTTAATTTGTTGAAACATGTTTTTTAATTAGATTATAATAAATTTGATTTAATTAATTTTGTTGATTCTAATCATCTGTTCCTCAATATATAGATTAAGTGGTTTATTTCATATATCACTCTCTAAATTTATAATAACAGAGAAGAATTGAGATGAAAAAAGTACAGTTAACTTTTACTCAATGTATAATTTTACTTAACAACTACTAATATTACAAGATTTAGTAATAATTCGTGTATTTAAACTCTAAATGGTTAAACTTACGTTTGAAACCGTGTGGTTTTACCATGTATTATGTTTTCAAAGTTCAACAATTTACAATATTTGATAAACATCCGATTTACTTAATAACTAATATGTAGCATACACTAATACATTTATTATATATGACAGTCAGTGATTTTATTTTAATAAACACAGTTCGAGAGTTTTAATATAACAATGCCAAACACAGGCTTAATAAATGGTGATCTCAATATCAGAGTGGCAATCCCCATAGATTAAAAATGAGGGCACCTCAATTTTGAGGTTATGTTCCTTCAAGAATCAAACATATTCCCAATATCACGCGTGCATGTCATGGATTTTCGTGCACATTCCATGCCGCATATAACCGTGAATATTCAAACAAAGTGCAGAAGACAACGCAGCCTTGTCCAGCATTAATCTTGAAAGCAACTAAGCACCCGGAGATGACATCCTTTCACACCTCCAACTCATGCAGCAACTGTAGCACACAGTTTCTTTTTCCCACGTAATGACACCAAAAGAAAGAGAAATTTCAATCAAGAGAAGAGGAAGAAGAAATCGACAAATTTGAAGGAATAAAAACTTTTTTTATTCTATTTTGGACTTTAATTTGTATTTTTGTCCCAAAAAAATAAAAATGATGGTGCAATGTCCAACTTTCTTTTTTTTCACATTTTTCCAGAACACACGGAAAAAGAGAAACCAATTGTCAGACACCGAAAGATTTGCTATTGTTCTATGGATTAGGTTGAACTGGGCCTAAACAAAATTTCTAAATACACCTACAGACAATCCGTTCATCACCAGATATAGGTGTCTATGGATCTTAACAGGTGTATTTAGAGTTTTGTGGGCTAACGAAGAGTTGTCGTCTTTTGATTTGGGTATACCTAGAAATTGAAGGCGCTAGTGAATGGTTTTTTCAAGGTCTTAACTGGCCCAATTTTGTACCTAAGAGACCCGAAAAAAAATTACCTACATGGGGACACTTTTCATTTTCTGCACGTTAATTATATGTTATAATACAAGAGAGAGTTTTAGTGGACAGACTCAAGTGGCAAATGAGCCGCGTCAGACCGCTTTTCACTTTCTATACATATAATGGAAGAGAGAGTTTTAGTGGTAAGATTGGAGATGGTAAATGGGCCGGGTCAAGTTAGATCGAAATGCCAAATCTGTAAGCGGAGTTTGACACGAGTTCATGATGGACAGTGCTGGCCCGCAGGCCTTCACCTTTCAATTTAAAAAAATTTTGCTATTTTTACAATTCAAACTCAATACTTTAGATAACATGAATAATAATTTCACCACTAAACCAACTTAATTTACTAAACAAATTTTTTAAATAATATATATTTGATAAAGAATATATATTTAGTAAATTTAATCAATACAATACTTTTAAATTGTTATTATTGATATAAAATAATTGTATAATTAATTGTAATTTTATCTTTAACAATTATTTAAATATAATTTTATTACAAATTATTTTTTCATAATTGTTTGAAGGAACAATAATTATATTTTCATATCATAAATTTTTTAATTCTAATAAATATTTAATTTTTCATGAATTAATTGTTAAAAAATATAATTGACAACAGTCATCAATTTGATTGAGACAATTAAATAATTTATATAAAATATTATCGGTAATAAAACTTTGTTAGAATAAAGTATCAAATTTAATTGATACATTTACTACAATTTCTTTATTATCCTATATAAAAAATAAATAAATAAGTGTAGCAGTAAATTATCATCTAATTTTTAATAGAATTGACAAAGTTAGATAAAATATACTAAATAAATTTTAGATTTTTTTATTTTTTTGATAATTTTACAAAAGAATTTTTATTGTAAGTGACAATATTTTACAAATATTGCATGATTGTTAATATTAAGTGTAAGATTTTTTATTTTTATAATTTTATTGATGACAATAATAATTATAATTATTAAATTTGAATTATCTTATATTTACAATTATTTTTTTCAATATAATACTTTTAAAATTAAATATATACTTTTAGTTAAATATTATTTATTTATATTATTTTGCACATGTGAGTGGCTCAGCAGTAAGGGGTGTATGTATCATTTGTCTTTAAGCCCCTGCATTCGATCCTTGCTAATGTAAATATTTTATTAATTCGTAAAGTTAAACTAAAGTCAACTTGGCCCACAGGCTGGTTCAAGCCCGGCCTGACACGCGGGCTAACTTAGGCACGGGCCCAACATAATTACTGTACTATCTAGACTTCATTTTTCCGAGCGGGCTGGCTTGATCTGGTCCATTTATTATCTCTAGACGAGACAATATATTACATCATTCATTTAATATAATATTACTACGTATAGATTTATTTAAAATTAATATATAAATAATAATGTTATTAACACGTGAAAAAAATAAAATAAAAAATGTATAAGACAATTTTAATGAATATTATTAGTAAAGTTCATTTTCCCTATCATTTAAACAAAATTTAGAAATTATTATCCGAAATTTATTTATTTATTTATTTATTTTTTTTTACAACTAAATTATCTAAAAATATGATAGATAACATTATTTTAATACCTTCTAATAGAAATAGCTAAATTCACCGACGATCTTCATGGTGGGACCCGCACCAAATTGACTAACATACACACAAAACGCAAACGTGTCAAGATCAGAGCAAATCACCACGACTTACCGTACCAAATCAAACAGGAGATAAAACGGAGATCCTCGATCTACCAGTAGTGCATACCCAGCTTTGTTTCCCTTTCTTCGCTTTCCTCCTTAAAATCACAACGCAAACAAACAACACGCTCAAAAACTCCAGATCTAAAAATTTCCTCCTCTCTCTTTCTCTCGTAACAGAGAGTTTCTTCTCTAAAAAATAAGCCATGAAATCTCGAACGATATCCTCGATGATCGTCGCTTTTCTTCTTCTTCTGATCCATAGCTCCCACTGCTTCTACCTCCCTGGCGTCGCTCCTCGGGACTTCCAGAAGGTCGCTTTTCGTTTCTCATTTCTCATTTCTCATTTCTCTATCTATATGTATATCTGTTTGCAGGCATGTATACATGTGTGTGTTTTTGTATGTTAATTGATTACTTGATCGGCATAGGAGTTTCGGATCTGTGTTAATTGCAATTTACGTTTGTGGTTTGAATGTGATTTGTTTTTTATTTTAATGTTTTATATTTGATTTCCTTGTTGTATGAATTCAGAAGCTGCATTATGTGAAAATGTAGTTGTTGTTAGTTTAGCGTATAAACGTTCGTGAATAAAAGTTATGTAGGTAGTGAATGAGAGGATTATGGTTCTATGTTTGAGGATATTTTTGGATTTGAGAATGTTTCGGTTTAGGATACGGAGATGGGGATTTGATAATGTTTGATTGATGGAGCTGCTGGAGTAGTTGATTGTTGTTTGTCTATTAAATCTAATTGACTTAAATTTAATGCCGAACAACATAGCTTCAGATTGGTGCTTTTTAATAGCGTTTATTAAATTTTGCTTTGGATGTTCGGGAATTTTATATTTTTTGTTAGTGAGATGAGGATTATTGCTGGTAAATGTAACAAAGTAATCTGTAAGTATTGATTGCCGGCAGCTACATTATATGATTGATAACTTTCTTGCACCGTATTTTTAACATCCTGCTTTGATGTTGTTCTTTTACTTTAGCTGATCTTACAAATTTATTCTTTCATGATGATGAATGAGATGCAAGTCCGTTAACAACATTATCTACTCTAAAAATAATACTAACTAGCTGAAGTTAGATGTGAGTGTCAGGTAATTATGGTTGACGAAAACTGAAGTGAAAAATATGAACTACCATCTTGGAATGTTGCTTCTATTATTTTTGAACTGGTTGGACTTAGGCTGAGGCTAACATTGCTATTCGCCAAAATGTTTGATAGAATTCGTTGAGAAATTTTTGAGATTTATTTTTTTCCTTGGTTGCAGGGAGATGAATTGTATGTGAAAGTGAACAAATTGACCTCTACAAAGACACAGCTTCCTTACTCTTATTACACCCTTCCATACTGTCAACCAAAGCAAATATTGGATAGTGCAGAGAATCTAGGGGAAGTACTTCGTGGTGACCGCATTGAAAACTCCCCTTATGTGGTCAGTTTCTACTTATGCTTTTTGAATCTAGGCTGGTGAGATTATTTTTATGGTTATTGACATTTTGCTAATTTCAATTCTTGCAGTTTAAAATGAGGGAACCACAAATGTGTAATATTGTTTGCCGTCTTACTCCTGATGCTAAAACTGCAAAGGCCTTCAAGGAGAAGATTGATGATGAATATCGGGTCAACATGTATGGAACAGATTTACTCAGCTATTTGTATATGGCTTTTTATTTTTATGAGAATGATTTTGAAGTTTCATTTCTAATTAATCTGCCTTCCATATTACAGGATCCTCGATAACCTTCCTCTGGTTGTTCCCATAAGAAGGGTAGATCAGGAATCTCCTACTGTTTATCAGCTTGGTTTTCATGTTGGGCTCAAGGGCCAGTATAGCGGGGTATACACATTAGTCATCAGCTCTATAACTCGATTTATTTGAATTCCTAGGTTTTGCTTTTGCTTAATTTTGTATGATTGAAACAGACCAAGGATGAAAAGTATTTTATCCACAACCATTTGGCATTTACTGTCAAGTATCATAGAGATCTACAAACTGACTATGCAAGAATTGTGGGATTTGAAGTTAAACCATTCAGGTCAGTTCTTCTGGGTTCTGTAAAATAGTTGCTTATTGTAGCCTGTTGTACTTGAAGTGATACTCATAGTGGTAGCTTGTTTATGATTATTATAATTATTATTTTGGGAAATATACAGTGTTAAACATGAATATGAAGGAAACTGGAATCAGAAGACTCGGTTGACCACCTGTGACCCTCATGCAAAACACACGGTTGTTAATTCCAACTCTCCTCAAGAAGTTGCTGAAAACAAAGAAATCATATTCACATATGATGTTGAGTTCCAGGTGTGTTCCTGCTCCTGACTTTTGACATTGATTTCTTTCTTTCTGTCCAAAAAATTTATGGAGGCTTATGGCCCCCAGCATGAGTTAAGTTTTTTGAGTTTGTAGTTAAGTAATTGGACCAACTGGCAGAAAGTTGCTAAGCTTAGATACTCTTTAAGTGTTTTAGACTCCCGCTGTTTCCAACAGGAATGCTACTGGCAAAGAAGGATAGGATGCTCTTCAAAACCAAGATTCAGCATATTCTCATAATTTTCTTGTCTTTGTCTCTAACTTGCAGGAGAGCGACGTGAAGTGGGCTTCTAGATGGGATGCATACCTTCTTATGAGCGATGATCAAATCCACTGGTTCTCCATTGTCAATTCCTTGATGATTGTTCTCTTCCTGTCAGGTATGGTGGCAATGATAATGCTGAGGACACTTTATCGCGACATATCAAAGTACAATGAGCTTGAGACCCAAGAAGAAGCTCAAGAAGAGACAGGGTGGAAACTTGTACATGGGGATGTTTTCAGGCCCCCTAGCAATTCAGATCTGCTGTGTGTCTATGTTGGAACAGGTGTCCAGTTTTTCGGAATGGTACTTGTCACTATGATCTTTGCCATTCTTGGCTTCCTCTCCCCTTCAAACCGAGGTGGGCTTATGACAGCTATGCTCCTCCTTTGGGTCTTCATGGGTCTTTTTGCTGGCTATGCCTCTGCTCGTTTGTACAAAATGTTTAAAGGGACGGAGTGGAAGAGAACTGCTTTCAGAACTGCAGTCATGTTCCCAGGAATTGTCTCTTCCATTTTCTTTGTCTTGAATGCTCTCATCTGGGGCCAGAAATCATCAGGAGCTGTGCCATTTGGTACAATGTTTGCTCTAATTGTCTTGTGGTTTGGTATCTCAGTTCCATTGGTCTATGTGGGTAGCTTTGTTGGGTTCAAGAAGCCAGCAATGGAAGATCCAGTGAAAACAAACAAAATCCCTAGGCAAATCCCAGAGCAGGCCTGGTATATGAATCCAATCTTCTCAATCTTAATTGGAGGGATACTGCCTTTTGGAGCTGTTTTCATTGAACTCTTCTTTATCCTCACCTCAATCTGGCTGAATCAGTTCTACTACATCTTTGGTTTCCTCTTCTTGGTCTTCATTATCCTCATCGTCACTTGTGCTGAAATAACCATCGTTCTATGTTACTTTCAGTTGTGCAGTGAGGACTATCAGTGGTGGTGGAGATCATACCTTACATCGGGCTCTTCGGCTCTATACCTCTTCTTTTACGCTACATTCTACTTCTTCACAAAGCTTGAAATCACCAAGCTGGTATCTGGAGTACTGTACTTTGGTTACATGCTAATTGCGTCGTATGCTTTTTTTGTGCTAACTGGCACCATCGGATTTTACGCATGCTTCTGGTTCACGAGGTTGATCTACTCATCAGTGAAGATCGATTAATTGGAAAAACTGGTAGTTTTGTGATTTCAGAGTAATATTTCAGGAGAACGATATAATTATGCCTTTCAAATGTAAACTTTCGTGCTCATTTTTGTACGGAGATGAGGTTACTATTCTGTCTTCACACAATGTTTTATTCTTATTTTTGTTGAACACATTTCTATAATAGGTCGTCACAGTTTGTGGATCCTTAATTTTATATTCTTTTTCACTTTGTTGATTTTCACTGTGAATTATATGAGAAGAGTTGTGTACTATTTACATTGAATGCCAGCTTTTGGATAATACCTAAAGAATTCTTGCATCAGTTCTGGATACTTATGACTACCCGTTTTACCGTTAAAATCGGGGATCCCTGGAGATTTTCCGAGAAATAGACCCGCGAGAATTTTCGCGGAGTTCGGGTATAAAACACGGTTATAAAACTTCTGCACCGCCCCGCTTTTCGGATGCAGCCCTGGTTGTTGGGACAGATTTTTGAGTCGCAAGTTCACTGTAACTCCGAATCCCATACCTTCGGAGAAAAATGCATTGATGTGTGTGGGATTCAAATCAATTTCAAATAGAGTCTCCCGTCTCAGACGTATTTAACAAGAAATTGATTTGTCATTTAATTAAACGTCATAACATATTAATGTATCTGTGGATAATTTCACGTGTATAATTCATTATCGAAAACGAAACACTTAATTTATAAAGTTCAGGAACAAAATATTACAAGGGGTAAAAGATTAACTACTTCCTGGGATGAGTATCCTCAGGTCTTGCGACATTAGCCGAGACCCTGGCCACGTCTCCGGCAGTAGCTTCGGGCTTTTTCTTCGCATATAACGTCAAGTAGCCGATAATCCCCGTGATAACCAAGCCAGTGACAGCCATACTGGTGGTGCTGAAGGGCAGATTCCGCCTTTGATGCAACACTCCGCCAGGGTTGTGGCCCGGCGGCCACTTCGATCCCTCCACACCGGCTTTTCTCACCTCTTCCGGACTCATCTTGTGGGTGTCCGCATATTTCCTCCAATCTTCACTTCCTGCCATTTCCCTTTTTTTTGTTTTTTTGGCTCTCTTATAAGTAAAACTCAAGAGGAATATAGAGTGCTTTTTCGAGCTTTGACGAAGAGAACCACAGTGTTGCCACGTTTCGGCGGTCATTCAACACGCAGCAGTTGCACGTTGTTGCAACGCTGACAAGTGTTCCAAGTTTTGCATCTTTTCGGTGGGTTTTGCTTTGTTATGAGACGAAATATTTACTCACTGCAGCATACTTAAATAAAAAAAAAATTTCTAAAAAAATATGCGCTGCGGTTGAATCCATTAAATATTAATATTAATTTGTGATTAATTTTGATTTAAATAATTGAGTTTAGCGAAAGATGAAAGCTACTTTATTTCTTTTTTAACAAATAACGGAGCTTAATAAAATGGGATCAAATATTTGTTTTAATACTGACCTTCTGATTAGAGATCATCGTAATTGCTCGAGGTTAAATTAAATAAAATTTAAAAAGCGTTCTCCTGGCACTTGATAAAATGACAGATACCTCCCTTGCAGTCTAAATACCGCAAGTTAAATTTGTATTTTAAAGTAAAATAACCCATTTACCCTTGTACATTTAAAGACATAAACATAGACTATTTTAACTCTATTACTATCACATAATAACTATCCAACTCCAAACCTTATAACAAAATAAACAAGTGTATTCAACCCAACTTTTTTTCAGTCAATTCCCATCATCCAATTCCATAGATGATAGCAAAATAAAAAACGAAAAAAATACATTCACCCCAACTCTGATAACTCCCATCATCCAACCCCAAACTTGAGATAGCGAAGTAAAAAAATGTCCACAATAACATAATCATCTATCATGAACTGACAGCCAATATAATTACAATATCATCCAATATAAACTGAAATCAAATTGTTTTACCATCCAACAATAATAGTTTCATCATCCAAAAAAAAATAATAATAATAATATAAACATCTAAACACCTACGCAATTACATTTGAATCAAGTCAATGCACTAAACACAATGTAGAAACATGCCTCTGTTTTCCAAAAACACAATGCAGAAGCTTGTTTCTGTCCGAAAAATATCACAAAAGTCTTAGCAATACTCAAGTCAATAGACCTTCATGGTTCCGAAGAAGGCCTCCTCGAGTCATTCGCCTGAAAGAAACTTGAATCTGTAACCGCAGGAAACTGAGGCTGAGATGAAAAATGTGCCAGCCTCTGATCACGTCCATATGATATTTGAGTCTGAATGTGTCATCGTTGAGCAGCAGAGATAAGGTTTGTTGCATCAAGTTGACTTGAACTCAAATTTCCTGCCTAGGAATCTGGCTTGAAATGCTGGTTGCATGTCCATTTTCAGCACTTCTCTGCAAACCCAATGAAGGCATTGGCATGTGCATTCATTAGTAACTGATACCAAAATTTACAACATTCAATTGATCATTAAGAATAAGTTTGAATCTACTACGCATGTAAAAGATAAAAAGAGATATATGAAATACTACCTAAACCTTTGTTTTTGTATTATAACTTGGCTGGTTAGCTTTTTGATTGCACTTGTATCACCATAATCTCCCTCTTGAACAGCATTTAACCCACTGTAATTACCCCCCTCAACACTCACACCTAAACCACCATAATCTCCCTCCTAGAAAACATTCACACCACTACAATTTCAACCTTCAACATTCACGCCTAAACCTCCAGAATCACTACCCTACATCATTCAAACCCTCAACAACACCATCATCACATGAAACCAAGACATCACCCAAATTATACCACTCTCATTACATTATCCCCTTCACTGTCAGAATTAGCATAACACACCAGGGGAGAGTTGTTTTAGTGTAGGCTTCTAGAAGGTTCGAATGGAGAAACCACGTGTGGGGGAAGGTTTTTGGGTGCTCTTAAGATGGGCACTTTTCTTTGAGGCAACATTCTGTATAATATCAAAAATTCGTTTAAAAAATTACATATCAAATTAAAATAAAACCAAAGTTTCAACACATGGCTGAATTAAAATTTATATATATATATATAATTAACAACAATAATTATGTGAATAGAAGGGATAGTAACATTCCAAATCGTTAAACATATGGCCACATCACATGCATATACATACATATTTTTTTCTTTAATTTCCGAAGACTTTAATTTAATTATATATATATCATTTGCAACAACTTCTCAGTCATTTCCAGCAGCAGTAAATTAAATGATCTGTTCCTGTTGTAATTATGTGTATGTGCTCTGATGGTTTGGCACGGATTTCTCTGATGTAAAAATAAGCTTGTGCAAATTTGCAACTTTTTAATAAGAAAATAGAACAATAATGCCATTTATTTTCTCGCAGAAGATTGCAGTTGGGAAATGAGAAAGAAGCCAGGATTTCTCTTGGCAAGTGTAGGAAAACATAAGCAAGAAGAAAACAGAGCACAGATATTTGAAAGAAACCTATCTGGTATTGAAGGACGATTATTTTTTGATTAACTAATTAAGTACAAGTGATTGTTGAAAATCAATGGCTTTCTTTTACGAAACAAAGACAAATCCCCATGATTACTTTTGCCATTCCAAACTTATGGCAACATACATTATGTATATATAGGAAAATGTCATTCAGGTCCATCTTATTAATTTCTATTTTTAGAACTAAAGCTAGTGATTTTTTTTTTTATTTTCAGTTTAATTTTCAAATAAGCTCGGCATCTATCACTTACAATCCAATAGCAAATGATCTCCCAGACGCTTAGTTTGATCTGTTGGTATTATATTAAGCCATGATTGTTGATTATATATTCATGATATGTAGTATTCAAACATATATAATTAACTTGAAATGAAGAATCACAACAATAACAAATTACAGAACACCTTCCATCACAACAATGAAGAATCACCAACATGCAACAATGCATCAATGTAAGTTTACAAAGAAAAATTCACAGCAACATCACTAATTTATCGATAATAACTAACGCAACAGTACAATTTAACACAAAATTATGAACCTTAAACATAAGCAACGTGTAATGTAAACCAAAAAACAAACATGCATTTAGTTTATCCGCAACAAAATCATATTTTCACGATGTCGTATCTACCAATTGCACAATTATCCGCCTAAAACCAAAAACCCCCAAAATACCATTCAAAACCCTAGCCCATATTCAATATTTGAAACAAAAATGCAATGACGAGAGTGGGTTTACCTTTTTCAACTTCAACCCACATTCGACCCGCTACGAAAACCCGTAATGCTTGGGAAAACAACTCTGAAACCACCAACAACCGCCGCCGAATCCTTCAACGCTGCAACCGTGTTCGTCGTCGGTGGAAGTTTATGCACCAAAACTTGCACCAACGAGAGAAATGGGAGAGCTAAGTACAAACTCGACAAAATGAGAAGTGGTACCAAATGCAATTAAAAAAGGGGAATTTTAAAGTGTTGGTCATTGGTTAAATTTACTTAAAAATTCTTGGTTTGTTTTATTTTATTTTATTTTAGTTAAAAAGATTAAATTACCCTTCCTAAGTTAACGGCAAACTGACAGTGTTTGGGCTCCAGACGGGTATCTGTCAATTTTCGAAGTGTTAAGAAATGTCAAGGAGTATCTGTCATTTCTAAATCATCAGGGTACCTGTTTTTTTCTCAACAGTTTAGGAGAGTATTTGTTAATTTCTCATAAAGTTTATATACGAAATTTATTTTCATAATAGAAAGAAATTTATTTTAAATGTATAAAAAATTTATATAAAGTGGATAAAGGTAAATTTTAAAAATACGAAAAAAATTTTATTTTTATGAATAGATGAGGCATGAAAACCAATACAAAGTTGAAAGTAAGAAAGATAATATTATCGGATCTGCTTTTGTACAAATTAAAATTTAAATATGTTAAAAAAAAGGGAAAATATCCGATTTTCTTTTTATTTTTGAGCCAATACCTCCATTACCTGTATATATTTTTTTTAATATCCATTACTCCTCTGAATTTTAATTTTATCTTTTAATAATTTAAATATTTTCGATTTTGCCGTAACAATGAATTAAACCGATTTTTTTGAAAATTGTAAAATAAATTGACTTTATATGGATTCAATACCCATCACCCATTTAAGTTCTGATTTTACCCTTTAATAATTTAAATATTTTTGATTTTACCGTACCAATGAGTTGCCCTAGTTTTTTTAAAATTGTAAAACAAATTGACATTATATATGGATTTGAACTTGGACCTATTCAATACCCATCACCATTTTGAGTTCTGATTTTACTTTTTCATAATTCAAATATTTTCAATTTTACCATACCAATGAGTTGAACTGGTTTTTTCAAAATTATAGAATATATTGACATTATATGGTTTTATTCTGTAATTTACCACTCCACCAAATGCATATTTGTGATAAGTTGTTTAATTTTTAATAAATAACCTTTCAAACATATATAAATAAATTATATTAATGAATAAATTCTATCAACAATAAATTTTATTAATATAAAAATTTATAACTTTAAAAATAATTTTATAAACATTAAACTTTTAAAATATTTCAAATGTAAAATTATTTAATATCATTAAATTATAAATTTTTTAAAATTAAATTTAAAATTACTAATGATTTTAAATCAATTTTAATGTTACAATAAATTATATTTATTTTTCTTAATAATAATAGAAATTTATAAATTTTATAAAATTGTATAAATAATTGTTAAATTATTATCATTAGTAATAATTTAGAATAATTTTATAAACATAAAAATAATTTTTATTTTAAAGAGAATTTGTTATATGTTTCGAAAAGAATTATTTATTAAAGATGAGAAAAAATATTAATGAAAGTTAATTGGTGTAGTGGTGAGTGTATTGGTGTGTTTCACATTATTTTAAGGTTTGAATTCTCACAATTTAGTTTGTTTTTATAATTAAAAAATTTGTTTTAATTGACAGTTCATATTTAAATTATTAAAAGATAAAATTAAAAAAAAAGAGTTAATGAAATATTGTCTTAAAAATTATGAGAAAATAGACATTCTCTCTAAAAAAAAATAGCAACTATGTCAGAGGTATAACATAAAAATACAAACTTTTTTATTTTTAATTTTTAATTGGGTAATCATACTTCAAAATGAAAATAAATTTTAAAAAAAAAACATTACATTAAACTACGACAAAAATTAGAGGACTCCCCTTTGATTCGACCGTTGTATGATGCTTTACAGCCTTTTCCAGATAAATGTGCCGTTACCTAGTAACGCACAGAGCCCAGAATGCCAGGTGGCCCATCCTAACCTCACTTAGTAACGGCTAGTTTTTCTTTGCTATTTCTCTTCCCCTCTATAAATACAAACACAAATCTCTTCAGTTTTCATTCAGCTGTCACCACTCTCTCCCACAGACTTTCAAGAATTACCATTTCTTAGCATCTTCTTCCCAGCTTCCTCTTCAATGGCCAGCTTTTCAAGAACTTTTGCTTCTTCTCTGCTGCTCACATTCGTTCTCTTCAGCTTCTCTCAAGCAAAAGAGATTATGGTTGGTGGCAAATCAGATGCTTGGAAGATTCCCTCTTCCCAATCAGATTCCCTCAATCAATGGGCTGAGAAAACTCGTTTCCAGATCGGAGATTCGCTCGGTACAACTCTCTTTAGTTCACTTAACAAACAAGACTATCTTTTTTCATTTACTTATGTTTGATTATTCATGGTCTCTAACTGTATGCCCTGTTTCTGTTTCTCAGTGTGGAAATACGATGCTGCAAAGGATTCAGTGCTGCAAGTGACAAAAGAAGACTACCTCAACTGCAACACCACAAAACCTGTTGCAGAATACAAGGATGGAAACACCAAGGTGAAGCTGGACAAATCTGGTCCCTTCTTTTTCATCAGCGGAGTCAAGGGAAACTGCGACAAAGGTCAGAAATTGATTGTTGTTGTCATGTCTCCAAGGAGGAACAGGTTTACTGGCATCTCTCCAGCACCTTCTCCAGTGGAGTTCGATGGTCCGGCAGTTGCTCCGACAAGCAGTGCTACAAGCTTTAAGGCTACTTTGGTGATGGCTTTCAGCGGTCTTTTGGCTTGGGGATTGTTTTGATGAGAGACTTTGGATTGTGGATTATTCTTGGCCAGCTTAGTTGTTGGACTGTAGGAGATTTTGCTTGGTATGGTGTTTTTTGAAGGGGGAATTAATTATTTCATTCTTTTTTTTTTTTCATTCTGTTCTATGTATTTTCGTTTGTAATTCATTTAGGCTGAGATTTAGAGCAATATATCAATCTATATTTTTCATATAGTTTCTATTTTCCACTGCAAGCAAATCTCGTGCCACATCATACAGCCTCTTATGGACACCAAAATCAAACTTCTAAATAAAGTATAGTACCAATACATTGAAGAAGAGAGAAAAGGAAATACAGAATGCCTAGGGGCAATTAATTATAGGAAAGTAGGAAACACAACTCTCATATCCGTAACAACCAATTTTACATGAGGCAACTTTAACGAAAACCACTTGAAGTCAAAACTGATTTCCAAGAAGTCTCAATCACATCCAAAACTAAAATTTCATCCAGAACAAGTTCTTCATCCTCTGATACAGATTCCCTCCCCACATCAAGTGTTAATTAATTATAATAACCAGTCTCAGTCAGTTTTGAATCATTACTATACTTCAGAAAACCTACAAAAGTTTTTGTACATTTGAGTACTGCATATTAAATGCACTCAGTACTCATTCAATAATTATCAAGATCAGAAACTTTCGGTTTTTTTCCAGCACATTAGCACTTGAATAAGATCAGAAAAGACATTGAAAGGTTTCTGCATAATTGCCATATATGCCTCTTATCTAGATTTATGCTTAACTGACACTCCATACATTAGCTACAGAAGACATGATGAAGAATATCCATAAAACAAGTTCATACCCATTTCTTTCTAATGGATTATAAACACATAGCAACTGCAAACATGAACATACAATGAAACCATAACATGCCTAAAAACATGAAATAGCTTCTACCCAGGTATAATGGCCAATCAGCTCATAGGCTGTCCGTCTTCATCTGCAGCATCAAATTGTAGAGGTCCCTTGAAACCACCTTCAGTATCACCAAGAAGCTCACGGGATGCTTTTTCAAGAAATTCCTTGGCAGTGGTTTGGACAGATTTTTTTTCGGATGATTGGTATTTCCTCTTCTTGTGGACACTTGTCTCTATATATTTCATCCTCGGCCCCTCTCCTCTACTGATATCTTTCATGCTTCGCCTCTGTTCTGCACGAGATGAACAATTCTTGAGCAGCAATAACCAAAATGGAAAGGGAGTCCTGCCGCAACAAGAAGTGTTTAATGGCTTACCAGGGGTCAGGTCAGGCAAAGAATGCTCAATGAAACGGGTTGCCGCCTGATAATTTAAGGTGGTAGAAGGCTGCAAAGGTGCTTAAAGAACAAAATCAAGCTCAAGTCATTCACAGAGGAACATAAAGTATCACTATCCAAGCTAGTCATTGAAATTTTGCAAATGCAAAGTAGAAATTTTCAATCAAATTGCGTCTCCAAGCACATAGTAAAACAAATGCCATCATTCTGAGATTATATATAAACGTGACACAAATATTAAGAACTGAACCGCAATGAATGAAAAAAAATTACCAAAAGTATAGAAGACTGTACCTTTACTCAAATCTATGAACCGCCTAAGTTTGTCTTGATACAAACTTAATCTCTCCTACACATACAAACAATCAGACATATAAACAAGGAAAGAGTGAATAAGAGAACCATAGAAAAAACCCAAATTCTCAATTTTCAAAAATAAAACCAAATAGTTCCAAATTTAGGCTTTTCCATCACCACTTACTAAACCACAAAAGCCTTAAACTAGAGATACCCATGTAATGAATCCATAAATTAAAGACTAATATACAACATTCTTTGACCAAAATCTCAATTTCCAAAATAAAATCAGAAATACAAAATTATCATTATCCAAACACCAACTTAAGACGTATATGAACATGTACAAGCTCGGTTTTAACAGGATGGTCATCTGGGTGAACTCCACTGCATCTCAACCTCACTGCAAAGCACAGGATTGCAATTAAGACTCACATACAATTAACAACTTAACCAAATTTACCAAAAAAAAGGAGGAAAAATTAAGAGGGGCTATGAAATTACATGTATAGAGAGTTGTGGTCGCTTTAGCGAGCAAAAAGAGCGACTGAGCCCGTTCCAGAAGCGGCATTTCAGCGAGGACCTCTGGGTCAGATAGAGACAAGAGTTCACGCAAATGGGTCTTCACTTGTTCTACGTTATATAATGTTTTCTTCACAGCATCCATAGCGGAGTCGGGTATGACTTTACTTTCTTTTGCACTATCTTCCATTGTTGTTGTTCTTTGAAACTCTGTTTTCAGAGTCCCTGGATGTTTCCAGAGATGAAATTTTGGTGCAGAGTCGCACAAAGTTGAGTTTTTTGAAACAGAATGAAGAAAGAAACTTGTCTTTGACTAGGGCTTTTGGGATAACGAAGAGGGTTTAAAGGAGCAATTAGGTTAATTCTGTTTTGGGATTTCACAGGCTTTCTTCCTACATTTGCTCATGCTGACGTGTGTCTAATCACATTACATCAGTTTTTATTATTTAATATTATATAAATAACATATGTTAGTGTTTCATGGTGTTAATGATAAATTTAAATTAACAAAACTTATTGAATAGTTTTTTGAGAAATTGATATTTTTTCTCCAGACGTTTGGCCTAATATGAAAATACTCTCCTGATATTTGAGAAAAGACAGATATTTTTCTGATGTTTAGATAAATAGGCAGATAACTCCTGAATTTTTATTTCCATTAGTTGAATGGTTAGTTTATTATTATATATGTTCCATAACTTTTATATAATAATACTTTAATATATATTTTATTTCAATATATCATTTTTTTCTCTATTTTAATATTTTTCATAATATAATTTTTTTAAATATAATAATTTAGTTTATATGTAATATTTTTTTCATAATATACTCAAAATTAAATACATTTTTAGTTTGTTATTTCAGTAGAAAATTTGAAAAATAAAATATTATTAAAAAAAATTAAACAATGAGTTAAATTAAAGTCATATTAAAATATTTTAAAGTCATGTTAAAATATTTATATAATTTTTTCTTTTTTTTATAATAAATTTGATATTTAATTGTTAAAAGAATTTTGAAACATATTTTAACATTTTATTTTTATATTAATATTTTTATTTAAAAAATTATATTAAATTTATTATATTTTCTTGAGAAAAATTGTGAAAATATAAATAAAAAAGTAAAAAAAAAAGAAAAAATTTAGTGTCAATTGTTAATAGAATTAATAATTAAATATATTTTATATTCCTATTAACCAATATAACTTAATTTTAATTAAAAAATAGAAAAAGAAGAAAATTTTTTATTATTTTTATTTGTAATATATATATATAACATGTATTTATTGTTTATATTTTTATTTATATTTTCATATATTTTAAATATTTTTTCACAATATATTCAAGAATAAATAATTTTTTAATTTGTTATTTTAATAAAATATTTTAAAAAATACAATTATTAAAAAAATTTAAATAATGAGATAAGTCATACTCATATGCTAAAATATTTCTAATCTTTTACTTTCACTTTTATAATAATAAATATTTAACTATTAAAAAATTTAATTTAAATATTTTTTAACGTTTTATTTTTACATGTAATATATTTATTTAAAAAATTATGCTAAATTTATTATATGTTTTTAAAAATATATAAAATATAAACAATAAATACATGTTATATATATATTACAAATAAAAATAATAAAAAATTTTCTTGTTCTTCTATTTTTTTAATTAAAATTAAATTATATTGGTTAATAAGAATATAAAATATATCTAATTATTAATTCTATTAACAAATGATACTAAATTTTTTTTAATTTTTTTTATATTTTCATAATTTTTCTTAAGAAAATATAATAAATTTAATATAATCTTTTAAATAAAAATATTATTATAAGAATAAACGTTAAAATATGTTTTAAAAAATTTTTTAATAATTAAATAAAAATATTATTATTAGAATAAAAATTATGGTAAATTTATTATATTTTTTAAAAAATATAAAAATACAAACAATAAATACATGTTATATATATTATAAATAAAAATAATCAAAAAATTTTCTTCTTTTTTATATATTTTTTTTTCTAATTAAAATTAAATTATATTGGTTAATAAGAATATAAATATATTTAATTACTAATTCTATTAACAAATGATATTAAATTTTTTCTTTTTTTTACTTATTTATTTATATTTTTATTATTTTTCTCAAGAAAATATAATAAATTTAATATAATCTTTTTAAATAAAAATATTAATATAAGAATAAAATGTTAAAATATATTTCAAAATTCTTTTAACAATTAAATATCAAATTTATTACAGAAAAAAGAAAAAAAAAAAATAAATATTTTAACATGAATTTAAAATATTTTAATATGAGTTTTAATTTAACTCATTGTTTAAATTTTTTTTGATAATATTTTATTTTTTAAATTTTCTATTGAAATAATGAATTAAAAATATATGTAGTCTTGAGTATATTATGAAAAAAATATTAAATATGGATTAAATTGTTATATTTAAAAAAATTATATTGTAAAAAATATTAAAATAAGGAGTAAAGTGTTATATTGAAATAAAATATATATCAAAGTATTATTAAAAGATGAGGGATATAAATAATAATAAATTTACTAATCAACTAACAGAAATAAAGGTTCAAAGGATATCTGTCTATTTATCTAAACGTCATAGAGGCATTTGTCTTTTCTCAAATATCAAAGAGGTATTTGCCTATTAAGCTAAACGTCAGGGGAAAAAATATCAATTTCCCTAGTCTTTTTTTTTTAAATTTGA
Source organism: Azadirachta indica (assembly GCA_022749755.1). Taxonomy (NCBI): domain Eukaryota; kingdom Viridiplantae; phylum Streptophyta; class Magnoliopsida; order Sapindales; family Meliaceae; genus Azadirachta; species Azadirachta indica. Next base: position 16,419,362 of record CM040446.1, read on the forward strand.
TAAAAAAAAAGGTTAAAATTTAGCATTTGATTAGCATGCGAGGATAAATGACATTTGCCCAATAAGTTCTACATGTTAGGGAAATATCTAAAAGAAAATTTTTGTATTTTAATTGTATTGTATATTTAGATGGAAAAGTGACAAGATAGTAAATTTATGGTTGTGTATAGTATTTAATAAAAATTTTGAGATTTTAACATATATTTCCCCTAAAGTTTGAGATTTTAATACTTAAATGAAAAGTTTAAAGAAAGACACATTTACCTCCCCTGAATCATTAGTTGACCATCCAATTTTATTTATATGATTATAATACCCTTAATTGTTTCAAAATAAAGTATAAAAAATTTAATTTGTATGTAATCAAAAAAAATTTTAATTTATATTTATTTAAAAATTAGAAATTTAATTAATGACAATTTAATTTAACAATTTTAGTTTACGTATATTTAATAGTTATTGAAATTAAGAATTTAATTAATGATAATTTAACTTGATAATTTTAGTTTACATTTATTTAATATTTACGCAAAATAGGAATTTAATTTTTATTCGTATATCATACTTATTCAAATCTCAAATCCTAATATGTAAAGTTGCCGCCTTTTTTACTCCCCTCTTTTGCAAATTCTCCAGTAATAAATTATATTTTTTATTTCACTAAACAATTTCATAATTTTATCAATCTCACTCTTTTTATAAAAACACTTTAATACAGGATTTATGTCATACACATTCATATTAAATCCACACTTCAATATCAATCTTATGACTCGTAAAGCAAATGTAAACTTTTAGATTTACACAAAAAATTAAATTGAACTATGCAATGATGGAAAATTAGAAAAAATATCAACATAACTAAATTGTTAATTTTAAACATCATTAAATAAATTTTTAATTTAAATAAATATTAAATGAATATAAATTATAATTGTCATTAATCAAAATTTTAATTATTTTAATTTTTTGAACATCAAATAAATTAGAATTGAGTTTCTTAAACTTTATTTACAAGCAATTAAGGGTATTATAGTCATTTTAAGTGAAAATGCATGGTTAATTACGGTCAAAGGGAGATAAGTGTATCTTTTATTAAAATTTTCATTTAAGTGTTAAAATTGTAAATTAAATATCATTAATTAAATTTATAATTTTTAAATAAATATAAATTAAAATTATTTTTGATTATATATAAATTAAATTTTTTATATTTTACTTTGAAGTAATTGAGGGTATTATAACCATATAAATAAAATTGGATGATTATTTAATAATTCAGGGGAGGTAAGTGTGACTTTTTTTAAACTTTTCATATAAGTGTTAAAATCTTAAATTTTAGGAAAGATTTGTGTCAAAATCCCCAAAAATTTTAATAACATTTATAATGATTTAAATAAAGTTGGTAGATAGTTGTCCATGAAGATTCCTGATGGTCGACGCAGACAATTAACAACTAATTAAATTTAGTATAAAATTTTAAATTTAAATATGTTGAGATGAATAATATCTTTTTTATCTCAGACAACTACGTAGATGCAACAGTATGTTTTTATCCAAGCATACGGTACAAATCAATGGAATAAGAAACTTTAACTTTTTTTTTTTTAGGTGTTTTCTAACCAGCAGGAATTATCGAGTTAATTGGCCAAACAAAAGGTGGAACTTTAGGTTTTTATTTAAAAAAGAGTGAAGAGGTTCCCCAAAAAAAATCGTAAGCAAAAATATCAAAAATCCAAAAGCACTTAAAAGCCACAGAAGCTATGGAGTTACAGTTAAACTGATAAACCTTCTGGAATACAGATATCCGACAGCTACTTGCCTTGGCCAATCTTATCTTTATTCATCGGAGCACCAAAGAACTACAACTAGGTACGTAAATGCCCATCTGCATGATCGTTGTCTAAGAAGTAATTCAACAAACAACACAAACCTGCAAAACAATCAACCCTCTCTTTACAAATGAAATATAGGTGCCTAGGTTCATTTATTGGTTGATAACTGCTTCTCCATGGCTCTGTTAGTACTAGACTCTTCGAGTACTTGCTGTTGTACAACCAGTAATAGCTTTGATTTCACTTACAGAAGGGCTTCATACTGTAATAATGGTACACCAGGAGGAATAAAAGTTCGAAATTTGAAGGTTTTGCTATGTGTTTCTATGGTAAATTGGAAGAAACAGAGGAAAAAACAAGTGGGTTTTTGTGGGTATGTTTTGAATAGTTCAAATGAGGTGGTGGTGGTGAAGGGGAAGGGAAGAAATGGCTTAACTTCTGAGGAAGTTTTTAGGGGTTTAAGATCATCTTCGGACCTGAATTCTGCTTTTTCTTACTTCAAGTCAGTGGCTGAGTTGCCTTATGTTGTTCACACTACTGAAACATGCAATTATATGCTTGAAGTTTTGAGGATCAATGGGAGGATTGCTGACATGGTGTTTGTGTTTGATTTGATGCAAAAGCAAATTATAAATAGGGATTTGAGTACCTATCTGATGATATTTAAGGCTCTTTGCATAAAGGGTGGTCTTCGACGAGCCCCATTTGCACTGGAGAAGATGAGGGAAGCTGGATTTGTTTTGAATGCGTATTCATACAATGGGTTTATCCATTTGATACTTCAGTCTGGTTTTTGTAGAGAGGCTTTGGTTGTGTACAGAAGGATGGTTTCAGAAGGTTTTAAGCCTAGCCTGAAGACATATTCTGCACTTATGGTAGCGTCAGGCAAGAGAAGGAATATTGAAACAGTTATGCATTTGTTAGAAGAGATGGAGGGATTGGGATTAAGGCCGAATGTCTACACATTCACTATATGCATTAGAGTACTCGGGAGGGCTGGGAAAATTGATGAGGCATACAGGATCTTGAAGAGAATGGATGAAGAGGGATGTGGCCCTGATGTTGTTACTTACACTGTTCTCATTGATGCTCTGTGTTATGCTGGAAAACTTGATCAGGCAAAGGAAATTTTCTTGAAGATGAAGGCTGGCAGTCATAAACCAGATCAAGTAACCTACATTACTTTATTGGACAAATTCAGTGATTGTGGTGACATAGAGGTTGTGAAAGAATTTTGGAGTCAAATGGAAGCTGATGGTTATGCCCCAGATGTGGTTACTTACACCATACTAGTTGATGCTTTATGCAAAGTTGGGAATGTTGATGAAGCATTTCGTATGTTGGATCTTATGAGAATGGAGGGGATCTTGCCAAATCTTCATACTTACAACACTCTGATTTGTGGGCTCTTGAGGCTCGACAGATTAGAAGAGGCATTACAACTATTTGGTAACATGGAAACTCTCGGTGTTCAACCCACTGCTTATACATTCATCCTCTTTATTGATTATTATGGTAAGTCTGCTAATCCTGGCAAAGCTCTTGAGACCTTTGAGAAGATGAAAATTAGAGGTATTGTTCCAAATATTGTAGCTTGCAATGCCTCTTTGTATAGTCTCGCTGAAGCAGGTAGGCTTGGTGAAGCTGAAGCTATATTTAACGGGCTTAAGAATAGTGGACTTGCTCCAGATTCGGTAACCTATAACATGATGATGAGATGCTATAGTAAAGTGGGGCGAGTAGATGCAGCTGTTAAGTTACTCTCTGAGATGATAGAAAATGAATGTGAACTTGATGTAATTGTGATTAACTCTTTGATCGATTCACTTTACAAGGCTGATAGAGTGGATGAGGCATGGCAAATGTTTTGCAGAATGAAGGACATGAAGCTTGTTCCTACAATTGTGACATATAATATTTTACTCGCTGGACTAGGGAAAGAGGGTCAAGTCCAAAGAGCTATTGAATTGTTTGAGGGTATGGCAGATCTTGGGTGTTCACCGAACACAGTAACTTTCAACACACTCCTGGACTGCCTCTGCAAGAATGAAGAGGTTGATCTTGCCTTGAAAATGCTCTATGAAATGACAGAAATGAATTGTAGTCCTGATGTTCTGACTTACAATACTATAATTTATGGCTTGGTGAAAGAACAAAGAGTTAAAGATGCTATCTGGTTCTTCCATCAGATGAGGAAATGGCTTTACCCTGATCATATCACTCTGTGTACCCTTCTTCCCGGTATTGTAAAAGGTGGGCATATTGAGGATGCTTTCAAGATTGCCAAGTGTTCTATTTATCAGATCAGGACTTCCGGTGAAAGGCATTTTTGGGAAGATTTGACGGGAGGGATCTTGATTGCAGCTGGAACAGACAAAGCAATTTTATTTGCTGAAAAGTTGGTTTCCAATAGGATCTGTCATGATGATTCTGTACTGATACCCATCATCAAAGTTTTGTGTAGGCAGAAGAAATCCCTTGCTGCTAAAGATTTATTTGTGAAGTTCACAGAAAATCTAGGAGTTAAGCCAACAGTAGAAATGTATAATTATTTAATTGATGGGCTTCTTGAAGTCCATACCACCGAAATGGCATTGAATTTGTTCACAGCAATGAAGAATGCTGGTTGTGCTCCAGATGTTTCTACCTACAATTTGTTACTTGACTATTATGGGAAGTCTGGGAGAATCAATGAACTTTTTAAGCTCTATGAAGAGCTGCCTTCAAGGGGCTGCAAGCCTAACACCAAAACTCACAATATAGTCATCTCTGGTCTTGTGAAATCTAATAGTGTGGATAAAGCTATGGATTTATACTATGATCTTGTAAGTGGTGACTTCTCTCCTACTCCATGTACATATGGGCCACTGATAGACGGACTTTCAAAGACGGGAAAAATGGAAGATGCAAAACAGCTCTTTGAGGAGATGGTAGACTATGGATGCAAGCGTAACTGTGCAATATACAATATTCTCATTAATGGAGTTGGGAAAACAGGTGATGTTGAAACAGCTTGTGAGTTGTTCAAACAGATGATTAAAGAGGGAATAAGACCAGACTTGAGGTCCTACACCGTTCTTGTTGATTGTCTCTCCACAGCAGGCAGAGTGGATGATGCTCTACACTACTTTCAGGAATTAAAGCTAAATGGCCTTGATCCTGACTCAATGGCATATAACTTCATCATCAATGGGCTTGGAAGATCAGGGCGGATAGCAGAAGCACTCTCCCTTTTTGATCAAATGCAGAATAGAGGAATTAGTCCTGATCTTTACACCTATAATTCCTTGATTCTCAATCTTGGGCGGGCAGGAATGGTGGACGAAGCGGGGAGATTGTATGAAGAACTGCAACAAATGGGTCTGGAACCTAATGTGTTCACATATAATGCTCTTATTCGAGGTTACAGCATGTCAGGAAATCCCGACTCTGCTTATGCAGTCTACAAGAAGATGATGGTTGGAGGTTGCAGCCCCAACCCGGGAACATTCGCCCAGCTCCCAAATCAAACTTGAGAAATCTGAGATAACTCGGAAGACCACTGGTTCTACCTACTTGATGATAATCTCTGTGGAAAAAGTGAAGCAGGTAATTCCCCCATCAAGTTGTCTTGTAAATGGTTTTCAAGTCAAGTTGCTGTTGATCAAGCTGTTGGGGTTCTATCCTCCTACCGAGCTGATGACTGATGCTTTTAGTGATTGCAATGTCTTGTTTTCAAACTTCGTGGCAATTGTTTTGCTTGGCCATGCAGTGAATTGCCCCTTGTGTTTATAGCTGTTCAGACTCCATCTTTGCCGTTTGTCAGACCTCGCATGCTTATGACCTTTCATCGCGCCCAAGGCCGCACATATCGAGGGTCCAGATTTCCTGTCGTGACAATGGCTACAGCAGATTCAGCCTACTCGGCGCTTACACTAGTGTTGCAAATAAGATGTGTGTTAAAGTTCTGTCAAACCACGGCCATTATGAACGGTGAATATATTTAGGCTCATCTGCTTTGTAATTGCTCTATAATGTGATACGATGAACTATTCTATTAGTGCATATGCTATACCGTTTATTTTCTCTCTGTAATTAAACTCGATGATTATTTAAAGAATGTTACAGTTGATTCTTCTTCAGACTTCAGACTTCCCAATTTGTAATTATAAATAGAAAAAGGAAAATCACACAAAAAAGAGATAACTTCCATATGTGAAGTAACCTTCTCAAGTCCTAAAACATAGGAGGCATCTTGGTAATTTAACATCCTCTCGTTGCCTAATGTGAGACCACCATTTTACGGCAGGTGAGGTAAAGTTTGGTAGCAAAAACTGCAAAATGGATGATGAAGAAACAGTAGCCATTTATCTCCCGCCTTTTCTGCACCATCTCTATCTATCTACCAAATCTTTCAATAGCCTAGCTGTACACACAATTTTGTAGAAGAGAAAAACAAGAAACAAAAACAAATACAAAAACACATACATAGACAGAAAAGAAAGATAGAATTCTTCAACTGTCCTCTAACCACAGCTCTCTCTCCGTAACAACAACAGCAACAACAACAAATATGTTTCCATTTATACCCTTTCTGATTCCCATCTTCAGTATCTCATTTTACACGATTCTCCTTCCCTTCTTCATGGGCCCTTTTGGTTTCTCACATTCAAGGAGTTTCAGGGAAGCTTCAACACATGCACAGAAAGTTCCTTCCCCATAAATATTACCTTTTTGCTTTCTTTTTTAAGTCAAGTCTCATACCTTACCTCCTTTGAGTTTTGATTTGCGTTTTCCTCGAAGTTTTGTTCTTGGAATTGTAATTACGAGGAATCAGATGAAAAGGGTTCGTATCATCGGTTTATATTTCTTAATCTAAATTTTAATTCGGATTTCCTTTCCTGAATTGGGTTCGTTTCTTCTATGCCGTGTATATACATAGTTGTGTCCAAAGATTCAATTTTGATCTGGTATTGAGTTAATTTTGATTATTTCCAAGTTTTAGTCTTAAAAGTTTCAATATTTGTGAATAAGATGAAGAGGATGGCTGTGAATTCTAAACAATCACACCTCGTTGAGGAGGAAGCCAGTGCTAGGTTCAAACAACAAAGATTACTTGAGGATTACTTAGAGGTTCAAAAGGTTAGTCTTCATTCATTCAATCTATTTATTTCTATGGGTTTGTTTGGGTTTCGGATTCTCTTAATTTTTTTGGTCATGCCTTTTGGTGATTTTCTGAGGGTTTGATGAAAGTTCCAGTTACGTAATGCTATCGACTATAATGGTTGCTCTTGCCTTGTGTTTTCTCCCAAGTAGATTGGGGAGAAAAAAAAGGTGGTTTAAAGAGAGAAAATAGGATTTGAATTAATATTTTAATGTTCAGGCTTTTGGACTTGAGACCAGAGGGTGCAGTATATGAAGTTCAAAATTTTACTGATGCTGATTTCCTCAGATTTAGGGCTTTTGTAATTTTTAGGGATTTATTGCATTGTATTTGGGTTATCTCTCACATGCTTTCATGCAAATGTTCTATAGGAATTTGTTTCTAGGAAGAAAAAGTTGCAGACAGCAAAGCAGAAGAGAGAAATTCTTCTGGCTGAAGTTAGGTATGATCTTTGTCTCCTCAAATTTGCTTGATATTCATAACTTTTAAAAATATGAAATCCATATAAAGTTTAATACTTTGATATTGCTCTTCTTGTTGAACTATAGTTTCTTGAGACGCAGGCATAAATATTTGAAGATGCAGTCTCAAGAACTTGAAGCTATGCAAGGCCTTGTTGGACCATTAAATTCTCCTGCTGAAAGAAAATTGCTCGTCAAAAATGGGGATTCAAGTGCCAGTACAACTTCTCTGAAGAAGCCATCTCCAGTTCTTGTTTCAAACCCAATTTTGGTAATCAAATTGGATCAATTTGTGAGATTAAGAATTCAAACAAATGTTCATTGTGTATATGTGTTGTGTTTGTAATAACATCCAAACTTTGTATTGCAGGCAGATGAAGATTGGAGTAGGGAAAGGAAAGAACCAGTTGTTTCAGATCCATCAAGACTGGAGAAGTGCAAGAATGGCGTGATCAATAAGAAAAGAGTTGCAAAGAAGAAAAAAATTTCATGGCAAGATCAAGTGGCTTTGAAGGTGTAAATTTTCATGTCAGCGATCATTATCATTCATCTTTGCCCAAAGACACCATGGGCATTATATTATCATTTATCTTTATATCCAATGTGATTAGATATCTCAGCTGTCACTGTAAACAAAAAGTTTGATATTCAGTGCACATGAATATAGTAATGTTTCGGGCCAATGACCAGATTCCATTGCTCCTTTGTTTCACTTTCATTGCAAATTTTAGAACATGAATATGATCACTCTCATAACTTAACTGAAAAAGCCATTGATTCAGTACTCATTAGCATGTAAATGTGGCTGAGGAAACGGAAAGATGATACATGTAGGTTGTGGTATATTCAAAAGATATTGTGTGGCCAGCCTCCAACGGTGCTGCATTGTTGACAAGGCACTCATTGTAGGCAATCCGTTTGAATATCTTCTGGTTAATGAGATTTGCAGAGCTGAACCACCCACAGCTGAGATGAATATTGGCAATAGGACATCCTGGGGAACACAAATTTGTTATCCGCACCCCATAAATTGGTATGCCATTTGGTCTGCGACCTACAAGAGCTTGTGTGACCGCAATGTCTTTCTTTGAACATCTCTTTGCATTTGCCCCTGCATACACATAAAACAATTTGGCATTCTTCGTCAGGATTATGCGAAACAAAAGTTATTCTTATTCTGTGAATAGGTATAGATACGATGAAATATTTGTATGAGCAACCAACCATCGGAAAAGCAAGCGTGAATAATGCAATTGTGAATATTGCAATAACGGGAAACAGGGTTCTCATTCTCTTAATCAAATTTCTGAAGATGTTTAAGTTGAAACTTGCTGTATAACACATGTAGTTACTTATACTCATAATCAATAAACCACAATAAATATACATACGAGTAACATATATAGTTACTGATAATCAATATACCACAAAAAATATACATACAAGATGGAAGCTGAACTGCCCAAAAAAAAAGAAAATTCATTTAATGACACTAAAAAGCTAACTGTTAATCAACAAACACAGCATATAAAGAAAAACAAACCATCTAAAAAGCAAGCAAAAAGAAACCGATTATTTGCGAGACGCAATCTTAAACATTAGAATACGTTGATCCAATCTTACATACATATATTAAGTAATAGAATGTAATGTGTGATCCAATCTTAAATATATATTGAGCAGGTAATAGAATGTAAAACAAACCATTCAGAAAAGCAACTAACAAGAATGCAATGGCAACAGTCAGAAACAGAGCTTTCATCTTTGCAGAGATAATTCTTTGTTTAAACGATTGGTTTGGTTTTGTTAGACGAATTGGATACTTTCTCACGCATCTTTAACAGATATTTCCTTTATATTGTCTAGTAACACTCTTATTTTGGTACTGCAATCCCTTAATCAAATATTTGCTTTTAGTAATAGTATCATTATGTTTATTACAAGAATTGAAATTATTAAGGGTGAGTTGACTAAACTTTCATCTTTGCAGCCATAATTCTTTGTTTAAACGATTGGTTTGGTTTTATTATAAGAATTGGACACTTTCTCAAGCATCTTTAACAGATATTTTCCTAATGTAACAAGATTTGCTTCTAAATTAGCTCGTTTATATTGTCAAGTAACACTCTTATTTTGGTACGGCAATCCCTTAATCAAATATTTGCTTTTAGTAATAGTGTCATTATGTTTATTACAAGATTTGAATTATTAAGGGTGATTTGATTAAAAGTACTTTTACTGGGTTCCTCAAGAATTTTGATTCTGTTTATCTTTTCTTGAGGATCCACTAAGAATTTTGTGTACAGATATTCTTTCACCAACATAAATTTTACAAGATATATATTTGTAATATTTTATAATATATTAATTTGTAATTTGTAAGAAAATATTTTACAATGTAAGCTTGGACATTATGTTCTATACACTGAATTAATTGTAGGATAAATTTATCCTTTTAACGCACTTAAAATCCCACAGAAAGATTTTAGTCAAGACAATTGAGAGGGGAAAAGACGTCCACCCGATCCAATTTTCTAAATTATCAATGGTTGTAATCCTCGGTCTTGACAGGAAACTGCGAGAATTCATGCCTAATTCAAAAAGCCTTATCATATATAGGTCCTAAATTTTGCTTCTTTTTTCATGCAAGTCCCCGCATAATTTTTCTGAGTTCGGTTACAATCACGGGTCCGGAAAGTTTGATGCTGGAACATGAGACTTGCCATGCTAGATGCGCCGGCAACAACACCCTGTCAAAGAACTGTACATGTTATCGAAGTTCTATAATATTGGTTCTGTCAAAAAGTTTAAAACACACATCAAGACTAACAATGAATTCTTTAAATATATAATTCAATATGTTTCTCCTGCTAGAACCATCTAAAAGTACAAATCTTTGATCCCAAGTTGCCATGCAGACCGCGGATCCTTGTGTGAAGCTGTGTGAGAAACCAGAACTGTGCTGTCCGAGATGTTGATTATGTTGCAACAGCTACTTCAATTCGGTTTCCTCTGGTTTTGAACTAGAGTCGTCTGATTTGGATTCCGAGAATTGTTCAGAAGCAGAAGGAGAAGAAGACTTGAGTGGTTTCTTGAACTGCACTATGATCATGGTCATATTGTCACATCCCTCGCCACCTGCTGTTGACGGTGCCAAGCATCTATCAAGAACTCTCTCACACACAACAGAAAGCTTGCTTTCCTACATCAATTCACATGTTAAGACAGAGTTCATTCTCAACTGTTGAGCAGATTTTAGGCATCAGTGAATCCCAATCAAACTTGTCTTTTGATGAACTCACCGAATTTAGTCGTTCGTGAACAAAATCCACTAATTGTTGGCTTGACATGCAATCCCTGAAACAAAGTCTAACATCAACAATTTCGTCCATGGCCTAGTTTCATAATGATCGAATGAAGGATCTCAAGGAGGGTAGCTTCATTTCATTGATTCTTTAAAGGTAAGAAATGGACATTTTGTTAATGTTAATACACCGTTCGATCTCCCCCAAGAGATGGAATTAGCATGGCACATACAAAAATCTTCAACTTCCAACCTTAAAAAGGAATGGCATAAGATGCTTACCAGATTCCATCACATGCCAGCACAATGAAATCATCATCATCACACAGCTCAACCTAAAACAGAACCAGAAATGAAAGAAATTAATGGCTGAGTGTAAACCTACAGGAATGCCTAGAAAGAAGAAGATGGAAGTTAGAATAAGTATAGAAACAATGTCTTAAATTTTTCTTTTCCTTGTCCTTTCTCTTTTTCCTTTTAACAAGCGATTTATTTAAAGATGCGAGGTCTATATAAGTTGGGAAAAGCGGTAAATATTTCACAAAGGAGAATGTACATACAGTGTTTATATCAGGATTAGCAGTAACAATTTGCTTTTCGGCAGGCAAAAATTTGTTCTGTTTAAATTCCATGTCACCTGCAAGAAATAAAAAAAAATACATTAAAAGCATTGAAACTACAGACACACACAGACCAATCTACCTGCCTACCAGTATATATTTGTGTTTGATTGCATATCAGAATGCCTACGACTATGAATGAAATTCATTCTAGACTGGAAAGGAGAAGGGGCAAAAGCTCAAGCTACTGAATGTGACCAAACTTTGTGGCAAACACAAACAAACTAGTGGCACTAGGAGTTTTAATCATGCAGGCAGAGTACCTATAGCTCTTGCAAGATTCAAACTACCATTCACTCGTCCTGCATGTATAAATCCACCTGCTTTCAATATCCTCTCTTTCTCAGCTTCAAGATCAGGTTTGTGATCTCTTGAGAGATTATATGCCTGCATAATAGAAATTATACAAAGAACCATAAATGTAATCTTCATTCTGAACTTTTGAAAAACAAATCCATAGAAATTATGCAAACAACCACAAATGTAACGTTCATTCCACACCTTTGAAAAAAAATCCATAACTAACAGATATGACTACATCCATAATTCTAAGTACCATGGCCACATTCAATTATTGCGGACCAAAATTGAACAACAATAATAGCCACACATGACACAAAAGCAAAAATAATCAGCTCTTACACTCTTGATATAATGTGAAAAAAAAAAACTTTAATTTCAAATTATCAGGATCAAAATACAGCTCAATTATATCCAATTGAAAATTACCTGACCCTTTCTAGATATCACACAACGGGAATCACCAGCATTTGCAACAATGAGTTGATTGTTTCTGATAATTGCAACACAGGCCGTGCTTCCAGAAGTTGGCCCAGGAAAATCAGAGTGAGGGCCCTGATTATAAAATAAATAATCATCAAATTTCTATTTTATTGACGCAAATTAATGAAAAACACTTGAAGCACATCATTCATAGATTCCATTTACAATTCCTCCACTCCAAAAGCAAATAAAACATGGTCATTAGTGGAGGACTAAGTACAATTTACCAGAAGAACTTACATCCAATTACATAGAAAATCACCACCGATAATAATAAATAATTAATAAATAATTTTAACTTGGTTTTACCCTTTCCAGTTATACCTCCTCAAAAGCCCAATCATCAGGTTGCTCATTACTGTCACCACTCCTTGGAGACCATATTAACCCTTCTATCATGCCTGTAAACTTATTTATTTTATCTCCCAAAACAGCTAATTCTCTCCATCCTCTTTGTCCACGCATCATCTCATCCATTCTGTAAAAGCAAAGTAAGTTAGCTGAGAACAAACGCAATAATGACCTAGGAAAGTTTTGATCATCAAGGATGGAGGATAAAAGGATAGCACGCATCACTATAAGAATTCCAATTTTAGTTTGTACGTGATGCATTCAGATCCCACAATATTGATTCTCTTCATACACACACACCTACCCATGTGCGTGATAATATTTTATGAGAAGAAGGAAACGGCAGTAACCTGAAAAAAGCTCTCTGCACAGAAGTTCCTATATCTCCAGCTGCATAAGCTTCATGCTTGAGAACTTGTTGATGAAGAAACTTGGCGCAAAACTTTGCAACTACCTTCCCTATAATGAGTAGTCACAAGTGCTATGTATTAGTAACGTAACAGTCACAGAATATACAAATTCTATATGAATACCAACATGCTAAAGTGATAATATTCAAATGACTGGAAAGCACCTATCCTAATTGATATATAGCTAAGCAAATCCTTATATTCTTTCTGTTAAAAGGAAAATTCCATGCAACAACTAAGAGACTATGAATAATAACTTAAAGAACATAATTTTTTTTTCCAAAGTCATAAATTGATTGCAAAAAGACAAATGCCAAAAAAAGGTTGTGGTCCTGATAGACTAAAAATGATTATAGTATGCAAAATCAGAACTGATATGGAAATGGAGAAAAATAAATAAACAAAAGAATGAAAATTAACAAAAAGGTCAACTTACAATGTTTCAAAGCTCAATACAAACACCAAAGTAAAAATAACCATGAACTTTCTAATTGTTACCTCCATGGCCATCATAAACACCAAAGAATGATGTGGAAGCATCCAAATCAGCGTATGCAGCATGCTAGAGGAAAAAAAAAGATAAAAATAAAAAATCAGTAACTAACAGAAAACTTTTAGTAATGCACAAACTTAGAATCGACTACCAAATCCCAAAAAGTGTCATTGTCTATGTGAAGACCACATAAAATCATTTGAAGTACAAATAGAAGATTAATTTAAATTCTTACGAAACGTCAAAGGTCCTATTTGTTACTCACAGCATCTTCCATTGTTGCACGCCAGCCTTGCATGGACGACAAACCATATCTGAGCCTATCATTTTCACCATCTTCTGAGAATTTCTCAGTTTTGGGACTACTGAGATATATACCCATCACTATCTGAAATCCAACAGAAAAAATTTGCAATCATTGACATACAAAAAGGACCCAACATTTCGGCCCAAAAACAGTGAAATCAAACTGAAGGATCAATTCCTTGGCGCAAAACAAGCAGATTATATCACCACATCAGTTCTCAACTAAGCTGAAAGAAAAATCGATAAGTGTAAGCGATTTTCTGGAACAAAAGAAAGTAAGACCTAGGTTTCATATTTCTTGTCATTGCCTGTCTTCTGTTTTCTAGGAAGCCAAGCAGTTGATTTAAGCCATATGCTGATCACATAAATTTCAAGCAAGCGAAGTGCGAGCTCACTGTCCACCATTAAAACATACAGCAGCGATCCGCAATATCCAGACATTAACAAGGCAAGTACCAATAAATCAGAAAGTAGATGCAGACCACATACAAAAACTGGCCCTCCAAATTCAGAAAAATTAGGAATCGTAACAGTACAAGATCCACAAGAACGGTAGCAAAAAAATAAGATAGAGATAGATTCCGTTATAATTAAAAAAAAAATAACAACTTTCACACATGTAATGACTGAAAAACACAATTTTCTCTACAAAACAAGCCCGTAATCACAAAATTTAGTCTTCATTTAAGAGATTTACATTCAAGTTCACAAATAAGAGACGCCCAGATGTAAGATTCAGATAACACGAGATTCACATGAGAAATGTTAAAATTAGAATGATTTACAAACTTAGAACATTACTCACATGCCCAACAGAGATGCTGTTCGAACAGAAGGGGAAAGATCGGATAAAAAAAAAAAACAGGTCGAAAACAGAATCAGGAAGTGAACCTTTTTCCAAAAACCAGCGAACACCTACAATAGAGAATTATGTGGAGAATCCGAAAGGAAGACAAAAGGAGATATTTTGATGACAAAAGCAGGAATAAGTTCAGGACACGCAGAGAAAAGAGAAAGAGAGAGAGAGAGAGAGAGAAGGATAGAGTTTAAAGACTTTCTGCGAACTAAAAAATCGATCATACGACAGTAATAATTCTTTGATAAATCTAAGTGTTGTGGGTACTGTAGATGATGATGACGACGACGACTGATTGGAGACATTTTCAATAGTATTTTTTTAAAAGAAAACTCTTTTAATCTCCGATTTGTTTGTCCTCTACAGATTTTTGAAGCGTGGTTTACTTTAGTTTGTACATCAAACCGTTCGTTGGTTAAATGTTATTCTATTCTATTAATGGAGATGATATTGTTTCTGCTGAAGGAAAACTTGCCAAGCGTGAAAATCTTTCAATAAACTTTATTGAAATAAATTTAGTAGTTGGATGGGACGTCCTGCCGACGTGAAATATTACAAGTAAATTACTTCTTCTCCACTTCTCTTCCGCGAAAATTATCGTCATCACTATCATATTATTATTATTATTATTATTATTATTATTATTATTATTATTATTATTATATTAATGTTTATATTATTTTATCATCATCAATATTATTATTATTATTATTATTATTACTATTACCACTACTACGATGATGATAGAATTCTGTCATTCATTAACGAAACTCTTTCATCTAAATCCCTGAATTTTTATATTGTTTAAATTATGATATAGCTTTTTTTATTTATATCAAATAAATTCTTAATCTAGAAAACCTACCTAAATGATTCAAAGATATCTTTTGGGGTTGATGTATAGCAGTAATCAAAAGATTCTACATTTTTTACTAACCTTACATGTTTTAACTTTTTATCTTAAATTATTATATTAAGTTATATAATAATTATTAAGCAAGTAATTAGATGATCCGATAAATAATTTTATAAAAACATATATTGTTTATTTGATAATCCCGCTTCAGAATTAAAATTTAGAATAGGTAGTCGAATATATATATATATGGCCTTACCCCTAATTTGATTATTTCAATAGGGGATTAGGACATTTTAAAACAAATTAATAAAGTATTATTTTATTTATAAATATGTATAAATCCAAATAATACTCCAGAAATTATAATATTTTTATTTCTAAAAAATCGTAATTTAAAAACTAAAAAACTACAGATCACAAAAACAAAAGTTTTAGATTTTTTATTATTAAAAATTTGCATTAAAAAATTTAAAACTCATGAAATAACGACGGGCTCCAATAACCATGTTAGTAAAAAAAAAAAAAATTATTATTTGGAAAATTATTGCAAAAAAATTTTATAAAATAATAATCCGGCAAGAATAGGAGAGCAACCCCTGTACAAAACGTGTCCATATGAAAAAGCTTACACACATTTGGTATAAGAAGGCGACGTGGCAAAATCCTGAGAGTTCATATGCGAATGTGTCCACCACACAAAATCAAGTCTGACTCAACGAAATTAAGAAAAAGTGGGACCTACTTGTCTCTACTTTTTGACCCTGAAATCTTGACCGTTGATCTTGATCACTCCGTTTTCAAAGACGATAAAGCTGCGTCCCCGCAGGGATTTGCTACTGTCCGCATCTATGCTATGTAACGTATTCAAACCAATACAAAAGTTTGGGATATCTTCAACTTTACCCCCTAAAGTATTTATAATCTTCATTTACAACCTAAAATGTTAAAAAGCCATCAACACTACCCATTTTCCGTCCACTTACTGTTAAAGTTAACAGAAATTCATAAAATTACATTCTTATCCTCAGTTTAGTTGTTTGAATCTATACAAAGACATAAATATCCTTATCTTTAGTATTCATAGTGCATATAAAAAAACCAAGGTGGCTCCATATATAATAGATAACTTGTGAATATATATTAAAATATTTATTGTATACTATATTATTATAGTTTTTTATATCAAAAATTAGTCCTCAAATGAAATACTTGTGTGAAAAAGTTTTTTCAATTTTTTATTTTTTAAACATAAAATATATTTGAAATAAGAAGATGTTTTTTTCATGGTTAAATATAATATATATATATATATATAATTCAATAACAAATTCGGTTAAATAGATATAAAGACAATTTTTTCCTTTATTAACACTAATCCAATTATTTAATTATTCAAATCAAATTAGGGTTTGTCTATTTTAATGTAAATCAATAGATATAAAATTCAAAATAAAGAAATTCAACTCAATTGGATACTTATTTCACAATCAAGTTAATTGCAATCTAAAATTTAGCCTGCAATCAATAATAAAAAAATAAGGGAAATTGACATTTTTTTTTTAACGTTTGACCTAATAAGTAAATATTTCCCCTAACGTTTGGATAAATAGGTAAATACTCTGAAATTTTTTTTTTAATTTATTATCAATTATGTTCCTCATCTTTTATATAATAATACTTTAATATATATTTTATTTTAAAATAACACTTTGCTCCCTATTTTAATATTTTTCATAATATAATTTTTTAAAATATAACAATCTAGTTCATATTTAATATTTTTTTCATAATATACTCAAGATTACATATATTTTTAATTTATTATTTCAATAGAAAATTTGAAAAATAAAATATTATTAAAAAAAATTTAAACAATGAGTTAGATTAAATTCATATTCAAATATTTTAAACTCATGTTAAAATATTTATATCTTTTTTCCTTTTTTCTATAATAAATTTGATATTTAATTGTTAAAAGAATTTTAAAATATATTTTAACATTTTATTCTTATATTAATATTTTTATTTAAAAGATTATATTAAATTTATTATATTTTATTGAGAAAATTATGAAAATATAAATAAAAAAGTAAAAAAAAGAAAAATTTAGTATCATTTGTTAATAGAATTAATAATTAAATATTTTATATTTTTATTAACCAATATAATTTAATTTTAATTAAAAAATAGAAAAAGAAGAAAATTTTTTATTATTTTTATTTGTAATATATATAAACATGTATTTATTATTTATATTTTCATATATTTTTAATATTTTTTCACAATATATTCAAGAATAAATAAATTTTTTAATTTGTTATTTTAATAAAAAATTTTAAAAAATATAATTATTAAAAAAATTTAAATAATGAGATAAGTCATACTTATATGTTAAAATATTTCTAATCTTTTGCTTTTACTTTTATAATAATAAATATATAATTATTAAAAATTTTAATTGAAATATTTCTTAACATTTTAGTTTTACGTGTAATATATTTTTTAAAAAAAAATTATACTAAATTTATTATATTTTTTTAAAAGTATATAAAAAAGTAAATAATAAATACATGTTATACATATTACAAATAAAAATAATAAAAAATTTTCTTTTATTTCTATTTTTTTAATTAAAATTAAATTATATTGCTTAATAAAAATATAAAATATATCTAATTATTAATTCTATTAATAAATGATACTAAATTTTTTTTTATATTTTCATAATTTTCATATAATAAATTTAAATTTAATATAATCTTTTAAATAAAAATATTATTATAAGAATAAACGTTAAAATATGTTTCAAAATTTTTTTAATAACTAAATAAAATATTATTATAAGAATAAAAATTATGTTAAATTTATTATATTTTAAAAAAAAATTAAAATATAAACAATAAATACATGTTATATATATTACAAATAAAAAAATTAAAAAAATTTTCTTCTTTTAATATTTTTTTAATTAAAATTAAATTATATTAATTAATAAAAATATAAAATATATTTAATTACTAATTCAATTAATAAATGATATTAAATTTTTTCTTTTTTTATTTATATTTTCATAATTTTTCTCAAGAAAATATAATGAATTTAATATAATCTTTTAAATAAAAATATTAATATAAGAATAAAATATTAAAATATGTTTTAAAATTTTTTAACAATTAAATATTAAATTTATTGTAGAAAAATAAAAAACATGATATAAATATTTTAACATAAACTTAAAATATTTTAATATGAGTTAAATCTAACTCATTGTTTAAATTTTTTTAATAATATTTTATTTTTTAAAATTTTTATTAAAATAACAATTTAAAAATATATTTAATCTTAAATATGTTATATAAAAATTAAATATAGACTAAATTATTATATTTAAAAAAATTATATTACAAAAAATATTAAAATAAAAAAAAATTATATTAAAATAAAATATATATTAAAATATTATTATTTAAAAAATAAAAAATAATCAACTTAACGAAACGAAAGTGCAAGTATTTATTTATTTATTTAAATATTAAAAAAATATTTATTTTTTTAAACTTTAAAATATTTACCTATTAAACCAAATATCAAAGACAAAAAATATCAATTTTTAAAAAATAATTATATTCCAAAAAAATAACAGATCTTCAATTTGAAGATCTGCAGCCAACGATTGAAAAAAAAAAAAAGTTAATTCCAAAAGCAATGACTGAGCAAGTAATGCAAAGCAAAAAAGAAGAGAAAAAAAAAGATCTTCAATTTGAAGTCTGCAACCAATAATAGATAGAAAAAAGAAAGAGATAAGGAATAATGATGGATCTTCCTTGAAGAAGAGAAGGGAAAAGAGATAAAGTCTGCAACCAATAATTTCATGATTCCGTTGAGAGAAGAGAAGAGAACGGGAGAAAAGAGGAGGAGAGAGAAGGGAAGGAAAATAATATTTTTTATTAAATTTAACCATAAAATTACAAGTTTATCCTTAAATTTAATTTTTTTATTTTATAGATACTTGCTAAATTTCTATTTTACCCCTGACAGCATTAAGCTTAACAGAGTTGCTAAAAAAATGGGTATTTATTGATGACTTTTTAATATTTTAACTTATATATGAAGATTGTCAATAATTTAGGGTGTAAAGCTAAAAATATCCCCAAAAATTTTACATGCCAAATAATAATTATCATTACCATTAATCATTATTTCCAAATATTAATTTATAGGGAAAAAAAAAAAAAACGAAAGAAATAGATGTGACGAAACTGTACGTAGAGGGGTAGAATTAATTAGCAGACAAATAGAAAATGGATAAGCACTGAGAATAAAAGATATTTAAAATTTGTCAAGTTCATGTGGAATTCTTTTCTTTATTTCTTTCGTTTCATTGCATTTTGTGAAATATTCGAAGGTAATATTAAGTAACTTCATTGAAAATTTCCCGGTCAAAGATTAGATATAATCTATTCTTCCCAATCCCATGCTTTGTAATATTTGCTAAAAGTCAAAAGTTTGGTGCTAGCTAGTCAATTCGGCCAGCTCTTATAAAACTACTTTTTGTGTGTTCTTTTAATAACACTATAAAAGCTAAACAATTAAGAAAAGTTTTTGTATACAACCATTTTAATACAAAATCGATCTTATTATTAGTTTACTATAACTGTCATAATTTGTTGAATTTAATATAAAAAATTCATATTAAAATTTAATTAAATGATTATAGAATTGACACAAAACATCCTTTTCACTTAAAAAAATTTTTAAATAAAAATTTAATATAATTAAATTTACCACATCATTAATTCGCAATTGAGCATACTTGTCTCAATAAATAAACTATTACAATCTTATTTTAGGGTAAAGACTTTGTTAGTCTTAAAAGTTTGACATAATATCTTTGTTAATACTAATAATTTTAAAAATAATTAAAAAAAGTTTATTTATTAAAAAATAATAATTATACTCCTGTAAAGTAACAGTTATTTAACAAAAACAACTATTACTCCTATAAAATTTGGTAAAATATAGTATATTTGTTTAAGATAATTTACAACTTTATATTTTATTAATAAATTAATAATTATTTCTACTTTATTTTTATTTATTACAAGTATTTTTGCTTTATATAAAATTATATTGTAATTATTTCTAATAATGCACACATATAATTATTTTAATATTTATTAATATATTATTCAAATATTATTATTATTATTCATTTTATTAATGTATTTTAGATAAATATATTATATTTTATCAAATTTTAAAGGTTTAATAGCTTTTTTTTTTTGGGTTAAATAACTATTATTAATTTCAATGACTTTAGGTCAGATGCTTGAGACTAAAAAGACCTTCACCCTTCCTTTTATCCTTCAATTCTGATTTGAATGTAGTTTTATTTCAAAATATTCCACTATCATTTCCAATTGGAAACGAAAATATTAGAGTAATACCAGAACATATAATATAGCAATACCAAATGCAGTCAGTTTTCAAATTTCAAAGAGAGAAGAGGAAACACAAAAGAAAGTTTCGCTGGCACCTACATATTATTAAACTAACAGAAAAGTTGAAAACTGAGTGTAAATACATTACCAATGCCAATGGTGTTCCACAAATCTTTGTTTGTTTTTCTCGGCGCATAGAATCTCTTAAAAAAACTCAAAAGTTGGAATGAAACAATAAAATAATAAATAGGAATCCCTTAGCTGCCTTTAAATTAATAAAAGTTATAAGCTCAAAAATTTTGTTATTAGTTTATTATTTATTGTTCTCATGCTTCTTGCTATAATGGGAAAGTTAGATTTATAACTTTAGACATTATATATACATATATATATATATATATATATCATTCAGCTTCTGACTATAATGGTAAATTCTCGATACTCAGTTACATGTATCACAATATCCGTGATTTGTAATAGTCATGCATTTTTATTGTTAATCGCAAATATATTATTACGATTCTTGCATGTGACATCGATATCGTGCTAATATTGTAGCGATTTCATGTCAAACACTCCATGCATTTACTAATAATGTAATGCAAAGGATATGATAAAAAATTTCACAAGATATATATATATATGTATGTATAATGCTCTCCGTTTTTAGTCTATGATAATATAACAAATCCCTGTACATTGAACCCGAATCTGCAGAAGCAATTTTATAATGGCAGATGTATCGGAATATATTGCCAAATCTTTGAAGCTAAATAAAAATGGAGAAAATATGTCATACCACAACCGGGGGCTCGATTGCTTAAGCAAAACCGATCAGATGTGCAACACCTACTATCGCTGCACATTAAAGTTTTCTTATATTTTATTCACTTCGAATCTCAATCAATGTACACCTGGTTTTTCATGGTTATCAATTGCATTGGTCCTTGTTGGACCAACTTTTAATAGTGTGACTGTGTATGGTGACCTACATATTGTCACTTCATGATATCATTTTCGTGGTTGCCAATTAGGTATTCTCCAAACTTCTTCGAAAGCTATTGTTATTGCAGAATAATAGCCTGAACAGAGCTAGACTGAAAGGAAAAGGAGAAAACCTGTGAGCATCCAGAACCATTTGCATTTGAGAATTTGAAATTTTATCCGTACCACGATCCCTCCTCGAATAGATAACGTGTTGGTCTTGAGCTATTCATGCGTATGAATAAATAACCGAATAGGCTGACTTTAGGCCAGCTCTTCTTCAGACTATATAGAAGTTGTCAATTTTTGAAGAGAACCCACGTTGACTATGATTTGGAGTTATTAACATGCATATCTAATTTGGCCATAACATTTAATTTAGCCCCTACTTCCCCAGCCAGAAATTTGTGGTATCTTCCATTAACCTGAATTATACTGCACTTTGCAGTTTTCGTAATGCCGGCATCATTCATCATGTTTCCCCATCTCTTAAGCTTCCCATCACTTTAGTAATAAGCCCTTGTGGAAATCGACTTTATTACCCTTTCCCCGGTCTCTAGATCCTGATGAATCATGCACGCACTAAGCAAAGCTCCCAAGATGGATTCTGTCGGCTCAAATGGCATCACTTCAATCAGTTTAATCGCACAGTCAAGTAGCCCAACTCTACCCAGAAGATCAACCATGCAACCATAATGCTCTATCTTGGGGGTTATTCCAAAGTCCTTTTCCAAGCCACTAAATACTTCGCAACCCTCTTGCACAAACCCTGTATGACTACAAGCACTGAGCAGACAGATGAAGGTAATATCATCAGGCTTCGTACAATCATCATTCATGTAGTCGAAGAGTTTCAGAGCAGCATAGCCATAACCATGAAGGGCAAGCCCAGAGATCATCGCATTCCAGCAATATATATCCTCAACTGGGGACTTATAGAGGACCTCCAAAGAGTGCTGTATGCTTGGCATACATATCTATTAATGCGGTTGCAACATGGGGGCTAGAAGCAAACCCGTCATCTTAAGCATATGTGTATCCTTGCACCTGTTTCTAGTGATCCCAGATTGGAACATGCAGATAAAACACCAGTTACCGTGAGATAATCTGTTTTCAAATTTCCGGCCGCCATTTCATCAAAAAAGTCAATAAGTTAGTAGTAAAATTGGCTGCGTAAGTACCCGGTAATCAACGTGTTCCACGTGATGACATTTTTAATCGGCATATGCTTAAACATCTCACGGGCCTTCTCCATTTCTCCAGCATTTGTATTGAATTACATGAAACAGCATCTTTCACAGGAACTTTATCGAACATACTTCTAGCTGAACAAATCTTCCCAATGCTTGCATACCCAGAAATCATAATATTGAAAGACGTAATATCCTTGGCATTGAGTCAAACAATTCCATCGCATAATCATCTGCCCACTAGAAGCAAACGCGTCCAGCATTGAATTCCATGCAATAACATCTTTCACGGGCATTTTCTCAAACATTTATAAGCGTCATCAACCCATCTTAAAGTCCCATACATCTTTAACAAAGCTGTTTGGACAAAAACGCGGTCGCAAAAACCTGCTTTTATCGTCTGCCTATGAAGCATTAACCCTGGACAAGAACTCGAAAGGGCGCCAGCCGCTTTCACCAATAAAGCAAAACGAATAATTATCTTCATGAATACCATGTTCCTGCATATTTAAATACGTCACAATAGCTTGTTCGGCAACTCCCTTGAGCAATTTACTCTTAACAAGCTTATTCCAGTTACTTCGTTCGGGTAAGGGTGATTTACAGAGAACCACTGCAGGCTAAGAGAGACATTTTTAACTCTTCTACAGTAGGAGAAATTGGGGGAATTTTTTGCATCACAAGATAATTACCAGCTGTGAAAGATTCTCGAGTGATAAGATGAATACTACCCAATTAAGCTAAAGACAAATAGTTCACAATTTAGAAGGGAAATGGGTTGCATGCTCGCCGGGTAGCAAGAAGAAGATGAATTCAAATTATAATGGAAGAAGAAGATGGCGTAGTATAACATTCATCTCTAGCTTTCCAGGGAAGAATTTAACTGATTGCCCTAGAGAGAATATAGTACATTATGTTTTGCTTGCACAAAACGTGAAAGGGAAAAAAATCGAACAATATACAACTCAATTAAATTAGCTGTTGCTGATCCCCAGTCCATTGATCATAAAATGTAAACTTGGAGAAACAAAAATTTGAGAAAATATATGAAGTAAGCAAGCGTTGTTTTTCCCGCTATAAAAAACCGGATAACTTCCCAATGAGTAATTAAGGGAGCAAACTTTCACAAGCCTGAATCTCGGCTCCCTGAGCTGCCAACACTTCTTGCCAAGAAGGGCTGGACTGAATACTCCTCATTGCAGCAGCAAAGATGGATCTCCGGAACATGTCGTCTTCCACCTTCTTTAGAACTTCTTTTAAAACCATTAAGTCCAAACACTTGCCTATAACCAACTTCCCTACCACCTCACCGAAGTTATTTGGTGCTTTAGGTAAATCAATGCCAATATCATCCAATAATGAGCCATATAGAAGACATCCAGTGCCTATGTCTCTACTTGTCAAGACATTCTTACTAAGCAGAAACTCAAGAAGCTTTGTGACTGGTTCCACACATGGTGGGATCTTTTCTAGTGCAAGGGCAATGGCCTCTTTTACAACTTCAGGATGGTAAGTTGGGGATCTTAGTTCCTCCACACATTGCAGTGCTTCATCGAGAATGCGGATGCTGAAATATTCCTCAAGCAGTGAGATGGTTTTTTTACGAAGATCAGCAGTATTTAATATTGATGCCGGAGCCAATACTTTCTGAGACGTAATTACAGAAGCAGCAGGAGCATCTGGCTTAGTATATTGATTTGCAGGTTCAACTCTGGAGACAAATCCCGGATGGGCTGGGGGAGCACCACTACCCTGCAATAAGGCACTCGTCTTCCCTGATATCATACCACCACTGCCTTGAGGCAACAATCTTGAGTTGAGAGATGGTGATTTGTTGATCATAGGTTGGACACGTCCTCCAAATTGAGTGGGATTTGTGCCGTCACCTCTTGGCATTGTTCGGAAATGAGGAACCTCCCAATTGTCAGAATCAAGCCCATGCATTCCAGGCATTTTCTTGGGCCCAGGCATTCCAGGCATCATGCCCCCAGAACCAGGCCGTGCAACAGGAAAGCCTCCAGGGCCTGTGCCCCCCATAGCCCCTGAAGGACCATTTCTAATCATTGCAGTTGCACCAGGACGCAAACCAAGATTCTTCTCTGCCTCCGAATGAATTTCAGTAATGGTCTTAGCTTTCACCTGCCACAAAAGTGACACAAACAAGATAGTTAGACTCTGGATAATCTAATAGCCAGGGAATGAAAGAAAAGAAATACTCAAATGCAGGTGAAAAGATAAAGTCAACAAGATATAGAAAATTAACCTCTTCACGTCGAGGGACCCAGTTGTTGGCCCGCAGATCAAGAACATCACAGACCATGAACCTCAATCGTGGCACCAATTCTGCATTTGCTGCCAACTCCTTCAATCTACTAAAATAAACATCATTGACTCGCCTTGATTTTGGACTCTCATCCAGCTGCTTCCCAATGGTGTTAAAAAATTGACATACTGCCTCAACATTCTCCTCCGCTGGGCATGTTTTACCATCACTTCCCAAAAGCTCCTGTATGACACAAGAAAGATAATTAGGCAGCTGATTAATGAATGAAATGAAGGGGAAGGCAAGTGAACTTTAAAAAGACCTGAACAATATGATGGACAATCTTTTCAGGCACCATCTTCTGCTTCAAAAGTTCTCCAATAAGGCGTATGTTCCCCATGGTTCGGAGCTTAACTATACGTTCTTTATCCCTGCGTTCCATTTTGTGTTCAGGGCCATTCATCTGCCTAATTTCTGCCCTCAGGTTGTCAGCTCCTTCAAATGCCTCCTGGCAATGATTCAAAAGGACCCGCTTAAAAGTGATATCTTTCCCACTGGGCTCATCAGAAGGAAATGGAGGAAGCTTTTCGTTGAGGTCAGAGCATAAAAGAGCATACATGGGACAAAATGTAGGCTCCAGCACAGCCTTGTCAAATATAAGTGAGATGACAGCCTGCAATGCAAACAGAATCCTCAGTTTCAATTAAAAAGGGAAAATAAATGAAGATAATTTTTTGTGGATTAAGGCATTCAAGCCAGGACCTTCAGAATATCCGGGGTTGTAATTCCAGAGTCAATCAGCTGACCCTTGAGAACATCAAACTTTTCTGGAGTCAATTTGTTGAGTATACTACACAATAATACAACAATTGTCATAACATATCCATAAAGCAATTCAAGCAATTAACAGAAATAGGACAATAAAAAAATCATTCTTTGCAGAAGAGCATTTAACTTTTCAGTAGACAACCAGTTTACACCAAAAATTTTCTGAAAGAATGTAAGAAACTGATATTATGAAATTAAGATTATCAATTACCCTTTAACTGTTTTTACAACACGGTCCTTCTCTGAGAGAGTTCCTCTTTGAGCTGACCACGGAACTTCAGCCTTAACTAGAACGGAAGCAGGTCCTACCTGTTTTTAATAGAAAACTGAAATCAGGATTGGAAGATGCCAAATACACATAACAGAATATAACAAATCAATGACTATTCAAACAGGGCCAATTTCATTATCTTTAACATTATAACATCATAGCTGCAAAAATCCTACCCTATCAGTCAATAACAATTGTTAACTTTAATTTTAAAGAAAAAGATCGACCAACACCATGTTATATGTTCCCTGCTTCTCAAAGAAGATGGAAAAAAATTAAAAAGAAGTGAACTTTTGTACCACAACTTTCTCTAATCATGAAGCTACACCTCCCACATATAACCAACAGCTACATAATTTAAGAGATCATATACATTTCATCGAAACAACAATACCAGTAATTTAAGTTTATCTAGAAGTAAAAGAGATTATAAGAGTATGTTACCCCTTGGTTAACAGAGATTTGAGCACTTGCAAACTGGGAATTTAGTTGGTTCTCACAAGCATTGAGTTCCTGCATCCTCAACAAGTCCTTATTTTCTCTATTTGCTTCCCAAGATTTCTCTTCTCCAGAGGCAGGAGATCGACTACGCCAATCACGATTGTCTGGCTCTGAATAACGAGTTTGGGACTGAGATTGCACCTAAAAAATAAATAAAATCATTTAATGCTTTTAATCCACCAGATAAAAAAATGTAAAACTGGTTGAAACTCACTGAGATATCTCTAACAGCATCAAGTAATAATTGTAACCAATTGGTATCAACAATGCTTTACCCCAAAAGAAACGTTATTAAGGATTATAATTACATGGTAACACTCACATTGTTATCTGCACGACCACCCATGGTTTGAGCTTCGCCATCAAACTCAGACTTAATTTCTTGTTTGATCTTCAAAATGTCTTCTGTTAATTTAGCAACCTATTAAAAAGTAACAAGACCCCACGATTTCAAACGATTAATATTAATCAATGCATCCAACGGAAAAACATTAGAGAGCAACAGTGATATATTCTAGCAAGGCAGAAAAAGTTCAGACCCTATAATACATATACAAGAATAATAATGCGGATAACCTCTACACCAATCCTTAGAAAACAACAATCCATAATAAACATCAAAGAAGGAGCATTAATAACGACAAGTACCTCCTTAAGTTGTAACAGCTGGTCTCGGGTATATCGAACACGTTCACGGCCTTCAAACCGCAAGTCCCCGGTCTACATTGATGTTGAAATACAAATTAATCAACATTTGCAGTACCTAGTTCTTTAAGGACTATATTCTATGATTGTACAAAAATAAAAGAAAAAACCGTGAATGACCAATCATGTCCCAAAGAAAATTATTCAACTCAAAGACAAATCTGCATTTTACAAATATTCTCTACTTTCACCTCCGTGTGATGTGTGTTCTTTATAGGCATTGGTGCACTTATCTCACGCCCACCTAAAATCCCACATATTGCTGTTTGTCCATATTTACAGCAGGTACACAAACTTAAGTGCCCAGCCAAGAATTAGGACAGTACTTGAACCTATAAAACAATATAAACCATCACATTTCGTCCTCGGAGTTTGACCAACTCTCCGCTAATCATCCGAAGCATTGACAGACAAAATATCTAATAACAAAGTTAAAAATTTTTACAGCAAAATTTATCAATTACAATCAAAAGCTTACTATATATTACCGTAAAACTTAACTAATACAACAAAAAATCGGGGAAAAAAAAAGAGGAAGAATGTGTAATCATCCACGTCAGAATTCAAATAGAAGCCCTGAATTTCATACTGCACCGTGAATAAAAATAAAAATATTAATTTTTCCTTTTTTAAAAACTTGGATCTTGAAAAACCCTTAAACACGCGCACATATTAAAATCTAGGGTTTTGAAGAAAGACCTTGAAGGCAGGGGCAAGCCCGCCATGAGGGCGAAGAGTCTGAGAATCGGATGAGAAGGAGGAGGAAGAAGAATCGAAGCGAGGGGTGAAGAATCTGGTGCCACGTGGACCGCCGCCGCCACCTGGTCTTAAGCTAATCACCGTCCGATCTGCCTGCATAACTTCAAAAAAGAGGTTCCTTTGAGTGACAGATAGAAAGTGCTAGGGTTTTTAAGGGGGGCTGAAATTGGGAATTTTTTTTTTATTGGTATTTTTATAGGATTATTTATTTAATTATTTT
Source organism: Azadirachta indica (assembly GCA_022749755.1). Lineage (NCBI taxonomy): Eukaryota > Viridiplantae > Streptophyta > Magnoliopsida > Sapindales > Meliaceae > Azadirachta > Azadirachta indica. The sequence goes on from CM040446.1 coordinate 16,447,945, forward strand.
CTTTTTGCAGATAGAGATAAAGGTTCTGTTTTCTCCTCTCTCCCTACCTGTATCTGCAAGCGGCCGCCAAGAGGTAGAGAAAGAGTCACAGAAACCCTTTTATAATTTTATATGTTTTAATTAAATATTTGTTTACTTTTATATTTAATAGCCTATTTTAAATTTTTATCAATATATAATTAAATCCTTCTACAATTTATATTTCCATTTTGAGGCGTGATCAAACTTAATGAGAACTGAAATTCAAATATTTTGTATCAGAGTTGGTAAGTTTAATGGTTAATTAAATCAATTACTTTATGCGAAAGAGTAATTTTATTTATGACTACGATAATAAAGAATTTATATTGAAATAATTTCTTAAATTTCTTTTTAATTTGTTACTAATATAAAGTGTTTTTTAACTTTGTTTATAATGTAAAATTATATCGATATCAATGAATATTTTTCTAACCAAAAAATATATACCAATATTGTATAACAAAAAAAAAATCAAGATCAAAATAAATTTAAATTTTATTTGAGTTACACTGGTACAGTCAAACACTTTGACTATTTTTCCTAACTCTAGTTGAATTATAACTTTTGGATACGATCGTGCACACCTGAAAGCAACTCTACATTCAAATAATAGATTCAATAGAAATTTTTTATTTATTAAAATACGGTTCAATAATAAATTCAAGAACTTTTTCTAATGTATAAACTGATAGAGTATGATTATGATATATTTAAATGTATTGTAAATTTTTAAAAATTTTGCACTTCTTATCTAAGATTTATGTTATAATTTTTAATTTATGTTACATTTTAAAAATACATAAAATATATACATAACATTGGAATAATACAACCAAAAAAAACCTTAAAAACTTAAGAATTAATGAACAATTAGATATTATATGATATACTAATTTAATTGTAATATAACCCTCATTAATAATCCTAATTTATAATATTAATATGTCCTTGTTATATTTCATGGTATCGCATTATAAAAATGTATAATTTTTGTTTATTACATTTTTATTAGAATACAATATATAATAAATATAGTTGAGAAAAAAAGTCTTAAGTAACATAGAGACATTATGTTAAGATATCGTCTTTGTTCAATAAAATTTTAATACATAAATTGTTGTTTAAAATTAATTGATTGATAGTAAATAAAAATAACATATCACACTATCAAAATTTTTAATTACATTTAAAAAATTAGAAAAATAAAATAAAAAATTTAAAAATATAAATCATATGACATAACTGATCTAATAGGATCATTGTTTATTTAACAATATTTTTATACATTTTTTTTGAAAAAAGAAATTCCACCACTTCTAAGTATTAGTGTAAAATAAATAAATCAATATTTTTATAATAAAAAATTTAGAGAATCATATAATACAATTAATAACAAAACAGTTATACCAATAACATGATATTATGATTTTGTTAATAAAAGAATTCCATTAATATAAATACAAATTTAAAATATTTTTATTGTAATATTATGTTTTAATAAACATGAGTAAAAGAAAATTTTACGCTATTTATTCATTTATTTAATAAAATTTTGTATGTGACAAAACTATAAAGAGCATTTATGATTTTTTTTACTTAATTAGAACACGTGAAATTTAATTAATATTTCTTTTATAGAAAAAGTTTTTACTTTTTTATTTATAACGAAAAAAAAGGGGTCAGACAAGAACACCACGTGGAACAAGTGCATCCACTGCAAAAATTCCCGACGCTACATGAAAATTCAATTCGTTCATACACTTTCGACTCTTCCATAATCTCTGTAACTGCAGCCATCCAAGCTTCAAACCCCACTTATCCCCCAATCTACCAACTTCCATACACCATAATCCATGGCTTCTTCCATCCCTTTCTCTGCGACTCTCTCTTCTTCTTTACGAAGCTCCACGCAGGCCAAAACTCTATCAAATTCTTCGTTTTCATGGCCTTTAATGGCTTTACTGACGCCTTCGATCAAATCATCACTTGGCTCATGTAAATCAGCGTTTTTCCATCACGGGTTGTTTCTGCAATCTGTAGCTGTTCCTGGGTTTTTCATGAAATCTCGTTCCTTTGGTGTTTATGCAAGAGCTGCTACGGAGAAGAGTTTATATGAGTTCACCGTGAAGGTAAGGTTTGTGAATTGTTCGAAATGGATTCCCTTTTCTTGATTTTTTATTTGTTCCTGTTATCATTTGATTGTTATTTTTGGTTTGGAATTAGTATTGAAGAGAAATTCCCTACAACGTCGGAAAGGTTCCTGCAAAGCTGGGAAGTTGTCCTCCGCCAAATTGATTTATTTGTAAATAATCTAAGCAATGGACTCTGTTGTATGTAGATTGTTTGTATGTTGGCGGTTAGTCCTAGTTGGTAGGGTCTAGAAGATCTGAATTTGCCGCCAAATTGCTCAAGATTGAAATTTTCTCTATTTGTCTAAGCTTTATAATCCATTTCACTACGAATTAGTTTGTGAATTTTGAATATATTTGTGGATTGACGATGGAAATGAACCATATATATGTGTTTGTATGTTGGCAGTTTGTAGGCTTCGAGTTAATTGGTACAGTGGAAAAGATCTGAATTTGCTGCCAAATTGCTTGCCATTGATAGTTTCTGTATCTGCCTAAGTTTTTTAATCTATTTCATTGTGCGTTAGTTTGTGAATATTGAAATTTGTGTATTTTCATCATATTCTTCTGGTGCTTATTGTCATCATATTGCTCAAATTGGTTAGTATATGGCTATATGCATCCGTGTAACATGGCAATGATTATCTTTTCAATTTGGGGTTTGTGATGCAGGACATTGATGGTACGGATGTTCCTCTTAGCAAATTTAAGGGGAAAGTTCTCTTGATTGTGAATGTTGCTTCAAGATGGTATTCTCTCTTCTGATTTTCTTGTAGTTGTATTTGTTTACTTGTTAATAATGAGGCCTGATTTGAGGATTTTGCTTTTAATCTAGTGGCTTGACGACATCAAATTACTCAGAACTCTCTCACATATATGAGAAGTACAAGACTCAAGGTGGGCTAAATTGGAGTTGGAAAAAATTTGAACTTATTTGTTACCTTTTGCTTTTGGCTCTTATTATGGAACGGGAATATACTAATATCGATGACCAATGAAACCCACAAAACATGGAAACTGCTGGAGGTCATGATAAGTTGCCTTTCTTGGTCACAATACTTTGTTTGATGACCAGCAATAACTGCACTTCTTACATGTTCTTATTTCTTAACCTTATTCGATATAATTTTTCCATCTTGATGGCAATGGTACTAGCCTAAATGTTAACGCAGAGCTGTGTCTACATGTTGCATTTTCTGTTTGCTAATCATGACTGCACATATTCTACAACTTTCCTTTTTATTTCTCATGCAGTTAGGATCTTGTCACCCTAAATTCAACTATTTTTAATGACCTCACATAGTTTTGTGTCGTGAGGCTATTGCTTATATTTCTCGAACTAGTGTGGAAATTTGTAGTGTAGTGAAAAGTCTTTTTCTCTTGTATTACTGCAGCTAATGTTGTACATTAACTCCCCTTGCAGGATTTGAGATTCTTGCTTTTCCTTGCAATCAATTTGGGGGGCAAGAGCCTGGATCAAATCCCGAGATCAAGCAATTTGCTTGTACTAGATTTAAGGCAGAATTTCCCATATTCGACAAGGTAGGTCAAAGTTATTTTTATCATGCTTATAACTCATACACACTGGCTAAAAGGTTTTAATCAACAGGTTGATGTAAATGGACCAAATACAGCTCCAGTTTACCAGTTTTTGAAGTCAAGTGCGGGAGGATTTTTAGGTGATCTGATCAAGTGGAACTTTGAGAAGTTCTTGGTGGACAAAAATGGTAAAGTTGTAGAGAGATATCCACCAACAACTTCACCTTTCCAGATCGAGGTAAGTTACTATTTTTGGGATGCCAAAAGTTCTTTAAAGCATTTTATGGATGCACCTGTGATTTTATTTTAACACTAGATTTGTGCCTAGCTCTGTTGATATTCTTATTAACTGTATGTCTGATGTTCTTGTTTATTTGCTACAGAAGGACATCCAGAAGCTTGTTGCAGCATGAATTTTGAGATGCTTAGGCGTGTCTCCAATCTGTTAAACAGAGCATATTGTAAATTTCTAAAATTGGGCATCACACACCTGAATGTTTGTTCTCCTTCTTCTTCTTTTTTTGTAAAATATGTAATAATTTTGTAACTTAAATATGTCTACTATTTTATTTCATTAAATTCCCTCCAAAATCTTCCCTTTGACACAGAGCACTGAGAGCAGAATATCTTCGCTTTGGTTTGCCCGATGTTCAGTTTTGGCCTGTTTGATTAAATTATATGTTAAATGGAAATCCTTGCAATCGTGCTGCAGACGAAGCATAAGCCAACGCCCCTTCTCAAAACAATTAAAAAAGGGGAGGGGCAAATTTGCATTTGTTGATAGATTCAACTTTCCTTAACCATGCAATAAAGAATCTTAAAGCAATATTGTGAAGGAAAAACGACAGGATAGGAGAACCTCTAGCAAGCTTAACGCAAATATTAAAGAATAACAACTTGTATCAGGCTGTGCTAAATTGTAAGGCTGAACTCCATACAATTTCCTTGTTTCCTGCTTCTTTCAATTCAATATTACTCTTAAGAGTCTCCATAAAAATTGAAGACCAAAAAAAAAAATAATGGTTTCCCCCTTCCGGCTAAAATCTAAATCTTAAAAAAAAAAAAGGAAGATGATCTTCCGGTCTTTAGATAAAAATCGTCAAAAGGGTTTAGGCACGTGGGCCAGTTGTGATCAAGTCGTCATTCATTGCCTCACTATTTGAGCCTGTTCTCAATTGACGACTTGGAAGAAGAAAATGAAAATTAATTTAGTATTGGTTTTGCAATGAAGTCAACTTCTTAGAGAAACAACGCAATCCCACTTCAAGATCTTGACTCAAAGACGTGCTCTCTCATTTCATCACCATTTCATTCAATGTTCTGCTAAGTTTCAGTCATGGATTCTATACAAAAGCAAGAACTCATCGTCGAGAAACCATCAGGCAAGTCATCTGCAAACCAACCCGACCATAACTTGCCGGAAACCTGCAAAAGAACCAAACTTTTTTCACTCTTTCTTGAACCTTTCCAATGGCTACAAATGCTATCTTCCCAGATGAACTCTTCCTTCATCTTTGGCATAGTTCTTGTTTATGGCGTGAATCAAGGCTTCTCAGGATCTTTCTTCAAAGTTGTCACTGATTACTATTGGAAAGATGTGCAGAAAGTTCAGCCATCAATGGTGCAAATCTACATAGGCTTGTATTATCTCCCATGGGTTATGAAACCTGTTTGGGGTCTTTTCACTGATGCTTTTCCAATCAAAGGATACCACAGGCGGCCGTATTTTGTTGTTGCTGGTGTGCTTGGGTTTGTGTCTGCATTGATAGTTGCCGTTCTTGGTAAGTTGCCGGTTGCACTGGCATTGGCTTGTTTGATTGGAATCACAGCTGGGATTGCAATCGCAGATGTTGTCATTGATGCTTGTATTGCAAGAAATAGTATTGAGATTCGAGCTTTGGCTCCGGATATGCAGAGTCTTTGTGGGTTTTGCTCTTCTGCAGGCTCTTTGATTGGTTACTCCACCAGTGGCTTTTTTGTTCATAATCTTGGACCGCAGGTTAAATATTCTGTTTCTTGCAGTCTTAACATAATCTGCAATCTGAAAGATTACCACATTCAACAATGTAATCTTCTCTGTAGGGAGCATTGGGTCTACTGGCAATCCCACCAGCTTTATTGATGGTATTAGGTTTTCTGATTTATGAAACAAGATCTACCAGTCACCGGTCTGAGAAGAAAAAGGTTAGAAATTTTCAAACAATTGCAATTTTTTCTGTCATTCTGAAGTAATTTTGTTTTCAGTTGCCATTACTTTGATCTTTGCTGATTTTTGTTTCAAGTAGTTCTAAGCAGATTTTCTCTAGTTGAACAAGTGACACAAAGGTCATTTTCATTAATCTGAAACAGAGTCATTGCCGTCCAACCTAACCAATAAATAAACATTAAGCAGTTATCAGCGTCATCTTATCTATGTGATTATTATCTTCAAAGAAGAATCTTAAAACAGTTTGGATGCAATTCATAATAAGTTATAAATTTCCCAGTTGCCACCTATCCTGGATAACACAGCTAAAGAGCAGAGAAAGCTAAAGCTGGTCTAGTTAGTACCTCTATAAAATAATTTTCTTTTCCATGGCCACAAATGTACAAAAATCAAAGCAGAATTTTTCGGGTTGGATTGCTTTCCTTAGATCAGCTAGACCATAAATTTGGACTACTCAGCGTTAGCTAGAAAGTTGACAGTTTTGAATTTTAATTATATTGATGAGGTAGTTGAGTCTCGATTATGTGTAAATTTATATCCGCTAGAGCCATTTTTTTTATCCCTTTTCTGATTCTTGATTTGAGCAAACAATATTTATGACGTGCAGGCAGTGGAAAACATAGAATTTACAATGAAAGGCATGTACAAATCAATAAGGAGCCCGCGGGTGTGGAAACCATCACTGTACATGTACCTATCTTTGGCTCTTAGTATAAGTACTCATGAAGGGCAGTTTTATTGGTATACAGACCCTAAAGCTGGTCCTGCATTTTCTCAGGTTTTGAAATTTCTCTCGACTGTTACACTTTTGAATGCCAATGTCTAACGAGATAACAAGTTAACGACATTTGTGACAAAGAGTGTACAGAAACTAGTTACTTATTTGGCTGATGTTTTACTTGTGAAGTTTGGCTAATAATTCTTGTTCCAATGTTTTGTTTGCTGCAGGAATTTGTTGGTGTGATTTATGCACTTGGTGCTGTAGCTTCCATGATAGGTGTTCTAATCTACCACAAAACTCTAAAAGACTATCCATTCAGAAACTTACTCTTTTTCGCACAGCTTCTCTATGGTATATCTGGAATGCTTGATCTCATTTTCATCCTCCGTTGGAATTTAGCCCTTGGCATTCCCGATTCCTTCTTTGTTATCATGGAACAATGCGTCTCCCACATCATAAGCAGAATCAGATGGATTCCAATGATCGTGTTAAGTACAAGACTTTGCCCTATAGGCATCGAAGGCACGTTTTTTGCACTCTTAATGTGCATTGATAGCCTTGGTTCACTCACCTCCAAATGGAGTGGAGGAATGGTTCTTCATATGTTCCATGTCACAAGGACTAGCTTCAAAAACCTGTGGTTGGTTATTCTGATAAGAAACATTATGAGACTTGCAACACTGGGACTGATTTTTCTTGTACCTAAGGCTGATCAAGCTGATGACTTGATTCCAGTTGATCTTTTAAGAAAGAACTCGGATACAAATACTGATGATGAAGGTTTGCAGCTTGTCTACATCAATGAAGAAGTTGCTTAGTTTATGTACAGAGGAAGCACTGTCAAAGAGAATGAGCGCAGGGTATACTTATTGGGAAAGAGCAATGTATTTTAAATCTGTTCTTCGTTTTTTTGGCGGGGCAGAGAAAACATAATGAGAAAATAATTTGTTTTTATTTTTACCCAAATGATCAGTGTACATAGTCAAAATCATACACATAAATATGTACCTTGGATCATAATTTTTTTCATATGTAATTTCATTGAAAACAATAAAAAATAGTTCTTGTAAGTTTGGCTTATGTTGACATTAATATAGCAAATATAACATGTCACATACACGAATAGGATGAAGTATATGACACATTCTAAAAGTATCTGAGCAAATATCGAAAGGAGACAAACTTTAAAGAATTTTTTATTCCTTTAAAATGGAATAACACGGTGGTAATTTAGTTATTTCAGTAAAGTTTGTGACTTATTTAATACAAATACGCAAACTGTGTTAGTATCTGAAAATATGTACAAATCTAGAGAGCCATTCGTTATTCCACCACTAGGAAAACTCGCTAATAGTATGAACCTAAAGAAAAAGTCATCAACGACATCGTTTCCCCATTTTGATGACGTGTCCCCTTCCGAGCATCCGGTTGCGAAGTTTCCTCTTGAAGCCCTTTTCATCTTGTTCCTCTTCGCTGCTACGTTTCCTACATTTTCTCTCTGCAAAGCGAAGAATCCGCTCCCGTGTTTGCTCGTGAAGTAGTCGCCGCCAAATTGACATGGTAATATACTTATCTTTACTGTCTTCTATCTCGAATCAGCCTGAAGAATTTCACATTAGCGTTCTTAATTTCAAATATCTCTCACGTGTTAGGGTTCTATTGTACTTCTAGTGTTTCAAATTCTATGATTCGAAAGCTTTTCTATGCTGCTGGCGTTGAAAATTTCAGAAAAATGTTTAGTTCTTCGATTCTTGTGTTTTATGTTTGCTACGTTTTTGGTTAGGTTGAGTTTTGATGAATTTACTTTATTTTAGTGAAAAATTTTGTTGCTTTATTGTAATATCTCGTTCTATTAATCAATGAACTGATATTGGCATGTGTCTTAGCTGTAATTTGAAGTACTGGAGTTTGAGTAGAGTTGAATTCCATTTTTCTTTTCTCCTTGAAATGGACCTACTGTTTTGTCTTGAACTGGAGTGTTTGAATTGTAATTTTTGATTTATTTATTTGTTTTCCCCCTCTGCTTGTTGTTCTTATAGAGGCCATGTGAGTTGTGGTATAGTTTGATTTACATTTGTACAACATGAGAAATGGAATTGTGAACGGGTTTTGTTTTTTTGGCTAAAGTGACATCAGAAACTTAGCAATACCTTGGGGTTACAGTTGACTTATGGTTGATGCTGTGCTGACATGCTTTGGACTTCAGACTTTAGTTTCAGTCGCTTGCCATTGTCAAATAAGACACTTTTACTAACTGTGTCTGAGGAATGCACATTTTCTCCAGATGCTGTACTTGAAAATTCTTGAGTGTTTAGTCACTAGTTCAAAACTTGTTAACCATTAGTTTTTGAAAATGGAAATTTTGCAGCTTTTCGGTGATGTTTTCTCTGCAAATCTGTGAATACTCTGACTTTGTCTGGTTTTATTATCCTTGTGTACAGCTTTACCTCTTAACTCTTAGTGATGTTTGTAAGTCTGTAATAAATTACGTGCTTTCACCATGTTTATGTGTTGACCACTGTCTTTTGTGTTTGCATGTAGGCTAATAGGCACACCATTATTCTGATGCAGACTTCTCCAAATAGAGCAACAAGAACATTTATGGATTATGGATCAATAAGTCAAGCTATGGATGGTATGTTATTTATAGTCTAATTGTTGTCATTTGCTATTCAATTCATCGTTTATGATTTGTGCTTTCTTTTGCTTTACTAGGTCAGTTGTTGCTAGTTTGAAAAGTTATAGCCACCAGAATTTCAGCAATGGAAATAACCTATAGATTTACAAAACAATGCCCTATGAAAATGCATGGTGGCGGTCCCCTGAGATGTGGGGTGCATCTACATTTCTCTCTTTAATTAACCAAAAACAGGCTTTTGGACAAACTATTTAGCAGTTGTTACTTGTTACTTTCTGATGGAAGACTTGCTTCAAGAAGATTTGAAATTTTCTGGAGTAAATGCTGAATTAAGACTCTGTTCTACCACACTCATTAGATGTTATTCTTCTGGATATGCACAGGTATATGTGCGCTATATGAAAGGAAGCTTAAGGAGATAAATCCAGCAATGAGAGACATCACTTATGACGTTGGAGATCTCTACAATTTTATTGATGGCCTTGCAGACATGAGTGCATTAGTGTATTTCTCTCTCTGTTTCTCTCTCACACACACTGAAGAGGCACTATGATTCTTGCACCTGAACAACTTTGTAATAGCTAAGACATAGTGCATTGCAACAACAGAATATATATATATATATATATATATATAGCTTAAAGTTATAATGCATGAATGTTGTGTATGTATGTATGTATGTATGTACCTGTAAAGAAGGGCTTGCCTTGCGGGATAACTGATATTTTGCTATTTGTTGCAGATATGATCACTCAATTCAGGCTTATTTGCCATATGACAGACAGTGGATCAAACAGCGGACATTCCACCACCTTAAGAAGTTGGCTCATTGAATGATTTATACACAACTGCTCAATTCTCTAGTTGTTGACTAGATATTCTGTTGTGTCAAACACGATAGTAGGGACGCATTAACAAGTTATATAATGAGTTTTATTTGGGTTGTGCTCTTGAGAAGAAGGTTGTTTAATGTGACAATTTTACTCTCTCCTCTCTTGTCCCGTGGGAGATATGTCAAAGGAAAAATGTAGTTTTATCAGTAGTTACTCATGAAATGCAAACTATTGTTGTCTGTTCAGTGTGTTCCATAGCTACAAGAGTCTGCATTTTTGTGAAGCTTGATTTTTCATATTGAACTGCATATAATCAATCCTATGTAACTTGATTGCTTGATTGCCATACGACAGACTTGTGAATACATCTGTTTCATCTGTTCCTTTTGCGTATATGTCTTGCATTGGATTGCATTGAATGGTCTGTATCTTTTTGGATTCTGGTCCGCGATATATGTCTTGCATTGGGTTCAGAAGAATTCCACTCGGGATTAGCTTGATTGTGGCAAAGGCCAGCAATAAGATTGTTTTGGAATTTGGCGAGTAAAAAGTGTCGGGACAAGGATCTTTCTTTCGGATAAAATTATGTCATCCTATATTCCTATGCATAAAAATAGTTAATAATTTACGAAGTAAGGTGAGGGTTGTCATTCCTCTGAATCGTCCCTGAAGCTCGAGAAAGGGTTTTAAGTCTATTTTGCGTGCGTGTTATTGTGCGCTGTTAAGAGTAAAACTTTGGCACTCATCAAATTGGTTTAAGAAATGAGAATAAAATCGCGATTAAAATTTAAAACGTGGGTTACTTGCCAAATATGTGGAGTCGTGGAGATTCGACATAATTGTTGGAATTTTGGGGGCGTGTGGGGAAAGCATGTGGGCTAGCATTCTGTTGGAACACGTGGCCCAATTACTTTTCTCTGTGACTTACCTCGCATCCCAACAGGTGACCTCATCACAACTTGCCGTATACCCTCCTTACTCCGATTAACCTCTTTTTATTTATTTATTTATTAATTGAATTTATGAGTTTTGTACTTCCTGAAAGGTCACTCTTGATTTCTGTCACATGGGGTTTCGACTAAATAGCTGTGTCTTCTCAAAACCCACAAGATAACAAACCCTAGTAATAATAATCTTCAGTGATTCCAAGCTCTTATATTGGTTCGTGATTTTTAACTTATCATATTTTTCGTCCTCTATCGAAATTGCATTTCGATTATTAGTCAATTTACTAATTCTTTGATGATATTAGCTCATGAATTTCACTACATATTTTAATTATTCTTCCTGTCAGTTCAGCCCAAACCCTCATCGTTTCTGTGTCAATGCTTCGAAACTCTTCATCTGAAGTGAAAGCTGATATTTTCTGAAATTGCAAAGAAGATTTATTTATTTGTTTTTTTTGCCCTTATCACTTCCCCCTTTATCTGTTCTATAGCCCTAGATTCATTTTCTCATCTTCTATCGTTGTATAAATATCGATTCTTCTTTTATTATTTCCCGGTATTAGCCTCTTGAATGTAAGAAACTGATTAAGGTTTAGTTTTTGATTTGTGGAGATTTTGAATTTTATTGTAATTTATTGCAGAATTGTTTCCGGGGAGTTGAGGACGTAAAAATGAGTTCTTTCTCCATTACAAGGAAGAAGACTCCTTTCCAGAAGCACAGGGAGGAGGAAGAGGCCAAGAAAAAGGTATTTGAATTTCATTCACTCTCAGTTTACATTATCCAACTCATTACAATGTGCACAAGAAAATTTGTTAAGCTGATAGGCTTTTATTTTATACTTCAAATTTTTATGCTTTATGTATTTCTCAGAGGGCAGAAGATGAAACAGCTCGGTTATATGCGGAGTTTGTGGAGTCATTTCAAGGTGATAGTACGCCTGGGTCAAAGACTTTTGTTAGAGGAGGAATGATCGATCCGAATGACAGAGTGAAGGATTCCGAAGGTCAGCTTGACTGAGGAACTTTGTATTTTCCTTCATTTTTTATTTTCAGCTTACAGTTTTTCGTTTGCGTCAATGTATATTATTGTTTCGTTTCACACTGTGGATTAATAGATTAGTTTTTCTATTATTATGGGAACACATTAATAAAAATATGGGCCTTTTTTATTCATTCGCGGATGGCAGGTGAAAAGTCCAAAGATGGTGTATCTGTTCCAAAGAAGGGAAGTAGGTAAATGAATACTTTTAATTAACCGTATGCAGTGCTAATGCTCTTTTGATGAGGCATCATAAATAAGAGAATTACATGGTGATATCCTCAGATGTAGCCTCTTTTTGCTTAGGTTCTCAAAAGTAAGAAACTTGTTGAGAAGTTTATTACTTGACATTCATTTTACTTGAAGGAATTAGGTTTCGTGGAATCCATTTATTTTGACAGTAAATACATAAATTAAATAAATGTTCTGGATAAAACAATTCTAGGTCTCGTTACTTAAAGAAGTTATTGTTTTCTGTCCTTTTATGTTTTCTACAATTCCTCAGTGTTTTGCGATCATATATGTTTATGTATCACTCTAAATTATTATGAAAGTTGAAGGTTGTAGAACCTGGAATTTACCCTTCTCTGTTTTCATTTAAAATTTTATGCCATAGTGTTTTAATGGGCTAGGACATCATTACGCAAAAAATTTGAACTTATTTCTATTTGTCCCTCATTATTGGTATATTTGGTGAAAACTTGTTGCAAAGAATTAATTGGTAATCTGCTACATTGACGTCATCTATCCTGAGAAAAATAAATTCATTTTTGGGGCATTACAAGTTAGCATTGTGGTGATACCATGAATGATGACTTGCATAGGGCCATTAGTTTAGCAGTTCATGGTACCCCTGCCTTTCTAGCTTGCATAAAATACCAACACTGATGAGTAGAAAAGTTTTTTTGGTCAGCAGTAAGAGCTAATATTTCTAATGTATTCCTAGACTTATTTTACGATAAAAAATTTGAAAAAGGAATAGCATGTTATCACTGTTTATGATGCTTTTGGGGCACATAATTTACCATTTTTGCACGTCAAATTTTTCTGATTTTATAAATAATCAAGCATGGTTTATGTTATTACTTATTCATAAAATAGGACTTGCCATAAACACATAAATTTAATATATGTTCTAGTACTTCAAGGACATTGAAAATGCAATGATAGCTCATCAAAGAAATGATCAGTGTGTATATCTTGAAGAAAGTTGTAGTTAGGTTTTGGTGGCATATAACTGGAGCAAACTTGGTGTGTTCTGGTAACATGGAAGTTTATCGAAATATCATTTCTGCAGGTATGTTCCATCTTTCATACCACCTCCTTTGGCATCCAAGGGAAAGGACTCGGAGAGGAAGGTCTGTCAGCAATAGTATTTTGTGCATTAATTCAAACTGTTCTAAAAATAGTTTTGTGGTCTTGGAATACAAATATTTAGTTCTAAATGTTTGATCTAAACTTTGTAGAAAGAGGAGGAGAGGCCGAAGGAAAAGGAGAAAGGGAAGTCTAGGAACATAGATAATTTTATGGAGGAGTTGAAGCATGAACAAGAATTGAGGGAGAGGCGAAATCAGGAGCGTGAACATTGGCGTGATGGGCGTTATAGTGAAACTTCTGCTGTAAGTGTTTTTCCTTGCTTAATTGCAACTTGCTTCTAATCTTTATTATGTAATGAGCGGGATTTGGTCTTTTTGTCACTAGGATCCTTAAAAAATTGGTTTTATCTCTGTTCTTTCTCTCTCCCTCTACTTTATACACACAAGCAAGAGCAGCTTGTGCACCTATGTACATATGCAGATATATAGACTTGTCCTCTAATACATTGTTCAGTTACCTTTCAAAAAATAAAAGATATACTTATTATTACGAGCATACATTACTTGGTGTGTTGATCTAATTGTTTCTGCTTAGAAGTATTTATTATTTCAAACAATATAAGGTTTACTATATCATCATTGCCAAATGTTTGTCTATTAGATCTTCATCTTTAATCTTTTCTATGCTTGGTACATGACAATTGTTCCAAATATATATGAATCTGTAATTGTGATGCATCTTATTCAGCCATCTAGTCGGTTTGATGAATTGCCCGATGACTTTGATCCGAGTGGAAAGCTTCCTGGATCATTTGATGACGGTGATCCACAGACTACAAATCTGTATGTTGGAAATCTCTCCCCTCAGGTTAGATTCTCTTTTTTGAATTTTTGGCATCAATATTCCAATGCCCTGAAGCTTCTGCAACCTGCAAATTGTAATATTGTCTTGTTTTATTCTCTTGATGATCTAGGTTGATGAGAATTTTCTTCTGCGGACTTTTGGGAGATTTGGCCCTATTGCTAGTGTGAAAATAATGTGGCCTCGAACAGAAGAGGAGCGAAGAAGGCAAAGAAATTGTGGCTTTGTTGCTTTTATGAATAGGGCTGATGGACAGGCTGCAAAAGATGAGATGCAAGGTTCGGGTTCAATGTAGGATTTTCATTAACAAATTAGCTGAGAGATTGGTTCATAAGAGATTGCTTGATATTAATATTAGATGTGCATGTATATACTCTTGATTAGGTATTCATAGTGTTGTATGATTTTAGTATCTCATTGAATCATGCATATTTGCTTTTACTGTTGCTACACGTACCTTTTGTGGTGTGGATATGTGTGTGTGTGTCTATATATATATATATATATACACATATATATGTTTGTATGTATGTATAAGGGTTCCGCTGGAATCATTAACACTGCAGCTCTTTGCTTTCAAGGAGCCTTGCTTCTGATTCAAATCGAAAGGACTGAATGGGTTTTATTTGGGGGCTTCCCTTACTGATGTTTTAGTTGATCTGCAGTCAATCAAGATCTTTTTGTTTGGTGGTTATTTTCTAATAGGATTTCCATTGTTGACAATTTTGATTTTTCTAATAGGACTTGATGTTCCATAAATGTGTTTAATGTGTATGAAGATACAAGTTGTAGTTTAGTGGATTCATGTCTGCCATTTTTTGAATGGACTGGGCGAAAATGAAATTTTTCGTAAAATAGATGATTGATTATAATGTTGAGGGAATTCAGTTTCAAAGGACAAAAAGGGACTGAATATATTTGTTCTCTGTCGCAGGAGTTGTTGTTTATGAATATGAGTTGAAGATTGGATGGGGTAAATCTGTTGCTCTCCCATCACAGGCACTACCAGCTCCCCCCCCAGGACATATGGCTATCAGGAGTAAGGAGGTCTGTTATGATTTCAGTAAAACCTTGAAGTTCATGTCCATTATTTTATGCATTTACTTTTTTTAATTAATTTGATGCTTTGAGATTAATTTTCAAATATTACAAAAGGGCTTGGTCAATATTGCATTACTGGACATCTTTATTGTGACTGGCTTATTCATTAAAGTTGTTTGCTTCTCAATGTTATCACTCTGAGCCATGTTCAATTCTTCGATGACAGGGTGCCACAGTAATTTTGTCTGGTCCATCTGGTCCGCCGGTCACTTCTGTGCCAAATCAGAATTCTGAACTGGTAGGTTAACTTATTTGTTTCAATAATATATTATGGCAGTATGTCCTATGAATTTGTTATTAAAGGTAATGTGAGTTCCTGGGTGTTAAGTTCCATCTCTGGTTTTGTCAGTATCTGAATCCTATGAATTCTGTGCCCTTTAAATTCACTAACTTATGCATTTGGAGGCTTCTACAATATCGCATTGATACTTCAATCATCTTCATGGATTTATTTTGTGTTTGTCCATGCTTTCTAAATCCTGTTGATCATAACTTAATTTGTGTCCCTAGGTTCTTACACCAAATGTTCCTGATATAATGGTTGTTCCACCTGAGGATCGCCATTTGCATCATGTAATTGATACAATGGCACTGTTTGTTCTGGATGGAGGGTGTGCATTTGAACAAGCTATTATGGAGAGGGGTCGTGGGAATCCTCTCTTCAACTTCCTGTTTGAGCTTGGTTCGAAGGAGCATACTTACTATGTTTGGAGGCTATACTCTTTTGCTCAGGTATTCCTGTTATGTGTTGCTGTGAACATACTTAATGTATCTTCAGGTTGTGTGGGTACATTTGCGATTATAATAAATAATTCTATCTTCTCCCACTATGGTGGTGCCTTGGCTGCTTTTGCAAAATCTTGTGGGTTGTGAGAGTGCTCATAGCACTCCAGTTTTATAATTGTTGTAATTATAAACATTAAAAGTAAATATTTTTTATATTGTTCCGAGCTGCAGGGTGATACTCTTCAAAGGTGGCGAACAGAACCTTTTATCATGATAACTGGCAGTGGAAGGTAATGGAAGCGCAATATTTCATGTTTAAATGCTTCCAGGTGCCAATTTAATTTTGAAGGTTCCTAAAAGTTTGTGAATTTCTAGATGGATACCCCCACCTCTGCCAACAGCAAAGAGCCCAGAGCATGAAAAGGAGTCTGGCAGCACATATGCTGCAGGAAGAAGCAGGGTACTTGCAACATAATTTCTGGCTAGAGCAATTGATTAATTTATTTTACATTGCATAATTATAGATTTTATTTCTTAACGATAGAACAATTCAATTTTCTCTCACTAACCTGGCAGCGTGTGGAACCGGAACGAACACTCACTGATATGCAGAGGGATGAATTTGAGGACATGCTCCGTGCATTGACACTAGAGAGAAGTCAGATAAAGGAAGCTATGGGTTTTGCACTGGATAATGCTGATGCTGCTGGAGAGGTAATTGCTTATCCAATCAAATATATGAAACTTCGTGCCTGATCCATCAAGCTGATTTTTTCTCTGATGTTTTATTTCTCACGTTGTCTGTCATTTGTCTTTGTGAACTTTAGACTGCACTTGACTCATTGACCTTTTGCCATTGAGATGTTGTTCAACTTATGAAAACACAATTGAAGATCTATTGAGTATTAAACCAGAGAAAATCTGGAAGAAATGAACTGTGGAAAAGAATGACTGGGAACTTAAGAAATATTTGCCGGAATCCTTATGGTGTTATTTTGTATTGCAGATAGTTGAAGTTCTGACAGAATCTTTGACTCTTAAGGAGACCCCTATTCCAACAAAAGTTGCAAGGCTCATGCTTGTCTCTGACGTTCTTCATAATAGTAGCGCTCCTGTAAAAAATGCTTCTGCTTATCGCACTAAATTTGAAGCAACATTACCTGACATAATGGAGAGCTTTAATGACTTATATCGTAGTATAACTGGAAGGATCACTGCCGAGGCCCTAAAGGTAAGCTGTAAATGGTAAACTTCGTTTTGACATCCTTGTTGTCCCATCCCCTATTTGTTCTGCTCTGATTTTAATATGATCTCTATTGGTGCGGCAGGAACGAGTTTTGAAAGTGTTGCAAGTGTGGTCAGACTGGTTTCTGTTTTCTGATGCATATGTGAACGGATTACGAGCTACTTTCCTTCGATCTGGGAATTCAGGTGTGACTCCTTTTCATTCCATATGTGGAGATGCACCAGAAATAGAAAAGAAGACTAGCTCTGAAGATACAAGTGATGTGGGTAAGGCCAACCAAGATGCTGCATTGGCCATGGGGAAAGGAGCTGCTATGAAGGAGCTAATGAACCTTCCCCTTGCTGAGCTTGAAAGACGTTGTAGACATAATGGATTGTCTCTTGTTGGTGGTAGAGAAATTATGGTTGCACGATTGCTCAGCCTGGAAGAAGCTGAAAAGCAGAGAGGCTATGAACTAGATGATGACTTGAAACTTACTCAGAGCCATTCAAGTTCCGGAAGATATTCAAGTGGTCGGAAAGAAGTAACTGTTGAACCAGAGCCAATGGGATTGTCAGGATGGAATCGATATGGGGAGGATGAGCAGCAGTCATCAGGGGCGGGGTCCATACCTTTGACTACAACTCTAACTATACCACAGCCTGACCTAAAAGCCTTCACAAGAAAGGAGAAAACTGATCCTGTCTTGCCAGCCTCTAAATGGGCTCGGGAGGATGATGAAAGCGATGATGAACAAAAGAGAAGTTCCAGGGGGCTGGGATTGGGCTACTCTTCTTCGGGAAGCGAGAATGCTGGTGATGGTCCTACCAAGGCAGATGAAATTGACTTTGCCACTGAAGCAAGCATTCCAGTACAACCTGACAGTGGAATGAATGAAGAGCAAAGGTCTTATTATACTTCCCTCCTCTGTCTCTCTCTCTCTCTCTCATGCACACTTCCTTGCAGTTATGCAGTTTCACTTGTTTGCAATTAACTAAAATGGGTTAGTGGTTTTGGTTAAATTTCTGTTTCCAGAAATAGAAAGCAGACGCTACACAGATTCTCGAGTTTCTTTTATTTTTCTTTTTAATGTCCGTTTGGTTCCCACTTCCCTCTTTCCTTATATCAAAAGACGGATTTGTTGTGTTTTAAACAATTTGTGATGGTTTCATTAGTATCTGTTGTGACCCTTTCAGATACTAATTTCTGCCAGTCTATAATCTAGGTTTCATTAATTTAAAATGTGATGCTGTGCTTAATATCTGTTGTGGCCCTTTCAAAATCATACTTCTGCCAATCTGTAAACTAGATTCCATTAATTTAATATGTGATGCCTGACTTTGCTCATGTCACCACAGACAAAAGTGGAGACGTCTTGAAGTTGCTTTAATAGAATATCGTGAATCTCTTGAGGAGCGGGGTGTAAAAAATTCAGAGGAAATCGAGAGGAAAGTTGCAATACATCGCAAACGACTAGAGTCTGAATATGGCCTATCAGATCATAATGAAGACATTTCAGGGAACAGTAAGTGCTTATATCACCAATTTATATTCCCACAAATGAGTTGTTCAATATTAATTGCCATTTATGTATATGTTTCTTTAGTCCTTTCATTTTTATCGTACATATGGTTTAAACTTTCTTCATTAAGTTCTGGTAGAAGGTTTGCTTAGATTAATGAATTATTCTTAAACCAAAATGCTTAATGGTTTTCCCTCCAAAACTGCAGAGAGAACATCTTCAGAGAGGAGAGACAGACATGATGACATCCGCGACTCGTCAAGAAAAAGGCACCGCAGCCACAGCCAAAGTGAGAGCCCACCGTCATGGAAATCGTCAAACAGGGACAGGGAAAATGATTTAGATAGAGACCGAGAAAGGCATAGGGATAGGGATAGAGATAGAGCTCATGATTTGGAGAGTGATAGAGGGAGATACCATCCTGAGAAGAGCGGAAGTAGAGAGAGGGATGATCACGACAGAGACCAAGGCAGGGACAGGGACAGGGACAGGGATAGAAGGAGACGGATGAAATGATTTGTCTTGCGGTTTGTGGAGCACACTTGAGTGAGTTTGTTGCTTCTTCTGAACAAAGTTCAGACTGTCGTCATATCATTTGTTGGATGGAGCCGGTTGTGGATGGTTTGAGATCAAAGTTTACCACCTTAGCTGATTGATGACATTGAAGAAAGTCATTTTGTTACAAATTATGTGTAAAGATTAACTTCACCTGTTTCTAGTGGGAGAGTGGGAGAGAAGTGCTGCTGTCCCTTTCTTAATGTTTTGTAGTCAAAATGTATTATCGTTTCAATGTTAAAATTTTTAACCGTTAATGGTTAAGTTTTTAGTGCAGCTTGATGATTGATGCCTCTTGAGATATTTGTCGCGCACTCATTTTGTTGATGAAAGAACTCGGATATTTGTTTGCAAGTTTTAGTCGTTAAAACTTATTGTATTATTACAACATTGCCGAATGTAAAATCTTGAAAAATCATCTCGGTAAATTAATAAATCAATACCTTATTTATTTTTTAGGTGCAATAGATACGTGCGATTTGCTCCAAAATTTGTTGGTTGCTTAATAGTTCTAAGCCTAATTAAATAAGCATCTATAATCTAGGCCTAAACAAATATTCCAACACAAACTGTTGTTCAACTATGGACGGAGCTTTCTTAGTAACCACTTCTTTCGCAGTGTGACATCCAAGGCTAAGAATGTCTTTGCCTTTCTTTCATCTTCTAAAAGATCACAAGCATCCAGCAATAGCTCATCATCTATGTCTGGTATGGCTTGAAGTGCATCAATAGCACTTTCTATTGCACTGTAATTCCTGTTCTCTTTGCTGCTAACTAATGCGGTGGCTACACCTTCCATTGCAGACAGATCGTTTTGCATCTCCTTGTTGCTTTTCTGTGCTTTGCTTGAATATCCAGGATCTAATGCCAGTGGTGCTGATCGCTTTCTGTGTTGATCTGGTATTTGATCCTCTTCAGCTGAACATTGTAAATCGCCGGAGACTCCTTCCAACTCCATCTCAAGAGCATTATGATCGGTCTCCAGTGCCAGATCCTGGCCTTCGAGATTTCGATTTAACAGTTCATTTCTGAAAATCTTGCATAAATCACCAAAATTGCCTAAGAATTTGTCTCTGTATGACATGGCATCCGGATATTCCTGCATAACATAATAGATAAAAACTTAAGACAACAAATACCAAATTTGACAGACATCCAAGATCAAATTCCCATATTCATTTGATTCAATAATCATATTAAAAAGAAGCCAAATAAAGATGTTGGTAACACGTTGCGCTGGATCTTGTGACAGACACTAAGAAAAATGGTGAATTATTATCCAGATACAATGACACACCTTGATATAAGCTTCCCAGACATCTTCACTACCCACTATCATTTGCTGAGTTTCATCCCACAAAAATCCAGAGTGCTTGAGAAGATGGCATATGTCCTCGTGCTGCTTCATCAAGGAGATATACCGATTTTCTAGATTGTATTTGTTACATTGAAGTCCAAATTTTGCATTGAATGCTTCGACCATTTGAGTCCATGATTGCTCGTTGAATGCGTGATCAATCTTATTCCCTTCATTCATCTGCTCCATCATAAGGTCTATAAAATAATGGTCCATTGGTGGTGTCCAACCAGCTTCAAACAGATCATGATTTGTAGCAAGATGGTTATTATTCTCCAAACCTGCACATTATCAAAACATAAATATTTCATCAAACAATTCAAATGTCACTGGACGAAATTTGAATTCAGTCCATTTCATCTTTTGGAGGAAGAACAAACCTTCTGTAGGAATCATGCTAAGGTGCTAACATACATAGCTAACAAGATGAAAGACCAGTAACCTTATTGCTTTAATACCTCTATTTCTTGAGACTGCTCCGTTTTTGCAGGTTTCAAAAGGGTTATTATAAAAATAAGAGGATTAAATTTATTACAGAAAATAAATGCTCAAAGATGATGATTTTGCCCCAACAGTCATAGATTATCCTATCAAATTATCACAGGTTGAATGGCGTAATTACCAGTCATCAAGACAGGCATTTCACAATGGGAATCTATATTTTGAGCCAAACGGTTGTATCTTCCATCAGACATTTCTTCTCCAAATATAACACAAAGTTTGTGATAGCTTGGCACGGTTTTAACTCTATATGATCGAGCATCAGGGTGTTCCTATATACACAAACATGTGAGCAACAGCACAACAGAAATGGTTAAAATCTAATAAAAGTTGGAAGCAGCTCACCTTAATATAAGCATCCCAAAAATGATCTTCAGCAGTTACCATATCTCGTGTTTCATCCCAAGAGAACCCACTGTGCTGAAGAAGGATCTTTATTTCATTGTACAGCCTTCTCAAATGTTTGAACCGATTCTTCAAAACATCTTTGTCATGGTGGGATAGGAATTTCTCATTGAAGGATGTAATCATGTCATTCCAAGCTTGGGTTATGAAAGTCTGGCCAAGTTTATTTCCTTTGTAAACCTGTTCTAGTAACAAGTCAATGAGATAACGATCCATTGGTGGTGTCCAATATGTTCTAGTACGATCACCACCAGTAGGGGTTTGGCTTCCCTTTCCTTCACCTACAGACACTAAAACCTGTTCGTAAGAGAAACCCTTCTACATAAAATGTCTTGGGATTTCAGGAATGGAAGGTGGCTCTAAAATTCGTAGTTAGTTAACCATTAATCACATTGGTGAATGGTCAAAAGAGAAACACTGAAAGTAGAGTAACTCCAAGATTGATGGGCTCAAGAACTTGCCACTTAACTGAGGTGACATCCAATATTAATCGAGAAAATAGTAAACCTTAAATCATTTGATTAAAAAGAAAAGATTAAGAATAAATAAATAAATAAACTAAAAGAACCAACTCATACAGATTCTGATTTCTCTTTCCACATTTTTTATAAGTTTGAAGGGAATCAAAAGAAAGAAAAAAGAAAAGAAAGAAAACCATTGTTTCCAGAAAATTTGCCACTTGCCACTGTCTCACATTACCTTCCACAAGGCTGGGCAAGAGACTTCTGGACCAAATTTTAGATTGTATGACCATGTACTTGAAAAAAGTAATCTCAACTTGGTAAAAGAGAACAGAAACTCACAAGCCTTTATTCCTAAAGTGCCACCGTCGGGGTCTTTATCCTGATACAAATTACTGCTAACTTCATTGTCAACTACATCCCCATATATAAGAGCCAAGTCATTGTAGTTTGGCAAGGTTTTCATCCTGTATGCTCGAGCATGTGGATGTGCCTACAATGGGTTTACACATCCATTATCAAGGAAAATTAAACTACCGAAGAAGGAAAAATTCTCATACAGCATACCTTGATATAAGCATCCCAAACAGCATCATCAGCTACAATCATTTGCTGTGTTTCATCCCAGGAAAACCCAGCCTCTCTCAGAAGATTCGTTATATCAATATAGTACTTCCACAATTTCTTGTAGCGATGTCTTAATACCCTTTTTCCATGCTGTGAACCAAACCTTGCGTTAAACAGATCAAGCATGTTTGTCCATGCTTGTTTATTGAATGTATTATCGGTCTTATTGCCTCTTCCGACTTGGTCCAGAAGAAGCTCAATGAAATATTGGTCCATCTCTGAAGTCCATTCTGTCCTCAAGCGCTCATTACCTAGAGGGCCAAGGTTTCCCATTCCATCACCTACCAAATAAAGAATATAATTAAGTATAATCTTAATTTACTGCATAGTATGCATCATTCACTAACATTCCGTAAAAGTAAAATATCATGAAAGCTGCCAAATTACACTTTCAGATCTTTGACAGTGGACAATCGGACAATCGCTTTAACACTAAGTCATAATTTCAAAATAACCTAAAATGTAATTGCATTCGGTGATTGTTTCATCCAAATCAGAGGAACAGAACAATTGATTACTTATATCTTGTGACTGCGGCTTATGTGATAGTGGAAGGTAGGCCAAAAAAGTGGCATCAAGACCATTTACAATTTTAAAAACTTACAAAGAGCACAGTTAAGAGGCCTGCAGCTTTTTCTCTATCTTTTTTATTCGTCCTCTTATGAAAAGATTTTCATAAATAAAGTTAAAACACCAAAGTCGCTTATAGACAACATCAGTTATGCACCTTTTAGGTCCAATTGGTAATATAAATCCAACCTTCATCAAGGTTAATTAACAGGGAAAAAGATGCATACCCATATTTACTCCTTGGACTTCATCATCAAAATCTAGATCATGACTTGATAGGCTGTACCTTCCATCCGCAGTTGTATACCCATATATCAAACACAAATCACTAAAATTCAGCAATGTTTTAGTCTTGTAGGATCGTGCATCTGGGTGAGCCTGCATTTATCTGAGATATTGAGAAGGACACATATTTTCATTATATGAATGAACAGAAAAGTGGTACAACCTTGATGTAAGCATTCCAGACATAATCATCAGCGACAACCATTTGCCGAGATTCATCCCACGAAAATCCAGTTTGGTCGAGAAGATTCTTTACGTCATTAAATTGCTTCCACAAATTTGTATACCGACTTTTTAACACATCTTTGTCATACTGAGATCCAAATTTTGCATTGAAGATGGTGAGCATGTCCGTCCAAGCCTGCTTGTTGAATGTATGGCCTATCCTATTCCCTCTGTGCAACTGCTCTAACATAAGATCAATAAAATAACGCTCCATTATTGGTGTCCAATAAGTCCTTGAACGATCATTGCTCGCAGCCATCTGGCCAGCCATTCCTTCCCCTAGAAACTGTTAACGTATAAAATGAATCATCACTAACTTCACTCTCAAAAATTAAAATGATTATCTTACAATAACTTCTTTAGCACTTTAGCATTGCAACTCAAACAGAAATGCACCAACACATAAACATAGCTAAAATGAATGCCACTAACCACAACAACCAAAAACCCCAAATGTGTACAGCATCAAACAATTAAATGCAACTTCACCCACATAAAAACAAAGCAAAAGATCAAAAAGTTATTGTCTTACAAGTCCAACTAAACACAAAATTGAACCCAATTTACCTGTTACGGAGTGACACTAAAATTTTACAATTTGGAAATGAGCTTCGAACCAAAATAGCTGAAAAAATAAGATTTTGAGTATATATTTCAACAATTCGATTCAATGCAGCCAAAAGCTGACATTGAGAGGAAGAAAATAGCAAGGGAAAAGCAAATATAAATAAAATCGGAGCTTGCATTGTTATGTGAAAATACGAATAAAATTGAGTTAAAGAGAGTAAGCGAAATTCCTTACCTGTTTGATAAGTAGATGTTTATAAAGAGACAAGAGTGATTGTTTTCCAGAGTTTGGCGCGCAAAGAGTTACTGAAAAGTTTAACCCTAATCCGGAATAAGGGCTATAACTTCTCCTTCCTGTTTGGTTACAGAGACAAATCTTTCTGTGTTGGACGCCATTTTATTTTATTTAATTGAAGAAAAGAAAATAAACAAGATTTACTGAACTTTGGGCCGAAATTGGCCTGGACCAGGGCCCAAACCCGGACGGGGAGACCATATTTGTCGAACACGTGAAAGAAAATATTCAGATATTATTTTATGTTATTAAATAAATTTTTATATTATACCAACTAAGATTTACTTTAATAAACCATTTTTTATTTTATTAAATTAAAATTATATTTCTTAAAAGATCTCATTTTTTTTTACTTTTTATCATGTTATAAATCGACCAGGGAAGTGAGACGTTTTGAGTAATTATTATTACTAAACCCAAAAGCCTAATGGTATTAAGAGTTCTGCTTTTTTTTTTTTAATTAAATTTCATTTATTTTTCTATTGAATGAACGATTTGGCAATACCTTAATACATATCTTCTCAAACAATTACTAATTTAATTAAGCCACATGCCTACATAATCAAAAGATGAATTTTTTTTTTTTTGGAAAAAGGGAAAAATAAGTCCTCATAAGAATTTGATAACTGATTACCACATTTTTTTTTTAACATACAATATAAGATGTGAACATGTTAGAAGACAGAAACAAACTCTTGCATCAAACTTTAGATGTATAGTTGCAGGCAAAAAATCTTTGATAACTCAATGCTATCTACCATCAACACTGTTAACAAGCGCTACCAATTCAATAGTCTCAGTTTCTGAAGCTTCAATTCCCTCTTCTTTTCTTTCCAATTCAGCTGGAAGGAATGAAGAATCCGGATCACCTGGAGGCACCAAAAATATTATGCAAAGAGGAGTAACTCTCAGTATGTTTCGGATCAAAATGGCGAGCCATAGATTCTGGAATTTTGTTCGTGTAACCTTTAACATGTGCAGCAGAAGGCCTCCTGCCCAAGATGATGAGAGACGTCCAGCGTTATCTATAGACATAAGAAGAGCAAAGAATGTCCCTTCAATTCCAGCGGGGCAAAGCCGGGAACTGAGTACAAGAAGTGGCATCCATTTTAGCTGGCCGACCATTCTGGAGATGCCTTCATCAATCACAATGGCTACAAAATCTGGTATCCCAAACTTCAAGTTGAGTCGCAATACCAGCAGCAAATCTAGCATTCCTGATAATCCAGATAGTAACTGAGCCCAGAATAGTACATCTCGAAAAGGGTAATCTTTTAAAGAGTTTTGGTAGAGTATTGCTGCCAAAATGGAGCCAACTGGACCAACCGAGAGTATATATCCAACAGTTTCCTGCATTAAGTACATGAAAGTTAACCTTTAATTTGTTTCTTTTCTCTTAGCAAGTGATAATTTAATGAGGTTTCCAAAAATGATAGGTCTAAGCAATATCTCAGAGTCAGTGCTCTTCCACCAAAAGTAATTCATAAGTTTATACAAGCATGCCGTATATTAATTTCCTGATTGGTTCCTTATATCTTGCAGAATGCCAAATAAATCAGGATTCTGTTTATGATTTCAAACCCATTATGTACATTTTGAATATATCGAACTATTTCTTAGGTCACAGCCAATTTTCCAAACCCCTTGCTGAACTTTTTGTTTTTTACCAGCACATGGTAATCAGAAGAATAGCTAATTTTATCTTCAACTAATATTGTCAAATAGTTCTTCATTATCTGCAGGATTCTGAGAAATTAAAGCAGAAATAAAGTACCTGAGAGAAAGCTGGACCAGCTTTTGAGTCGGTATACCAGTAAAACAAACCTTCATGAATATTCAAGCTCAATGCAAATGATAAGTACATGTACAAACACGGCCTCCATACAAGTGGGAACTTCAACGTTGTCCACATGGACTTTCCGACATCAACAAACTTCTGGTTTACCTGAGTCACAGAGAGTCTTAAAATAGGAGTGCATACTGAACCAGGAATAAACATGGGACAAATAATTACCTGTTTGTAATTGAAGTTGAGCATCTGGGGCTCATTAAGCAGAATTCCAACTAATAGTACAAGTCCAGCTGGAATTGTCATCAAGCCAAAGACTCCCTAACAGGGAAGAGGAAAATATCTTCAAAGAATTAAAATACCCATACTATTACATGGACAGAAGAAGAACATAACTTCCTTCTATGAAGATTTAAGGAAAAAAATTGAACAAAGTTGAATAGGAATGCTAACCTTGGGTCCTATTAAGTGAACAAAGATACCACTAATGGAAAATCCCACTAGTGCTCCACTGGCAGAACTCAAAGAACACAAGCTTTGCATATCAGATGCGAGGGAAGGACGGATAATACTATTCTGCGCAACACAGGCATCAATTGTCACATCTGCTATTGCTATCCCAGCACTTGAGGCTGTTAAAGCAGAAACAGCAAATACAAGATGCAATTTTTCATGCAACGATAACAACAGCATGGAGCTCACACCAAGACAACCTGAAAATTAACATGGAAGGAACTATCTGGTCAGAAAACTGCATCCATCATATAAACAACTTTTATATCCAAGAAGCCTCCTCTCAAGGAGGAAACATATGAAATCCAAACTTTTTGATTTTTAGCAGCAAAGACAAGACTAATGCACAACTGAAATTTATATGATTTTGAGCAGTCTCAATAAGTATTAATGACCAAAATCATGATCTAAAGTAAATTATTTCTCTTTGTAGCTTAAACAAAAATGACTTTCAAAATCTATAGACCATTAAGATATGAACATCCTAGAAGATCAAACTTCATACCATGATATTGCAAATAACAAGTTGAATACTGAGTACAAGTAAAATAGAGATAAGAAAAAATCTGAGAAATTATCGAGTTACCAGCTAAGATGAAGTAGGGCCGTCTGCGATATCCATAAATTGGTATAACATCAGTGAGAAGACCCCAAAGAGGCTTGACAATCCATGGAATGTAAGTAATTCCTGTATAAACTTGAGCCTCAGAAGGCTGCACTTTTTGAACATCTTTCATGTAATATTCTGTCCCAACACGAGCAAGAGCTCCACCCAATCCCTGGCTTATTCCATAAACAATCACTACACCAAACACAAAACTCCAGTGCATTTCCCTGGCAAGCATTCTAATCCAATAGACTGGAGTCCATAAAAATCCACGGCATCCGTTTTTGGATTCATTTTCATTTTCCACCACAGTCTCTTTAGCCGTTTCTAGATTCTCTTCCTCCACCATAATGTACTCCTCTTAAGTCAAATCTTGAGAAAATAACAACATAACCCTGTTCACAAGTCAATCTGTTTAGTGATTCAAAGCTCTGACCTTTATCATAAATATACGAAATCTCTGGGAACGGGTTGTGGAGAAAACAAACCAGTTCAAAAATCAGCGTTTCCAATAATGGTTAACTTTGAAAGTGACGAAAAAACTTCTAAAAGAAGTGAAAAAAAAAAAAAAGCATCTTTAACTGAGAAAATAAATGAATAAATGACAACCCAATTCGACAATGTTCTCTGGTCTCTGTTTCATCAAGCTGATATTTTGGTTTCTGCTTGCACAACTTTGAACCCGGTAGATCGATAAAAACAACGTCTCTTGTAAATAGAAGAAAAAAGAGGAACCAAAAAAATCGATGCAGATTCAGACATCGGAAATTTCCTAGGCAGGAGAAGAGTCTCTCTCCATTACAAAGTTGACCAACCAGACTGTAATAGCTCCGTTGTTTAAAATCCAAATCTAATGTAATTTTGTTTTTTACGAAAAAAAATGTTTTTTAATAATAATTATGAGGTTTTAACACATAACTTTCCTGAGGTTTTAGATTTTAATACTTAAATAAAAAGTTTAAGAAAAGATACACTTACCTCCCCTGAACTATTAGTTGATCATTCAATTTTATTTTTATAATTATAATACTCTTAATTGCTTCAAAGTAAAGTATAAAAAATTTAATTTGTATATAATCAAAAATAATTTTAATTTATTTTTATTTAAAAATTAGAAATTTAATTAATGACAATTTAATTTAACAAATTTAGTTTATTTGTATTTAATATTTATTGAAATTAAAAATTTAATTAATGATAATTTAACTTGATAATTTTAATTTATATTTATTTAATATTTACTCAAAATAAAAATTTAATTTTTATTCATATATCATATTTATTCAAATTTCAAATCTTAATACACAAAACCGCCGCCTTTTTTACTCCTCTTTTTTACAAATTTACCAGTAATAAATTATTTTTTTTATTTCACTAAACAATTTTATAACCTTATCAATTTTACTCTTTTTATAAAAATATTTTAATATAAGATTTATGTCATACACATTTATATTAAATCCACACTTCAATATCAATTTTATAATTTGTAAAGCAAATGTAAACTTTTGAGTTTACACAAAAAATTTGATGGAACTACACAATGACGGAAAATTAAAAAAAATATCAACATGATTAAATTACTAATTATAAATTATAATTGTCATTAATCAAAATTTTAATTATTTTAATTTTTTGAGCATCAAATAAATTTAAATTGAGTTTCTAAAACTTTATTTTAAAGCAATTAAAGATATTATAGTCATTTTAAGTGAAAATATATGATCAACTGATGGTTCAAGAGAGGTAAATATGTCTTTTATTAAAATTTCTATCTAAGTGTTAAAATATCAAATTAAATTATTATTAATTAAATTTCTAATTTTTAAATAAATATTAATTAAAATTATTTTTGATTATATACAAATTGAATTTTTTATACTTTACTTTGAAGTAATTAAGGGTATTATAATTTATAAATAAAATTAGATGGTCAACTAATAATTTAGGGGAGGTAAATATAATTTTTTTTAAAATTTTATTTAAGTATTAAAATCTCAGACTTTAGAAAAGTTGTGTGTTAAAACCCTAATAATTATTCGACAATTCTTCGGGTAGCTGAGCTCGTCAACTCCGTTAACATATAACCAGTCAGAGAGTTAAAAAGGAAATAAGTAGGACCCAGCAGAGATTAAAAATAATACTTGTATATAAAGGTTACGGATGACACGTGGCCAAAGTTGACTGGGTTTCCCATGCCGTAGGGACACGTTCTCCTGGATCTTGTTGCCACTTCCTGTGAGATGATGTGGGCGAAGTGAATGATTTTGTCTGAAAATTGTGCCCGAGTCCAGCGTTCATGGATGTCCTTAGAGCGAATGCTAAGCTCACGTGCTCTTGACATATAACAAAATGAATGTATCACTTTGGGAAATTTTCATATACCTACCCTGGTTTTTGCAAAAACTGTATATAGATAAAAAGTATGACCTAATTTATACATATCTCCCCCCTCATTTAACAGAAATTCACTTTTTTATATGTTAAAAGGGTCATAAAGACAGTTTCACCTAGACATGACAACTACTGCACTGAAACTTGTCTAAACTTGACTTTTTCCCACATTATCTCTCTCGCTAGAACAAAGAATTGAAATCTAAAACCACGATCTTTGAAACTGAAAAAGGAAAATCTCTCTAAGCATTGATCAAATCGACTTAATCAGAGTGGTTTAGATAGTTTCAGAGGTATTTGGAGGGAGATTTTGAGCCAAAGCAGCTATTACTGAATGACAACTAATATAATGTGCACAACTAGCTCAGAGATGGACACATATATGCAGTGAAGGATAAATTTCACGCCAAACGAAGAGTTATTAGCTGGGTTTAGCTCCAAAACACAAAACATAGACAATAGCAAATTACTGAGGGTCTGGGTTCATCGAAAAAGGAAGCAATCTCTCATATTCAGCGGATGCGACGTAAGATTTCACTTTTTATAGGATTTACATCTTTGATTGAACTTTGTATGTTTCTAATTTAGCTTTAATTGAACAAATTTTGCATGTTCGATTGGTGTTTACAATGAACCCTAGTTTCGATTGTGTTAGGGGTTTGCTTTGCTCGTTTTACATCTTGCTATAGGTAACTTTGTGATACTAGTTTTTCATTATTGATTTAAGATTATGTGCTTCTTGGTTTTGATTTAGTGTTTATTTAACCTTATTTGTTATGTTAAGTTTTTTGCTTCTTTAGTGTTGATTTAAAGTTTGTTATATCTCTAGATTTCAATTAACTGTCATTCTATTGTTGCATGCTTCTTTAAGGTCAATTTGTTATGACTAGTTGTGAATTTTTCTCATTTTGATATAACTTTCATGTTGCTGCCTGGTGTTGTGTTTAAAAGCTGCTATGTGTGTGCATGATTAATGCCCATTTGTGATTTTTTTTTTTTTCTGGTTTTGCAGGTGCTTAAAGCTGCTTTCTGGTTTTGAGGTGCTTTGAAGTTATTGTGCGCGTGCATTTTTCATGCCAATTTTTGATTTTTCTTTTTTTTTGGTTTTGAGGTGTTTTGAACTGTTGTATGTGCATGTTTTATGCCATTTTTTGATTTTTTTTTTCTGGTTTTGAAGTGCTTTGAAGCTGTTGTGTGTGCATATGATTAATGCCAATTTGTAAATTTTTTTTTCTGGTTTTAAGGTGCTTTGAAGCTGCTGCGTGTGTACATGTTTCATGCCAATTTATGAATTTCTTTTTTGGGTTCTTATCTTTCTTTGAAGTTCCTGTGTGTGTACATGTTTCATGTCAATTTGTGAATTTTTTTCTAATTTTTATTTCCTTTAAAGCTGTTATGTGTGTACATGTTTTATGCCATCTTTTGATTTTTTTTTTTTTTTTTTTTTTTTGAGGTGCTTTGAAGCTGCTGTGTGTATATATGTTCCATGCCAATTTGTGAATCTTTTTTTCCAGTTTTTATCTTCCTTTGAAGTTGCTATGTATGTGCATGATTCATGCCAATTTTTTATTTTTTTCCCAGTTTTAAAAGTGCTTTGAAGCTACTGTGCATGATTCATGCCAATTTGGAACTTCTTTTTTTTTGGTTTTGAAGTGCTTTGTTACTATTTATGCATGTATAAGATACAAATGTGAATATTTTTTTTTTGGTTTTTTAGTGTGCTTTCATGCTGCTACGATTGGGTTAGTGTTTGATCTCATTTTTTTCCCATTTTTTTTTACTGCTTTTGGTGATAAATATTTTGCTACAGTGTATAAATGTATAAGGAAGAAAAATGAATTTTTTTTTTGGTTTTGAGTGTGTTTTCATGTTGCTGCTGTTTGGTTAGTGTTTGGGCTCTTTTTTTTTTTTTTTTTTTTTATTCTATTTTTTGGCTGATTTTGATGAAGAAAATTATGTTACTGTTATGTGTGCATGTATAAGGTAAAATGTGCAATTTTTTTTCCTAGTTTTGACATTGACATTATTTTGTTTTTGCGAGATGATGAGTATGCACATACATTGTGAAGTTCGACGTGCTAGCTGATTTTTTGTGGGGACAATTGCCAGAACTAGGATTACTGGCTGTATTTTGGAAACCAAATTGGCAGTGTTATGGGAGTTTTGAGAACAATGTTGGTTATGTAAAGAACATCATTTGCAGTGTGTGTGTAAGGTAACTTGCAAGTGTATATATAATGAAATAGGAAATATAAGTAACTATTGCAATTGATTTAGTTTTGCTCTATTTTTCGACATTTTTATGGACTTGACAAGACATTAACAGTTGCAAGCTTTAAGTTGACTGTAATGAAAATTGGATGTTAAGAGATGAAAAAGTGGATTTTTGTTAAATGAGAGGGGAGGTTTGTGTAAATTACATCATACTTTTCCTCTCTTTGTGGTTTTGATAAACCTTAGGGGAGGTATGTGAAAATTCTCCCTTTTTTTCACAGTAATCCTACAGCCCGTCGCCTGCATAATTAAACGAAGGACGAGAAAATTCTGCAAATTCGCAGACCCCAAGAACAGATCGAAATGCAAGAAGCAAGTCAAGTTGGCTGCTGCTGCTCTGGTTACCCTTTTGTAGTTACCGGTTAATAAAAATATTAACCAATTAACTACTGATAATTTATTTTATTATAGTAATTATGGATTCAAGATCACACCACCAAATGAGTTTTTAGGTTAGCTTATTCTTTAATAGACAACTTGTCCATCCGTGTCACTTGTTCCTTTAACCTTATTACGTTTTGTCGTCCTTTTTGTTTGATGTGAATGACAAGTCACCTTCTTGCTGAAAACCGCATCTTCGTCACTTCTGACATGCTTGATTACACACCAAATGGTGGTGAGGGCAACAATAATCTTCAACTGCATAACCGAAAAAAGAAAAAGAAGAAAGAATTACAGATACTCCAAGGCAATACTTCCAATAGAAATCATTAGCCTGAATGTTATTGTCTAAAAAAATGTTGTCTAAAACAATGTTGTCAACATGATTGAATACATACAATGGCCTGTTGATTCCACTTTCATATCAACAGTTTCATGCTATAAGCAGCTAGTATAATGGGTGATAAAAGCTACAACCCAATAAAAACCATCAAGATGATGGATTTGAAATGAAAATAAGAAACTTCATTACTTCTGGTGAGCAATTTATCATGAAACTTGACGAATAAATATTAAATATGTACATGTACTGACTGCGGTTGGAGATTCCACCACCAGAAACTTGTAAAGAGCTGAGGTGCAACAATATGATGGTATAATGAAGTTCCTTTATTTTTTTTTTTCATTTGCCGGAATTGCTTGCGACATCCCATCTCTGTTTTGAATTACAGTCTTCATCAAATATGCAATCCAGTGGTCTCATTGCTCAAAGTTGATAAATGCAGTTAATCATGTCTTCTTCAGGCCACAAGTGTAATTATAGAGCCAGTCCAGCAATTCTGCATTCAGCCAACCATGAGTCAGTGTTTGATGAAAGGACCATCTTAGCAACAACCAGCTATAGGAAGAAATGGGTCTCTTAATGAGGAAACTGGCTGGCAACTCAAATCTTCATTTGCTTTGTATTGAATTGTTTTCTGTACATAAAACAACATGTAACACTGTGAAGCTCTCACTACCTCGTCATCAACTTCAGTAATCCATGCATCATCACATCTGTACCACTGATCTTTCAGATGCAGATAAGTAACATAGTGACCTGAGTCTAACATCCCAGAATGAGTAACCACAGCAAAAATCTCAAATTCTGTTGAAGTATCCAAGTCATCACCCTCAAAACCAAAAATTCTATTCCCAAATCTGTTTCTGACAACTGAGGAGGATAGGTATGCATTCATATCTAGACAGAAAGGAAATTGCAAATAACGATCTATTTTTCTTGACATTCTCCTGACTGGAAAGTGCTCAAATCGTTTAATATGTAAACACAACACCATTGGAAGTCTTCTAATAGACATTTGCTTCACTGAGTCCTGCCTTTCTTGACACTTTTCACAGAAGAATTTTTGGTCAGACCCCAACTTCTCTGGTTTAGTAAACAAATCCAAACAACCTAAAAGAGTTGATACATTTGTATTGTCATTAGGTTTGACAGACTTGCATGCTAAATCTCTTGAACCTGTATCCAAATTCAGTGAAATGTCTATACATGGGTCATAAGTTGTGGAAGTAAATCCACATGACATACAACTGACGTCTGATCTCAAAAGTCCAGAGAATGCTCTATGAGCAATACACTGGCAATCTCCAGTATCTGCATAAAAGAAGAATTACAGCATAAGTAAAAACGGAGATTCACGTGTCAATCCACCTAGCAATATCGCAGATTATACACATCTTTTACTCAGTCTAGACCAAACATTGAGCAGTCCACTATTTATAAAAATAATACATCATTTGGCCAGATATTACAACAAATTGTGACATTTGCTACTTTTTTAAAAGCATGTAGCTAAACACTAAGTGTTCCCTCCCCTATTTAAGCTGATACAATAATTTGTAAATATTTCCCAACTTCCTTGAGATATAATGCCCATTGATTTCCACTTTAAAGTTACTTCTGGTTAGCGAAAACAAACAATTATAGAATATCTCACTGTGTCTCTACGAATGGCGCATATAAGAGCTGGGCATCATCTTTTAACAGAAGCCATAAACCAGACACATAAATTGACTATGACAAAAATAAATACCATCTAATTACCTTTAGTGGGACTCCTTGCCTTGACTTCTTTCTCATGGATACCATCCAACACTGAAATGAAGAACTCGTGAGCATCCTGCTGTTCATAACTAGCTAGATTTGCTGAATGCTGCCACCAACTTCAAATAAAAATAAAATTCCATTACTTAAGGAGCAAGTTTATCTATAGGACAACACTATCAAGTATCAAAACATTTTCCGGTTAAAACAAAAAGGATTTTATCATTCCTAGATGCTCCACGGATTTTCACTGAGTCACCTATACAACCCAGTCAAAAAGCCAACTACGACCACATTCATGCAAAGATAACAGTTTGCAGCACTTGTTTACAAAAGAAGTTTAATCAAGCAGCAAACCTTTGTAAAGCAGCCAGCACTGTACATAATTTATAGGCTAAATTTTGTATCTCTGAATAATCAAGTCACATTTTCCTCTGGTATTAACCATGCATTACAACACAGCCTACCAAAATAATTTTGAAAATGACAAAGTACAGATTCATCCCTTCAGAACTCCTAAAGCAGATTTACAAGTACTCGACATAAACCGATCATAGAAATTATCAAATCAAGAATTGATTATCATTAAGATATGCTGAAATTAATCAATGGCAGACCTGTAAAGAAACTGAGCTGGGCTGTAAGGGGTTCGATCACCCGAAAACACAGCCGAGAAGATAACATTAATATCACAAGGCAAACATAATCGATCTGATGATCTTTTCCTGCATACTTCATGCTTGTGCTGATCACTCAAGAAGTAATTCCTAAAAGGAGGCGCATGAAGCAAAGCTTGCAACACCGAATTCATGAAACAAGTACTGCCCAAATTATTCAATCCTCTCAAACCCAATGGATAACAAGATTTAGCTCTCAAATCCCTAATCGAAATAAACTGTTTTGACCTTTTCAAATCCAATTCTAGCCCTGTACAAAATCTCCTTCTCTTACTCGATCTCCTCACAACACAAACATCAATACCATTCCCTTCCCTTGGTAAATCCATGACGTGTTTTAACATCACAATCTTATCAAAATCAGGATCATAGACCTGATCACAACACAAAACACAATAAAGCTCTGATCTTTCAACATCCACAGTTATATAATGGCCATTTTCAGATCGAGAATGCAAAAGGGTATGGCCTGAACATGATATCGCAGAGCAAATCAAACAAATATAGAGCCTTCCTTCATACCCATTACAAAAACTGCATCTAGGTATTCCTGTCTGGTGTTTGCTAACACTTGATTTTCCATATGGGGTGGTTTTGAGGTAGTTTTTAAGTAAGCTGTAGCCGTCCAAGCCGTGTCTGAGCTTGTAATCTGCCAGATGCTTGCAAGTTTTTGGATTGGTGTACAAAGAGTTTCTAGCCAACATGTCCATGAAGAAAATTGGAGAGAGATTTGATTGTGACAAAAATAGAAAGATGTATAAGGAAGAACAAATTAGCAATTTATTAAATTTTTTTTAAAAAAGAGCAAACAATGGTTTTTGAAGAAAAAGAAATTCTTTCTTTAACAAAATTCAGGAAGGAGCCGGATTGAATATTTTGGGACAAAAAAGATTCGATTTTGGATTGGTTTCTGATTCTTTTAAGATGATTTGATCGGAGAAGTGTTGATAGAAGAGGCAAGGC
Source organism: Azadirachta indica (assembly GCA_022749755.1). Taxonomy (NCBI): domain Eukaryota; kingdom Viridiplantae; phylum Streptophyta; class Magnoliopsida; order Sapindales; family Meliaceae; genus Azadirachta; species Azadirachta indica. Next base: position 16,484,320 of record CM040446.1, read on the forward strand.
AAGGTTCTTTGCTCTGTTTGGGAATGACTTACCCCAGAAGGTATTTTTCTTAGTCAAATTTCGACAGATGGGTTTAAGTTTATATGTATGGGGAGGAAAACATTATATTCCATGTACACCCTATATCTCAAGAGAAATCTGACCGTTCATTTTCTGATTAAGTCATCAAATCAGGGTTAGTTTAGATCGGATGGCCAGGAATGTTTGCAGAGGTAGGTGTATTTGGAGGCTTGAGTACATGTTAGATAGTGGCATCCAAGACAAGAAGCCAGGAAGGACGTGGGGTTTGCAGTAAAATCCTCTGAAAGGTCGTTGATAGTGGGCTAGAAGGCCCATAAAAGACTCTTACAAACTCTGGAGGGTTTCAGATTTTTTTTTTTTTTTTTTTTTTTTTTTAAAGACAGAGGGTTTCAGATGTTTGATTGGTATCAATGGCTACCAGTTCGGGTGATTAACTGACAACAAGGGAGTTTAACGGTAAAAATTAACATTCAATGGAAAATTAATTTTTACTAAATACTTCCATTATTGATCATAATTATAAAATATTCTACATATTATAATTCAATTTAATCAATTGTTGTGAGATGACTTTTTTTCCTCTTTTTCTTTTAAAAAAAAAAATTTTAAATTCAAAGTCTAGTTCTTGGGCACTAATTTGCCATACAATCGAGGTTAGCCATAATTTCTGGAGAGCAAGTATCTGATTTCAAGTTATCGGGAATATTGGAATCAGATATCAATGCTGCAAATCAGTTCATTCCATTTCATATCCAAATATTGGAATTCTTTATATGTAGTTAGATAAGAACAGTTTCTTTGGAAGAAGCTCTGAGGTACAAGCACTTCCACCTAGAAAACTTGTGACAATGCAGTTTCCCATTACGAATGTTAGCTTCTGCATTTCAAAATTTTGGCAGCTTGCTTAGGTCGTCTTCTCCACGTACTGATGATTGAGCTTGATGATCAGGCAGCTCTCTCAAGTCGTATGGCTATACCCAGATCCTGCTCCTCATCCCCAGCCCCCACAATCCATGTCGCTGGTGACTCAAGCAAAAAAGATTTGAAAAAAAAAAAAGAGAGAGAGAAAGAAACTCCTACTGAGAGAATAGGAATATAGAAATGTATTGTTTCTGTATGGACACATTATGGGGCAAAATCTCCCTCATCTCTTCTCCCTTTTCTGTTTTCCTTAACGGCAGCCTGTATTTCCATTAAAAACAGAACTCCTGTGGTTTAACATTACTCAACAAATCCTTTAAAAAATACAATCTAAGCACATTGAAAAAAAATCATTTGTTTCCTGTGTGGCGTACAAATATTTGGCTCAGTGCTCCAGAAACACCATAGGCACAACCACACAACCTCCCTATCTGATGTCTAAGGATGCGTGTAGTTTCAGATGTGATTTTAGATTCATCAAATTCATAATCTCAGATGATATTTCTAGATCAAAAATCCTAACAGAATATAAAATCGAGCTTTCTTCTCCAAACATGTAAACTCTCAGAGAAACTAGGAAAACAACATAATCCCTTTGATTTAAATATCTAGACACGGGAGAAAAAGCTCTGAAAATGTTTTTACTTTTCCAATCTCAATTTATTCAATAACCATTCTTTCTCTCACACTACTTACCCAAGACATACATGTTACCAACAACAAAGACAAAACATTTCACTGAACGTGCACACAATCGATAACCAAATCTCCTCACGACAGCAGCAGAATCAAGCTAGCTACATATACATACACATAGCAATTCACACAAGAAAGAAATTGAAAGACCCAAAAAAAAATTCCAAATTAGACTAATTCAAATCTATGTTTGTTTCTCGTTCATGTACACTTTAACTCCTGATAAGAGATAAGATTAAGACATCCAAGATCCCATATTTATTCCAAAAAAATAACACCATCCCTCAAAAAATTGTTCCCAAACTATCCTATAACACACAAAAACAAACAAGAGCTACAAATCACAATAATAAAAATAAAGAAGCCAAATTTGCACAACTCAAATCCATTTATTGAACCATTCATTCATTCAGTTGCAACTACTAATCATATCATACACAATCCTGCTCACCCAACACCCACATAACTTCAATCACCAACAAAGTTAACATCTTTCAATACATCATAACACATAAAATCTCCAACAAACACAAATACTTAATTTAAATGCATATGGAACCCAACACCCACAAAACCTCAATCACCAACAAAGTTAACATCTTTCAATACATCATAACACATAAAATCTCCAACAAACACAAATACTTAATTTAAATGCATATGGAACATAAGTGTAAGCAGTAAAAATCTAAACTTTTTTACGAAGTAATACGACCCACAACAGGGTACTTAGCTTCGAACTTCTTCTCCCAATCATTAAGAACACCGATTTCTTTCTCAGACAAGCCGTCGAGAGAGGGAGAAACATCCTCCTCATTCTTGCTCATCTTAGCTAGCGCTCTGCTTGCATCTTTGCCGGCGAACATCGCGTATGCGCCACCCGGGCCGTAGAAGGAACTCCCAGTTGTGACATCGAATACGCGGCCCTTGATGGCCACATATATCGCTTTCGATGGGTCCATGCCGTTGTATTGTAGAAGCTGCTCTGGTGTGAACTCCATCTTCGATCTGTGGTTTGGTTGGCCAGTAGTAACAGAGGTGCCAGGGCAGATGTTATTTATTTATTGCTTTATATTCATTTATCCAAAAATAAAAAATTAAAAAAAAAAAACTCTTTTATCCGAATATTTAATTTGATATCGTCACGGGAATCTAGTAAAACAAGGGGCAATAATATCTTTATTTGTTGTAAAAATTAAATAGTTTGACTTTTTGAAAAAACAATTAATAATACTAAATAGTTTACAAAAGTTATTATTCTGCACTCATTTTTATTTAAAATGTGATGGTTAAAATTTAAAAAATTGTTTTATCCTCAAATATTAAAGCCGGAAAACCACTCAGGCAGTGCCCAGAGCGGCTAGAAGACGCTGCCTCCTCACTGCAAAGCTACGTCTTCGAAGTCGGTAGAAATAATTTTTCACCTCTCACATTACGTGGTTAGTAATTTCTCTCTTTTGCAAGGTCAGAAATCACTTAATAGGAGTATAGAGAAATTACTTAGTATGAGCGTAAAAATTCGGACAAGGTCATATTAGAATTTTATCAAGACGTTACTTAGTATAGGTATAAAAATTCAGATAATATCAAATTAAAATTTGATTAAAACTTTTTAATATATTTCTAATAGAATACTAATAGATTATATATTATAATATTAAAAAAAAAAAAAAAAAAAAAAAAAAAAAAAAACTCAGTAAAATCACGGTCCACTCAGCCAACAGGAATAATCTTCCACCTCTCACGTTATGTGGGTGGTAATTTCTCTCTTTTGCAGGACTAGAAATTACTTAGTATGGGATTTTATCAAATTTTTTCGATAAATTTTTAATAAAATATTACTAAATTATATATTATAATATTAAAAAAAAAGTCGTAAGAATGTTGTTGATTTACAAAATGCTAATTTCGAACACTAAAATCGGAATACAAAATTCTTATATTATTAGTTTGTTACCACAATTTCGAATAAATTTTGCGTATGTCATTATTCATTTGTTAACAACCCTTGCCTGTGTGAACTTTTTGCTTTTTTTTTTTTTTTTTTTTGTGGCCCTTTTCAATATGTACTGAGAATAGGAAAAAAATCCAAAAAAGAAAGATAACATTGATATATACATCCAAACTAAGTTATAACAATACATACAGGTACCCAAACAAGTCAGTGGTGAAAATGGCAAGATATAAACCCAACCCAAGGGTAATTAGCTAAAAAATTACACCAATTTTTAAATTTAACCACCTTTAAAATTTATTTTGAATACTGTAAAATAAAAAAAGGCAGAATTTTCGACGAAATTACCGTCACTTGCAAAAAAATTCAAAAACCGAAATTTAGTTTCTCATTTCTCTCAAATTCCCCGTACTCTCAATTCTTCAAAAATCCAAATTTTCTAGTTTTCTAATCCTAAGCACATTAATATGAAATTAATGTAATTAACTCTAAAAAAAACTCTCATAAATCGTTTGATTTGCATGTTTGATTATATATTAGACTAAATTTCTTAAATTTGACAGCAAATCTCGATTATAATGTTATTATAGTCGAAAGCTCACTCTCCATCTCAATAATATTGTGGTGGAGAGTGAATCTTGACGACCGCAATGTAAATCAAAAATAAGTTTTGACCACAATATTCTTAGGTTTGAGAGTAAGTCTTAACTATAATAATATTGCGATAACAAGTGAATCTTAATTGCAGTTAAGACTCGCTCCGATTTGTTTTCAATCTTAGACGACGTCTCAAATTTAAAAAGTTTAACCTAACATACAATCAAACGTATAAATTAAACAATTTTAACTTTAAATGGCTTTGGTCTTTTGGAAATAAAATTAAGGTTAAGAGTTTTTGAACAATTAAAGCTTTGGGAGACACAAGAATATGAATTAGAGCTTTTGTGCTTTTCTTTTTCCAGCGAGAAAACAAACATTGTTCAGAGACTAAACACTACAAACTTGTAAATCCCCACAGTTCAAAGAGGTTAGCTAAATAAATATGACAATCAATAATAATGATCTAGCAAGTCATATATTTAAGTGCTACAAATCCAGCTATGATAAGATTAAAAACAATATTTTTGCTATATTATCCACGACAGCAACGCCTACAAGTAACAAGCCATTTATGCAAGAACAGCTTTCTAATCTCAATGTGTTCTTGTAAGTTCCTTCCACAAGAATTCTCAGCGAATGATTGTTGATTACAAGCCGACTGAAGGAAATTAGTACAGAGGAATGCCGCCACCTGAATATTCAACCTCCTGAAAAGTAACCAGAAAATCATCAATGTTAGAGAAAGCTATAATAGAGCAGCACCTGTGATAGAGGTGATTGACCATGATACAATGAATCAAATTATGCACTGAAGTGGCCGAAATTTTGATGGCATAATTTTCTCTGGAATGAAATTGTCTATATTGCTGCTTATACATTTTCAAGAGAACAAACGATTCTTTTCCATTTCATTTTTCAAATTCTCAATGGGGGAGGACGTGCGGATAAGGAAGAAAGTTGAACCTGAGCAGGGGGTAAGGATGAAACCCAGTCCGATGCATGTGTTGGAAGAAGCCCCAACGTGTTAAGCTGCCAAAATCAAAGAAATTGAACATAGAAACCAATATTTTATGTATCAGAATTCCATTCGTCATAAAGAGACAACCCATTTAAAATTATAGACAAAAAATTGGTCTCACCTTCCAAACACCCAGTGCTAAGCCTCCCAAATTAAGGGCAATGAACAACAACTTAGGTCCCAGAAGATCTACTTTACTGTCCTTGTAAGGCTCAAAAACTGCATAATCAAAGTGAACTTCTACGAATGAATTTCACAAAAATTTTCAGACCTTGGTAGATGTAAATGCATGAATATCATGCATACAGATTTCGTACAATCAAACTGTATACAAGGTATCAAGAGAAAGAGTATTAAAATAAACAGTCCAACTAAAGCACTTGCGGAGTCATTAGCCAAAGCAGCTATTCTATCTTGCTAAACCTCCCAAATTAAGGGCAATGAACAACTTAGGTCCCAGAAGATCTACTTTACTGTCCTTGTAAGGCTCAAAAACTGCATAGTCAAAGTGAACTTCTACGAATGAACTTCACAAAAATTTTCAGACTTTGGTAGATGTAAATGCATGAATATTATGGGTATGAATTTTGTACAATCAAACTGTATACAAGGTATCAAGAGAAAGACTATTAAAATAAACAGTCCAACTAAAGCACTTGTGGAGTCATTAGCCCAAGCAGCCGTTCTATCTATCTACACATACACACTATTTTGGTAGCATGGGAACTCAAAGTAGAAAGAATAGTACCAAGCACAACTTTAGTAGAATAACAAAAAAATTCAGCTTTAGATGGTCCTTGTTATTATCTTTTCTACACATTTTATGCACTTCATATGCGAAAAAAAGCAGTAACATGGATTGAAAATGTTAAAAATAGAAGTTAATATCTTAGAAATGCTCCCTATCCATAACTTCACTCACCAATTGTAAAAATCACTCTGGAAACCCAACAACCTAAAAGAAAGTACACTCTCTAAATGCAGACATGAAAGGGTATTATGAAGACAAAAGGATTGCAACCAATATTATTTCTAAAATACACAGGTTTCTTCATGATCCCTGCAATGATTTCACAATCTCTATAAGGTATGCATAAAAACTATCATTTTGATCTCTCTCCCTCAAGAGACATACTCTTAATAAGCATAAACACGGAACAGAAAACAAAGAGAAGTTTCAGTGTACAAATTGGTAACATAGAAGCAAAAATTAACAGTGCTTACCCTTTCCAACCCCTTGTAGAGCACTTATAGGCTGCCAGAGAGCTGAGAAAGTAATACCAATACTAAAAAGATGCACTGTACTTCCCGCCATCCACATCATAAAGCCCATCATCATCAAATTCTTAAAAGGGGCTTGAGCCACTTCCCAAGCTTTCTGTTTATATACAATAAAACTACAATGTTCACCATTCTGACCATAATCACTAGCATTTAAAACTCATTCATAACAGAAAAACACAAATCAGAAACAAATTAATACATGTACCGTAGCATAACTCAGCAATCCAATATTCCAATTCCAAAAGTAAACCTTGCTTATGGTCAAAATTTACATCAACAAGCTTGCCAACTCTTAGTTAAAATTCAGAACCCAAACACCAAACTTGACTCCTCAAATTGAATGAAATCAATGATTTTCATACGCAAAATTAAATGCCCGTTTTACCCTAAATCTAACCAATATTTCTATTAAAGTTTTCCTTACTATCCTAGTCTGTCTCAGCTGACAAATAAAAACGGATCCAAACCCAGGAAAAACAAGAAAAAGAAAATCAGTAATTTAATTACCATACAAAATACAAATTTAACACAAAAGAATATATATTGAAAATTTTTTTTTCTTTTAGAAAATTACCTGAGCTTTCCAATTAGCTTCAGCATCTTTCTTCTGACGAGTCATCGCCGAATCATCCTAATATCACACATTCAAAGGAGCCTCAAAATCAGAAACTGATTCAAATATTACAGAGAGAGGGAGGTGAGAGAAAAACCTGATCTTGAGAAACGCGAGAAAAACCAGGAGGATCAGGGATGTCGCGGGAGGAAGGAGTGGTAGAATAATCAGAGAAATCGACGGCCCATCTCCGGCCGGAACCCATCACTCCTTTGCCTTTTTCCATTATTCTAGTGGTAGTAGTTGGATTCAAGATCGATTGATTCAATCGCTGCTCTGTTATTGTTTGTTTGATTGCAACTATAAGCACCGGTTGTAGCTGCCTCTAAGTGCTGCCCAAACACGCCCTTAAGTTAAGAAGCCGGCCAATGAAGTTTTATTTTATTTTTTATAAAAGAAAAATAGCCTAAATATTCCTACTAAATTATAATTTTAAGTGTTTTAATTAGAAGAATAAAATATAATTCAAAACAATTAAAATAAATATAACATACTCTTTTGAAACAATGAAAATACAGGGGAGAGAGGGAGAGTGTGTTTGGGAAATTTGCTTGAGAAAGCATGAGTAAGGAGGGCTGATATAATTTGTAAGTTTGAATTATTTAAGTTTGGTATTTTATATATATATATATATATATATTACTTTAAAACTTTATGACTATTAATATAATTGTTTGTTCTACCAATGTAGAAAAAAAAAACTGAAAAAACAAATTGAAGCATTTTTTTAAAAAAGAATTTATAATAAGTAAAATCATACAAAATATAAAATATATGATTTTATGTACAAATTACTAATACTACAATTAAAATCTATCAGACATGGAGAAAAGATCTAGTCTCACATAAAAAATCTAGCAACGCATGGACCGCGGAATACCAAAAATTAACTGCTAATAAATAAAAAAGTGAAAATTTATCAACTACTACAACTACAAATGATACCCTCGATTAGTTTTGATTTCTGTCTAGAATTGATTTATTGAGAATCAAGCAGAATAGATCATCAGATCAAAGCAGCAAATATTGCGGCAAGTAAGTTCTTCTGATTATTCAGATTTAGCATGTTAATAGTCATATCATAAGTTAATAGTTTATGCAGCACAACAATATCTTTTATATATATATATATATATATATACACTTTATGCATAACAACTGGATCCGTCTCCTAAAATTTATACATGCTGCAGCTTCAGTTACAACTCTAACTTTGCTGAAAACTTGTCCGCAAGATTGGCTATAATAAAACCTGCAAAAACCTGAAACCAACAAAACTGATCACTGAAGTTTCTATAATTCTATTAATAGCATATTGTGTGAAACATTCAGTATGCCTTTGATGGTATTTTGACACAGAATTGCATGAAAAATGAAGAGGCTAATTACTACCTGAATGCATCCAAAGATGTAGACGGGGGAGTAGTGGCGGCCATGTATAACCATGTCAGCTACCATTGCAATGGGTATGGTTAACGACATCCCCAGTGTGGCGACTAATGGAGTTGTCCAAACCACGGAGAGGGCCCTGAATCATTTGAGATGGATTACTAAGAGCATAGAATAGTGACAGTTACTCACCATAGGCTGTGATTTTAAAGCAATAAGATGATGTTTTCAAGCCTTAAAGAAAACTCGTATCAAATACTTGTAATGCATAACCATGGAGAAAGGTCCAAGTCTATACCATTTAAGCATAGTTTTAATCACTCGTGGAGTTTTTTAAGGCAATTTTTTACAGTCAGAATGGCGACAGTATAGTTTTAAGGCAATTTTGATGGCTTACCAAGCAACAAATTCAACTTTATACTGTTTCTATTTTGGCCCGGGAAACCACCAAGAAAATTGCTACTATACATACCAAAAGTAGTCTGACAGAACACTCCCCACAAAGCCGTTTAATAGGACTACTTCTCCAACAGATTTTGAATGTGGAAATCTAAATGGAGGCTCAATTCCGGCAGCATTCAGAGGCCATACTGCACCAAAAATAACATTGATGTGAAAGATACTTCATTTCAGATAGGAAAAGTATAGGCCAGAATCATGCACACACAAGCTTCACCATCTGTTATGCTCATTAATGTTCAAGTTGGTGACATCTACAGTGAAACTCAGTGCAACGTTTATAATAACACAGCAGAACACCCCAAAAAGTTTTTGCTGAAAACTGAATAGAAATTGTTGCATTGCAAAATACCATTATTTTCAGCTCCCAAACACCATATATGGCAATTGAGATGGCACATTTGAAAGCAAAAGACCTCTTTTGCAAAAGGCCATGACAACCAGTTTTACTAAATCATTCTAACTTATAATCCACTTCTTCAGCATCACAATCTTTCAGTTCAGAGCTAACTATCTGAGGTTTTTGATTGAAACTGGTACAATTCCTATTCATCCATTTGTCTTCTAAGCAACTAAGGATTAAAAATTGCAGCATGCATGAAGTAAAACTCAAAGACAGCTAAATTACATACTGAGCCACCAAAGACCAAGAAGAGTAAAGAGACCAATATATCCAAAGAACTTCTGCATGTCGACCTTGTCTCCTTCAGATCCAGCAGATCTTTTGAGCAGCACTGCAATAAATAGACAACTAGGTGAACAATCAAGCGGAAGATTTTGGCACTAATCTAGTAACTGCAAATTATTGAAATCATATGTCACTAAAATTCCCATTACAAAATCTTACCTGTAAATAAGCCATATGAAATTGCAGAGAGGAGACCGAAAATGTCCCCTATAATGGAGTGCCTTCTAGAACTTCACAAGTGACAAAATGAAAAAGAGATTAAGTCTGATAAAATGTGTGCTTAGAAGTGGAATATATCGGCATAAATTTATGGGAGGAAAAGAGGGAAAAAAAGTATGCAGTCTTAAATAAAAGCTCGGTAGAGCTATTAACTTACTCAGAGATGGTCAGAAACTCATCTGCTGCCCAAGTTTTTCCAACTGTGGTCATGGCAACACCGGCCATGCTTATAAAAACAGCAATCAGTTTCGCAATATTTATGGAGTCCTGTCCAAGAAGAGCTCCAATGAAAAGTGTAAAGAGCCCTGATGTTGAGTTTAGGACAGTTGTACTCACAACACTAGTATTTGCCAGAGCAGAGTTCGATAAATACTGCATTGCATTAAAGACATGAATTAGTCATGTACTAAAAAAAGGGCAAGAAGCAAAATCATTTTCCCTAAAGGAGTTCAAAAACTTCAAGTGATATAAAAGATACAAATATATACGAGTGATTTGAAAAGGAACAGAAAGATGAAGATGTAGAATGTACCTCTGTCACAAACCATATGGGAGTAAGGTACAAACTGCACTTGACAATTTCCCATGAATTAAGCTCACCGCCATGTTCAAGCACTTGACACTCATCTTCTTCACTCTTTGATATCAAAGGCCACCCTTCTTCCCTTTCACTAAGATCTTTGTCAGTAATTAGATTGGTTCTGAGATCAATTTCTGAACTGTGGTTCAACTCATTGTTTCTAAGAGCAAAATTAAGTTCAGCAGTAGTGCTTGCAACAGAACGGTCACTGAAAATATTCCTAAAAATATTGCTAACCCGTAAGCTGCAGATGCGATCTTTCAAAAGTGCTAAAGGCAAATAAATCACCATAAGAGATACTCCAAGATAAGTGAGTGCAAAAGGTTGTCTATACTCTGCAAAAATTCTCTGCAGAAAACAATTAGTGTAAGCCAAAATTGTATGTCCGTGAAATAGATATGGCTCATAGCAATCTAAGTCGATTTCATTGCTTTGTTAGAGACATTAGTGCATAGGATTGACAACAATAATCCTAAATGTCTACTAAAGAAGAAAATTCGAGGTAGAGACAGGAAGCTTTTATCCAGTTATCGACCAATATTAACCCAAATAATCACGTAAGCCATAAAAAACACTATATCACTACCAGAAACAACTCCTAGTTCCCATTGATAATTAAACAAGAAAAAGGTTCCAAAATTGTAACTGTTCTATTGAAATCATCATATGCACTTCATGAAAAGAAACACAAAGCCTTTACTTGGCAATATTGAAGAAAAACGATTTCAGCAAACATAACTAACTTTTTAAAACTTTATTTTGGATTTATGCCAGCGGATAAAGCCTTAATGTAGAAGCTAATCTTCTAACCGAGTAGCAGATTTATTGGAAAAAAGAAAATCCAAAATGAAAAAGAAACATCGAAAACTTTTTGACTTTACTTTCTTTTCCAACCATTTCCTGGGAACCAACAAAACCAAGGAACCAGAAGAAAAAGGTAAGGAAAAAGAAAACATAAAAGAACGTGGATATGAATAGATCATCTGACCTGAGTGATTTCTGCAGAGGTAACCCATATGAAAACAGCCGTGCCAATCAAACCTAAGCCAGCTTTGTACTTCCAACCCATCACCGTAAAAACAGTTAGAACTCCAGAAACTGAACGTTTAGCTCAAATTATGAATTGGCTAATCTTCTTCTTCAATTCTTGATATGCTATAAAATCTTCATCTTTCGAAACGATTCATGCACCCGAATTCAACACGAATAAAAGCATAAGATCCATGAATTTGGTTTGTCTTGTATGATATGGAGCTGAATTCGTGAATATCAAGACTTTGCCGTTTGACATTTTGTCTCTGCCAAGATTTTGGTCAAGCTTTTGCATTGAAGTTTCAGTTTTTTTCTCTTTTCTATTTATTTGATCTTTTTGATGTTAGACGCTTAGTCAGCCAAGAAAGTTGATGGTTGACACGTGGTTGAGGTGGCAACGGATGAGGTCTCCTCCTTGCGGTGCTGGACTTGCTGGCCCTACAGTACTTGCCACGTCAGTTTCGGGCCCACCCCAAGCCTCGATAATTGCCTGATGCGTCCCTATAGTTTGAAAAACTACTATATTAAGTTTATAAATTTACACTTGACTCAACTTAGTCTCTGCAAGTGTAAGACGTAAATGTAATATAAGTTTGGTGTAAAGAAACAAATTGTTTAAGGGCAGCACAGTCATTTTATTACTCTTTTTGTATTTTTTTCTAAAAAAATGCTTGAAGAACTATTTTTTGACAATGGCGAATCATAAGACTTATCTAATTATTGTTTATTTTCTTTTTTTTACATTAATTATAAAGTGATAATTTGCAACACGACTTGTTAACTCAATAAGAACACAAAACAAAGCAATTATATTGAATTAACATAATATAACATAATTATTAAATAAATAATATGAATATGGTGTGATCAATAATCTTATCAAGTTCACAATTAGTATTTTCATTTGTGAACTAGTTTATAGTATAAACAATAAAACTAAGCAATCTTATTTTATATATATATATATATATAGATTGATGTTATATTTAATATATTTATTTTATATTTTTTAAATTTAAAAATATTTAATTATGTTGTCCTACGTTATACAGTTAACAATAACAATTTCTACATAAATTTAAGACAATATATTTAGTCGCATAAAAATTTATATTTTGTGACAATTACAATTTTAATGCTAAAAGCCATTTGAGATGGATATTTTGGATATAGTGCTTATTATTATATCAAATCATAAATGGACTTTTTTAATAATTGATTAATTTCAATATTTTTAAAAATTCTTAATAAAATTATAATTTATCAAAAAATGACGTTTATCTCCTTTAATAATAGTTATTTAACAAAAATAATTATTATATTTTTAAATTTTGATAAAAGATAATATTTATAAGAGCATAATTATTTCAACTAATAAAAAAATATAATTAACAAATATATATCATAAATAAATAATATATTTTTTTATGTGTCAAGTTTATGTTACAAATTATAATAATTATAAAATATGTCAAGTCAATATCAAAAAAATTTGACACATAAATTATGTGTCATTACTCACCAGTCAAGATAGTACAGTGCTTTTTTTAGTGAAAAAATATCAAAATATAATTAAAATATGCTAAAATATTTTAATGTTTTATAATAGTATTGTGTTAATAAAATTTATTCTTGTTTCGCTTAATATTAATGTTTTAATTTTTAAAATAATTATTAGACAAGTTACATGTATCCCTGTCTAAAATATACTATATTTTTGTTAGAAATGACACATCAATTCAAATATTCACCTCTGTATAATAAGGATAGATTTGAGATGAACAAGTGGTAATAAATACCCGTAAAAGTTTGTTACTTCTAACTTTCTAAGAAAACTATATGAGGACTAATTTGATATATTAATTTCCAAATCTCAAAATATTATAAATCTCTTAGAAAAAGAGAACGTTTGTAATAAAAACAGATCAACAGAATTAAAATATTATAAACTAATTAATTAATGTACCATTATTTTAAAACAAAATATATCGTAATTATTCCCACCAGATCGTTTCAACACGCAAAAACACAAACTATGAGAAGAACCAGGAACACAGGCAATCCCAATCTCGTCCCCGGCCATTAACGACCTCAACCTGCGATCAACAAAATTTCTATGCCAAAGCCCCCGAAGAAAATACGAATGAACGTGTTTGTAGTAACGAAAGTTCACTTCATGTTCGGAGCTTGTGTCGAGATCTTGCATGGAAACTTTAATGTCATCGATAGTCGCCCTTTTGACTACTGTCGGGCTCCACTGTTTCACGACGTATTCCTCGACGTCAGACTTGTTTAATTCGATGTAGAATCTTTTGCGGCCGATGTCGTCTGCTGTTAGCTTGATTTTTTTTTTTTCCTAAAATCCAAACATTTGTAAACCCTAAAAAGTAAAAAACAAAAATTGTAAACCTCTAGATGTTAATTAAGACCTGACAACCTCGTCGTTACAACATCTTTTATTTGTTTCTTTATTAATTAATATTTTAGCTAGATGTCTTTAATTGCTTGGTTTAGGCACAATTGTCAACTATAGAGTTTGTTCTTGAGATAGACTTGTTCCTTAATCGGCCTGTTTAGTTTCAGTCTTATAAGAGACAACAGACAAGAGAATGCATGTCGTAAGTGGTATTTATTTTATTCATTCCAGTTCCAGAATTATTCAAAATATAAGAGTTTCGAGCAGCAAATTTTTTGTTTTCAAGTCTGCATGCATCTTGGGTACTCGTCTCCTCTTCTCATCGGCCTGCTCGCGTGCGCCATTCACCGCCGCTATATATATATATATATATATATTGGCCGCCACCTAATTAATTAAGTTGTTAACATGCATGCATGTTTCCATTTGGTTGATTTGTACAACAACTGTTACAATACTAATAGAAATTAAACTATCGTTGCATGGGGACTTGTTCTCTGCAGCTAGAATGTATATTTTATAAATTAACTATTAAATCTAGATTGTTTTCACAAATTAAATTAACCTTTTTCTCCGTTGTTGTTGTTGTATTTTAATTAAATATTGTGATGTCAATAACATCGATGATCATATATATCATTGTTGTCATGACATATATTACTGAAAATTAATTAAATATAACATTGATTTTTTAATTAAATGTCTTAATTAATAATTTCCCACATAATTAAGTGTATATATATAGCCAACCTAAAACATTCATTTGCCATTTATGCTGCATTTTTATTCCTTTTATATCGTGGTGTAATTAATGAACCGTTATGCATTTTATAATATATAATTAACCGCCCTAATAGGTCAGATATCAATTAATTTGTTTTGAATATTGGCCACCGATCAAAAGTGGTCATACGGTGTAAGATTTGGTAAAAGTGCGAGGCAAAACGTTGCTTGATTAGGGACGTCTTCTGTCCTAACCCAACCTAGTCCCCGAGCCGACTGCACAACATAACTTGAAGAGTCTCCGTAGTCAACACACTTATTTAAGCCAGAGACTGCAGCTAGCAAATTTTACTCATTTTATACAGCCACAGTGGCAGCCTGTTGCGCGTGGTCATCTCACCAATGCTGCAGGTAATTTAGTTTCTTTTAGTAAAAGTTCTCTCTCTCTCTCTCTCTCTCTTTCCTTTTTTTTTTAAAAAAAATTTATGGTCTCTTCTCTTCTTCTTGATGGGTTATGTTTCCAGTTGGGTGGTTTTAATGGTTGAATTCAAACATATCAGATGCCGGATATCTCAATATTGTATTAAAATGAAGCCATTCCATTTGTAATTCATGGCACCTGAAGGCAAATATTTATCCTTTATGATGGAAGCGGTGCAAAATAAACTTGGACGCAGAAGATTTGATTTATCCCAAAACAATGGTAATCGTGAAATTATTGTCACTTCTTCCAGTAGGGAATTGGTTAATCTGACTTTGTTGCCCGGTGGTAAAAGGGTGAATGTAGGATAAACTGTAAACTCATTTCTGGGTTCAACTCACACGGGGCGCAGAAATATTCAAGCTTAAATAATATATATTTCTTGCTGAAAGATGTATATACCTGAGGGTTATGCCTGCTTACCTAATGTAGGGTAATGGATCCATTGTTTGCTGACAACGAAAGAGAGAGAGAGTTATTTAGATGCTTCAGGAAGAGAACATGTTCTAATTTAATTTTTGTTAATGCAAAGGAATTCCATGGTTATGTCATATATAGACTTGATTATATATAAGCAGTTTTAATTTCTTCTGATGGATGTTTTTTCTTGTGCAGCATGAGTCAGCAACTAGAACCGTTGACAATCATGTCTTATCATGATGTTTTTGCTTTTGCTTCTGATAGACGAAATTCGCAACTTCAGGAGATGCCTTTTCATGATGTTTGCAGAGGACGAGAAAGGATTGGTGTTTTTTTGAAACAGTGAATGGGTTTGGGACAAGAACAGAGATGACCATTGTCTGATTGAGTGCATGTGCATCCCTTTTCCCCAAGAAATTACAAAACAAGCCCCGCTCCATTTTTAAAAAAAGTTAGGCTTCGTCATTCAGCTCGATTCTTGACCCTATCGTACGTACGTACATGTCTTGCTGCTTATCTATTATAATAATTCACTTTATGCAAAACAGTGTTGAGCTAGCTTGTCCATGTGATAATGTGGTATTAGATTAGTCTACCAAGCGTAGGATTCCCCTTCACTAGTTCACTGTCGAATTGGCCGCTTGTTTCTCTTTTTATAGACCTGAATCAAAAGAAACTGAACGTTGGCACATCCTTGGCCAGCGTATAAAGAAATGACCGGTATCGTTAATGTTTTTCAACGGATATACCCATCCCCGTCCACCATGCTGTTCGCTGCACGTACAACTTTTTTTTTTTTTTTTTTTTTTGCCTCAATACAGGACAAGCTTCTGAAATATTAATTTTGCTTCAGGCAATTGACGAAGCTGAAGATAAGTGGAGCCAGCACAACGCAAAAAGTTTAATTGATTAAAGTGTGAAAGGCTTGCGTGGTTCAATTCCAAAGAACTTTCCACACTTCCATGTTGAATTTGGTCTAAATAAGGGGTTTGTCCATGTAATTGATGATGAGAAACAGTTTAAAAAAGCAGCCTTCGACTTAATGTCATAAGAGGCATGCTTTGCCCGTCGGCGAAGGCATGACTCAATGGAAACTCAGAAGCAGGCAGTCGCAAGTTTCGCGCAGCATTTGACCGGGCAAAACAACTAGACTAAGAAAAGAGATCTATGTAGTGGTGTAAGGCATATATATATGGAGGATTTTCAGCATATATGGCGCCCTCTGCATCAGCAGGATGATTACAGAGGGAACAAAATATTCCCAGTTACCGCTTGGTTGCATGCATGCAGTTCTAGAACTGAACTGTCAACATGAAGTGTGCTTCGAATTGATTCATGGTCGCATTTATGTACCATATTTAGTTAAACTGGAAAGTCCAGTTCTCACTGAATTTTTTAAGTTTCTTCTGATGTAGAGATTGGATCAGTACATTTTTAGCACATCAGGTTTGTTGCTGTCACTGTATTTTTCAGAAACTTTGTACCTGGGATTTGAATTGAGAGATAATAGCTATATAGGAGCTGGGTGCTAAGCTGAAGCTTGTTGGTTAAAGACTTGCTGAGCTGAAGCCAGCCACCGGGATCATTTTAGAATTAGTTTGTAATTCAGTTACTTCCCCATTGGTGTAACAAATTCCAGTTAGATGCATTTTTGAGTTGGTAATTGTAAAGGTCTAGAGGAATCCCTGTACATGTATAACTAATTGCCATGTTTTTCCTCTGTTTTTCATTCGTTCTTCTCAATATCCAAACACCTCTCAACTTAGATCTTCACACAACCGTGAAACTTGTAATTTCGTGCGGTTTTGATTTGTAGTTTTGCAGTTCTGGGAGAAACTGATTTGATGTTGATAGATGGTTTTGCCTTCATTGAATGAGCATAGTATTATACATTTATTTCGTTAAGAAATCCAATTCCCAAATAAAAATTCATGTCTCGGTGTATTCAAAGAGAATATTCTACCTTGTTAGTCAAACAAGAATTCCGCGCATGCTAACAATTTTCCAAAAGAAAAAAAAATCTAATTTTGATTGTTTGTTCCAGTTATAATGATCCTCTTAAACTAGAGAAAGTAATAATTTTTACTTACTTCCTACACAAAAAAGTGCGGCACATGAAACAATTATATATCACATCAGCACGTTGAAACATAGGCTGGACTGGATCCAACTCATAAGTCCCAAGCTCAGCTCTGCAGATAATATTTACTACATCATAGCTTCTTCCGCCTGTTTGGCAATACCAACTTTGTACTGAAACTCACTCATTTTTCCATTAATATTTAACCATCTCATGATATATGCGATTTTAAAACTTAATGCCAATGCCAAACGACAAGCTTAACTAGCACGCTAGTTGTGTTATCCAAAAACTGTATTGCATTGCCTTGCTTGCACTAATAAATATAAATTAGAAGCATTTTCTTTGTACATGATGAGTATCTATCAAGCAATGCAATGAAGGCGCACCAGAAGGAAGTTCACTCATATACTCCATTGTAACAGAAGAAGAATACCCATGGTGGCCAGGTAGTTGATAATAGCAAAAGCTAGGTTACACATGAATACTGAGGTACAAGGTTTCTTTGTCTAACCAGCTCATGAAGATCCTGAACAATCTTAAAAACAGCATCTGGTCTTGCAAGTTTTAATGCATTTTGCGACATGGTCTTCAGTTCATTCATTTTCAGACCAAACCATTGGGCCACTATATTTGCTATCTCCTTTGGGGACTTTGAAAATTTCCCACATCCATTTTCCACCACGTAAGGCACATTGCCAACTTCCTGTAATGTCAAGCCAAAAAAAAAATATCAGCACATTATGCCAGAAAACATAGATTGCAGTGTAAAATCAAACAGAGCAACAAAAGTTTGTTTTGTATGATACACATAAACTCTAGCAGTTGCATTGACCCCTAAAAATTCAATAAACATTGTTAGTTACAAGACAAAATTAGAATTCATCGAACCTCCACCAGAACTAATGGCTAGGAGGAGGCAGAATGGTTTACCGAAATCCATACAACCAGTAAGATATCTCATTATATTTGAACAAAATAATATTAATATGGCTTGATAATTTCTGCTTGCATCAATGTTTTTAAACTACTAATCAGAACTCAAGCCAAAACTACAAGTATTCATAGAGAAAGAAGAAAAATTCATTTTGTGAATAGTCCTGTAAGTGGCTTTTGTCTGACCGGACTTCATAACACCAAGACATTTCACACTACTAACCCAAAAATTCATCATATCTGAAATCTGAGCATATGTTGATTGAATAGCAGCGTGGAGACTGATAGTAAAATAATAACAATACGAATAATCAAAGAACTCAAAGAACAGTTAAAATTAGACTTACTTGCCCAGCGATGTAATCATTCAGAATTATAGGGAGGCCACGTATCATTGCTTCTGCAATAGTCCCTGGGCCAGCCTAAACAGAAAAAAAACATCATTAGATGGCCAATTGGACATTATGATAAGAAATCATCATGGTCAAGGGAAACTAACCTTTGTGATAATGCAGTCACAGGCACCCATAGCTTCCTCCATTTTAGTAACAAACCCCTTCACCTATATGACGGAGCAACTACATCAACTTCTTCAGTACATCTCTCTGAGTGTGCATACATATAAATGCTATAAAGTACGATGTGATACTTTATATGTAAACAAAAGTATAAATTTTGGACAAGACAATCTGGAGCATGATATGTAGTTTTTGAAAGAGGGATGCAGATTAAATAGAAAACAAAGAAGAACATCAACCTCCCCCACCACCGCACAACCCCCACCCCACACGCCCCCGCGCCGCCCGCGCCCCCCCCCCCCCCAAAAAAAAAAAAAAAAAAAAAGTTTTGCTGGCAAGCAAAAGCGTGACAGAAGGTGGAACACACGGATCGTGATGAAGAGTGTCATTGAACTTGCAGATAGTAGGTTAATACCTGGACAGGAATTTTCCAATTGATAGAAAGCAATTTGTTGGCAAGCTTTCTGTTGCGGCCACATATCACAAGGACCTGACCAATTGGCTCACCGAGATTCTCATCATATAATGCACTCCCAAGTGCCCAAGCAGTAGCCTCAATTGGACCCATCCCTTCCCCTCCTCCCATCAGCAATACAGCAGGAAGATCTTCATCCATCCCTAGTTCTCTCCGTAATTCAACCTGCAGTTATCAGACATGAAATAAGCTAGCAGAAGTTCAAATCATTTACTAATCATACAATAACAGACAGAGAAATCCAAAGTAACTGTAAACTGTGCTTGAAGAAAGACCTAGAAATGCATCAGAGAAAAAAATGTCCAGCCATTATGACACAACAACATCCAACTCATAAGTCAAAAGACACCAAAATAAAAACCAATCAGTCATGGATGTAATGAACCTTTGGCCGAACTGGTTTCACAAAGGATGGTCTAACTGGAAGGCCATAAACTTTAATTTGGGAGGCCTGCAGACCAGCTTTCATTGCCCTCTTTGCTACATCCAGTGTTGGGCAGTAACATCTTGTTACAAGTTTATGGAACCTACAGTTGAAGATGTTGACATTCAAAATTACATAAAAAAAATATAACAAATTAATCAGAAACATAAACCATTAGTACAGATCTGACCATGTAGGGTGGCAAGTACTTAAATCTGTAACTACCGTGGTAAATACTATCTTCTTCAGAAGGCCCTTTGCCCTCAGGATACGGAGAGGAACATGCTGCATCAACGGATGTACACTAATAATAATGTCCGGCTGGTATTTCATCAGTCCTTTGGCGACCTCCCTATTAAAAAGGCAGAATACTGGGATGAGATGAGATCTAAAGTTTAGGCAGCTAAAAAAGTTCTGCCAAACAGTTCTTCATTAAATTAAATTCTGTAAAATATGGACATTGTGACACAGGACATGAAAAATTAGCATGTTAGATATTTGACATGTGTGCTCATTAACTGTGCAATTTACACACTCTTTAGGTTCTACATCTGTTGGAACACCGAATGATTAGAATCTGGAATAACTTAAAGATGATCTAAAGGATTTTCCATTGTATCACATGCAGAACAAATGCACTGCCTTCATATGACAGAAAATCTAATCAAAAGTTTTCATCTGAAAACGAAAACAAAGTCTTACCGAGCTATGAATGTTGAAGTTGCAGCAAAATTAGATTGATGAATCAGACGGGGAGCAGTTCCATAATATGTCATTTTCCACAACGGCCCATGTTTTACCAAGAAGTTGTAGCTCCTGGGTAATTGGTTAAATGGCCAAGGAGTATGATCCGTCCATAAATCAGTAACAAACACCTGTGACACACACTCTTAACGAACAGAACATGATCAAAACACAGCCAACTACACACCCACTAATCCTTCTTCCCCTAAGACTCCAATTGGTTACCAAGAAATTGCAACATACAAAAATGAAAATCCAATATTTCTGTTTTTTAGCTATTCTGGTTTCCACACAACAATGTACTCAACCTAGCCAGGCCTAACATTAAAATGAGTTCCTGTCACAGTATTGAAAGTTTAAGTTTCTTTGCACACATTTCTTGCCAGGCCTAACATTAAAATAAGTTCCTATCACGGTATTGAAAGTTTAAGTTTCTTTGCACACATTTCTTGGCAACCAAACAGAGCAAAGTCGCGAAACTAAGTTATCCTTGTATTATTCATCCAAAAAAAAAAAATGAAAAGAAAAGAAAACTGACCTGATATTCATCGCCAAATTTCTCATTAAACGCAGCCTTGATAGCTTCCGCAGAAGCTCGATGACCGCCCCCAGTATCACTCATCAGAATAAGAACCTTTTTAGGATGATCATTCTCCACACCATTCAAAGGCAATCCATCTTCCTCCAAAACACCGCCATTTTCATCTCTCATCCCATTATTCTCATTGGCACCAACCCGAATCGAAGCGAACCCAATTGGGATTCTCTCGCAGTGGAATTTAATCGCTTTGTTAAACTCGCTCCCAAGCCTACTAATACTCGAAGAAACGCTCGCCTTACTACTCAAACTCAGTGAAGCAGCAACTCTGTGCTTGTGCCTCTTTTGTTGGTCAATTGACGACCTGAACGAATCAAAATACAAGTAATTCGACTTAAACGAAGAGCATGCATCTGAGCTTGCGTTAAAAAATGCAGAATTAAACGCAAAACGGCCAACTTGAGCCACCAAATCGAAGACAGGAGTGGATTCCTGGGTTACTGTTGAAGCGTTTGGCATGATGAAGCGGAAAGTTACGATCTTCGGTTAAAAAAAATTTTTTTTTTAAAAAAAAAAAAAGGAAAATCAGTCCATGTTGGTGTCTCAATCAAATAAGAATAAATGAAACGAGGACAAACAACAGAGAGAGAGAGAAGGGAGGGAAAAGTACAAAGCAAAATAGTTAGACTAAGTTTTGAGGCTGTGGCGAGGAGGAGAAAAATCTTGGTGGGGGTATTTTGTGGCCACAGAGAGAGGATTTAGCGAGGTAGATAAGAGAGTAGATTCTGGAAATTTGTGAAAAATGCGCTTTGTTTATTTGTACAGAACGATGAAATTTCCCAAGTTAAATATGAGAAGATTAATAACATGACAATGGACACGCGAAGAGTAGACAGACTAAAAAGTTGTACTGTGGCATTTTGTCGGGTCGGGTTTTGGACCGCTACCACAAGCTTGGTGTGCTCCTGCTATGTGACCTGTCGTTTGGTTTGGGTCATGTGGGACCAACGCCGTTTACATGACTGGCCAGATCACGTCTCACGTGATGATGATTAATGGCACGTGTTTTATTCTATGTTCTTTATTAGAAGAGAAGAGATTTTTAGGTTAACAAAACACACGACATAATTTCTTTTTTTTTTTTTGTATTTATTAATTTACTTTTATTATGACTCAAAATGTCTATAACATTTGTTATTATTCCATGGTTTCGATGCATCATAGAAAATAAAACGAAAATGACAAGTTTAGGCCTTGTGGCGTTGCTAAAAATTTGTCCTTAAAACATCAAATATTGTTCAGATTGGTGGCATTGTTGGTGATGATGTCATTGGGATGGCGTTTTCACATTTGTATCAAGTTTTCAAACAAAGACTTACTAATTTTAATGGAGTAAAAATCATATTAGAAATAGCAAAACACACGAGCGTTTGCAGTTGCAGCCCATGTGAAGCATAAGCCATAAATATTATGAATTGGTGTGAGTGGAAAATCCCACCGTCCAACCCGACCCCTATCAGATTCTTTCTTTCTTGGTGAATTACAGCACATATTGATCAAAGGTCAATTGCGCCCCGCGTGAAACCCATTAGTCTTTTTTTTTTTTTTAAAAAAAAAATTCATATTCATGAGAAAATCATTAGTTAGAAGAAAGTTGCTTTTCGGACTTGGACTTCATCCAATTTCTTTATTCTTTTTTGTCACCATATTTTTCTTGTTGGTCGGCATTTTTTTTTTTTTTTTTTTTTTTGGGGGGGGGGGTGGGTGTGGGTGTGCGGGTGTGTGGGGTAACCAAGGAACTAACCAAAGAGGCCCAAAAAAAAAAGTTGGTCTGTTACGTAAAGGCCCCATAAAGATTCAATGGATTAGAAAATAGAATGCCCATCTAGCTTGAGCTTTGGCAGAGCGTTCAAACTTGCTTAGGTTGCAGTGACTAGCTCACATCTTCTTGATTATTATCTTTTTATTTTAGCAATGCTATATTTTCAAAATATTTATCCTAAATTTTTTATTCACACCATCAATTAAAAAGTGAGATAGGATAATAACTAATTTTGAAAGTTAGAAAAAAGAAATTTAGATAAGTACTCAAAAAATTAATATAAATAATCAACATATAATAATTAACTTTTTAAGAAAATTTCAAACTGGTGGAGTATTTTTACTGGAGGGTTTTTTTTTATTTTTTATGTAATGTAAAAGACAATAATTGTTGGGTTTTCTTTTCTTTTTCTTTTTCTTTTTTTTTTTTTTGGTTGGTTGGTTCTAAGATATAACATCAGAAAAGAACTTGTACAAAAAGAATTAGTTAGGTATGCATAGCGGATTTTGGTTAATGAACTTGTTACTCCATCGCAGTACTATCAACATGTATGGAAACATGTCTTCTGAATAGAATTTTTCCTTTTTTGCTTTCACAAAAGAATGCATATATAATTAAAAGGCAGAAGATGGAAGTGCTTCTAGCTAACTAGCTTTCGTAGAAAATGCATGCTTTCATCACTTTAGTATATTATCTACTACTACTCCCCACCCACATATGCTGAAATCCACTATCTTTAACAAAATTCAAAGGTTTATAATTAATAACAAGAAGGAATGTCTTTTCATGATGACAAATTCACAGAATATATAATATTCGTCCGACCCCAACCATTGACGTCGAGTTTTCACTATCGATCATAATTTTTTTCAACTAATTATATATGTATGTGCGTGGCAATATACATGCATATATTTGGAATTAAAGTGCTTGACTTTGTGTATCGTCAATAGGAAGAATATCATTTATGTAGAAAAAGATAATGTTCGGTGATTGCTGATACAATTCCCATTATCTTGTATGATATATATTTTGTGATCTTAAGGAAATATATATTGATATTTAGAATAAATGTTGGACTTAATTAGATTAATTTGGCCTAATTATTGCATATGTGTGACTTGGGTCAAAAGATTCTTGCATATCAATAAGGGTAGGTATACTATTTGCTAGCTGTTAAAATACTGTGATTTTACTTAAATCACTATTACAAGATGAAATCAATTTAATTTCGTTGATATTAATCACACTTCACACAACAGAGTTTCAAACAAAACCCTACTCATGCAAGCAAATAAAAGAATCAAGTGTGATTACCAAACATTCAAAATTTTTTTTTACATAGCAATATATATGCAGGACCCATAAAATAATCATTGATGATAAGCCAAATTATATCTTCTTCTAATTAGTCTTCAAACTTAATCAAGCACCAACAGACGTATATACCAATTCATTGACTAATTATACATGCATACGTTCCCGCAACAACAATCCATAGCGATAATTAATCTCCTAATTTTCTAAGTCAATGTGGTCGTGGCCCAAAGTTTTCCTTCCTGCTAAATGACTCCGTGTTAGGCCATTAAAGTCAAATTGATCATGAGTCTCCCTCAAGATTCCCAATGGTCTTGATTTCCTAGTTTCAATGTGAAAAATTAGACCATGCAAGCAATTCATTGACTACTTTCTGATGTTTACATTGACCCATTTAATTAATTAAATTAGGCATATATGTATATATATATATATATATATATTTGTAGCTCCGCATAATTAATCTAGAAAGCATAATTGTTAATGTTTGATTAACAGTACTTACTTTTACATAATATTTACTATATATGTTATCTATTAATCATAATTTTAAAGTTATAACACAATGATTCATGCATATATTTCTTCCACAATAACTTGTAGTTTAGGCTCAAAACTAAGTGTCTTGGCGTAGATTTATTTTAGAATTTTTATAATTTAAAGTGTGATACAAGAACCTTTGTTTAATAGTAGATAGAAATTAAAAGTTACTGAGTATCTCAATCTTAAAGAGATATATCTTGAACTTGATTAAAGATTGAATATTTGGAGAAAAGGGACAATAAGGAAGAGAGACCTAATATTCCTGTGTGAAAGTGGAAATTATAAAATGGTTAAAGTCCTAATTTAATGTAATGGAACGAAGGGGGACAGCATGACTTATAAATGATATATTTGAGAAAGTACTCCCAATTAATATTCCAAGATCATATACAATATAATAAATTACGAGGTGGTAGTGTAGAAATTAATTATTCGACATGCTGATAATATTAATTGAGAGTCGGGAAATTACAGACCGCGTCGTGTACGAAAGCTACATGAGAAAACGATTAGGGTTGAAGCCAAAAGAAACTTTCTTTCTGCCGTTTTAGATTGGAAAAATAATTAATGTTAATTGTCTGCGATTTTATAATCATTAATAATTGTTCATATTTGGATTGAGGGTAGTGGTTACGATGTGACTGCATATTGCTTTCAATATTATAATGAGACTCTTATCATAAAATTAACGTGTATACTAAAGTGCACAAAAGTCAATATAACAATTCTTTTTTCGAAATTAATGAATTAATTAATATAAATATTATTCTATTTCTACATATTCGATTCAAGCTGAATTGAATTTATATTTATGGTATTATTTCTAAAAATTTCACCAATTAATCAATTAAGATTCGCCATGAAATTTAAATTTTAAAAATGTAAAATTGGGCGTATTAAAGTAAAACTCTGCGTTTTGGTTATACAAGATGGGATTGTTATCATGTTACGCGGAATTAGGAGAATTTGTTAATACAGTGACACGTTTCATCTGACGAGAAAGTTGAAGGAGTTGTCGCGAGTCTTAACTTTCACGCTAAATGCGAGATCAGAACCGTCCATCTGGACATCGGACAGCCATTATTAACTGAGAATTTCGAACCGGTCCACTGTGAAATGACACCAACGTCAACAGGAAGACCACAAAAATTGTTTCTTCGACCAGGAGGATGGCCCACAATCGCCGCAGCCATCCACCAATCGCAACTCACGCATCACAACAGACGTTTGCTCAAATGTTAAAAATCCAATTTTACTTCCGTTTTTATTTATAATTACAAACAGATATTGCTTGTGCTACAGTAACATTGTCACGTAATATTATTTAATTAATTTACAGTTTAATAACAAATTTTAATAGGCCAAAAAAAATCACGTGATATTATTTAATTAATTTAAAATTAAAATAATGTAGTAAGTGATATTACTTGCATTATAAGGGGATTCACTTTCTGGTGAGCTATTTGATTAATTTAAAGTTTTAATCTATTAATAATATATTACAATTAATTTATTATTTTAACGAGAAATAATTGATACGCAGTGATATTTGTATTCTAAAGATAGACACTTTTACATGACTATTAATTTAAAGTTTTAACCCGCTAATAACACACTATTACTATCACCAAATGTGCAATATAAAATATAATGTCTCTTACTGAAAGTCTAAAACATTATTATGAATCACAATATTTCTCCGATGATTAATTTTTTTCTTTTTATAATAGAATGCAAAATTGTGAAAAAATTGAAGGTAAATTTGATTTTTTGTTATATTGAAATCTTAAATACATTTGTTCTAACACGAATTATTAACTCGATTTTTCTCTACCGGATTTAAATTTCTTGCGAAGAAGGTAATAAAATAATAATTGCCTATCATTATTATTATATTTTGCTTTTTATTATCAAATTAAATTTTTTGTCTTGACGGAAAATTATAAAGAAAGATTTTTAAAAAAGTAATAATTGCCAATCATTATCAGTTCAGTTTCTCCTAAATTGCCGTTACTGTTCTTCCCGTTGAAAGTTGAGTTAACACTATTCAACATTAACATTTCATGCAATTATCAATAGTTAATTAAAAAGTAAAAAATAAATAAAAGAAAAATCTCAAAAAGAAAGAAATAATGGTAACACCATTAATGAAGTTCTCCAGGTTTTTACACAACAAAATAGCCCTAAAACACACGACGGAACATAACACATTAACTGCTCTTGATTATGATAAGAATCAACAAAATATATATATATATAAATCCTTAGTCTCGAGTTTTCTGACTCGGAGAGGTTGGAAATAAGGTGAGAAGCTCCGGCGGGTCGCTTCCTCTCGGTGTACTCAACGGTGAGGGGTGCAAGTAAAAACCCTTCTCCGCAATAGCCTTTTCTTCCTCCGAGAGAGCCGGGGATGACGGTGATGCGGTGCCTGAGCTGGGAAAAAACACGTATTCCGAACCGAGGGGAGTAACCGGGCTGGGAAACGAGGAGTCAACGCGGTGAGTCTGGCGGCCGGGAGAGAAATGAGCACCGTGTGATGAGCTACGCGGAGGAGTAGGTAGACCGAGCTTGATTTCGAGCTTTCTAGACGTGTGTCTTCGTTCTTGGAGCTTGAAGGGTGAGCGGCGAGGGGCGGTTGGGTCGACGGGGATGGAAGGCTTGGAGTTGGAGGAGGCTCTGGAAGGGTGGGTAACCGGAAGTTTTTCGGTATCGGAACTGGTCAAGCCGGTGAGTTTCTGGACTAATTCTCTAAAAGTGGTGGTGTCTGCTTGGACGAAAGTGGTTGGCGCAGGCGAAGCGGGCGATGAAATTACAGTGTGTTGGTGCCTTTCCATGGTGATCTGAAGAAAGAAATTATGAAATATTGCAGAGAAAATTGGAAAGTTGGAAATTGTAAGATTGTTGTGGGGGAGGGAGAGAGAGATAAGAGAGGTTTTATAAAGCAAAGGATTAGAGAAATTAAAGTAAGTAATAAGTATGAACAATTTGTTGTTGATTTGTAATCAAAATTATTTATAATTGTATATTTGTATTGGTATTTTCGTGTTTGTTGTTTTGCTATGGCGACTTCGTAGTAGGGCAGATGACTTGATTAGGGCTTGCGTGTGTGCATATATAATTAGAACCGGGGTGACTTTATTTATTTATTTATTTGTTTATTTGTTTTGGGTGATTTGAAGGAGTACACGGGGTTTTTTTCCATGCAATGATTGGTATTTGGATCTTATGTTCTTCGTAGAAGCAAAATTCGGAGAAATGTCGTGTTGTTAATTAATTATTACATCATCTTCCAGAAATGTTAATTAGTCGGACAAAGTTCAAATTTCTTGCATGACCAAACATTGCTTGCTGCCTATCACAACTTACTACTACAGTCTACAGTAATGATTGTATTTTCACTAACACCATATAAACACAAATTAATTAATATAATAATAAATTATATATCATCCGTACGTCTCATTCTATTTATTCATTTTTTTAAGCAACAGTAATTTTAGATTATCACATCAATTTGTATATGTATTAATTAATATTTTTTAAAATATTTGTTTAATATTAACTATATTTTTACTTAAACGGAATAAATAATTTTATGTTTATATTGTAAAACTACAATAATAGAATATTTGAGTGCGTATCTTCGAGAGATAGTAACATAAAAAGCGACTTTTTTAAGAGATATTTATGGACATCAAATTCACCGGAAAAAGAAAAAAAAAAAAAAAAAAAGCATGAGGGATTTCTTCCCCACCACCCCCTTTTAATTATTAATTGAATATTGATGCATTTGTGAGTATCATGTTAATGGAGAGGCACTTTAATATTAATATAATTTTTTCTTGAATTGATCACTTTATTTTATATTCTTAATAATTTCTGTTAAAATCTTGGTTTGATTACGTTTGAACTAATTAATTAATTCGTTGTTAGTAAAATCATGGTGACAAATACTCGATTCTTTTATAAAACAATTAGGAGTTTATCGTACGAGCGAGGCAACTCAACCATCCCTTTTGTACTTAACTAATGGTACCATAATGGCTAATATCTTATAATAATTACATTGAATTTTAAATCCAACCACAGAATATCATTGTTATTAGTTTACTAATATTTTTTTGCTTTGGGATAATAACTTTTGGGCCCAAATTTTTATTTTTTAATATATGAACATAATTTGCATATTTGTATTAGTGATATAAAAGGCATTGTTATGCTTTTCACTAATTTTGAATATCTAACAGTTACAATGGTCAATAATCACTAATTTTTAGTAGGAATTGTTCATTTTTATACTTATATATTTATAATTCAATTATTTGATCTAACAATGAATGTAGTTTTAAAACTACAACACAAGCCACAATATCTCAATCCTTCGGTATTCTCTAAATATATATGTTTTAAACTATATAATTTCTCGAAACACTTGTTTTTGTTAGTGATGGTTAAAAATCAATATTAAAGTTTAACTTGATCATGGTTTTGAGAATTAGAATTTTATTTGAAATAAATGTATGAAATATGTATAATAACTATTTAGCAAACTTGTTTTCTATTTGTTTCTTCTCTTCTTCATTTTATGTCATAATATACTTTGAAAAAAATAAATGCCAATATCATAGTATAAACTTGATCATGTTTATGAGAATTAGGATCTTATTTGATATAAATTTATGAAATATATATAGTAACTATCTAAAAAACTTTGTTTTCTCTTTATTCCTTCTCTTCTTCATTTTATGTCATGATATATACTTGGAAAAAAAAAATGTCAAAAGTTTCTTTTTTTTTATTTTTTTAAAAAAAAGGATTGATATTTTCATAATTGATGTAAAGTTTGGTTTAATTTTTGTTACTTGATTAAATTTGGTACGCACGGGTGATGGGTCAAAATCAAAAGGGCTTTAAATTTCGGGCAACGGATGCTAATTAGCTAGCTTTTTGCATAATTGATGCGAACATGAACAGTTGTTCAGTTTTTTATATGCATTGCATTATACTTAATCCTATCACATTACAAGAAGACCCATGTCGGATTTTAGGATAAAAATCAGACACAGAATCTTATAGATGTTATCGAAACTTATCAAGAATCCAAACCCAACAGTTAAAAAGCAAAAAAATTTGTGTAGTTCGTAACGCTTGCCATTTAAAGAAGTAAAGATGATCATAGATTAGACCTCTATAACAACAGCAGTTTACCTTGTAAGGTAGCAAGTATGATTTGTGAAGAGAGTTGATCTCTATCAGAAATTTCTGATGGGATAATTAAATTGCATATGAATTGACTGATAAAAAGCCACAAAGAGAGAGAGAGAGAGAGAGAAAAACTATATCTTATGGTGCACCAACGGCGTCATTTTCATTTTCTTGATTGCTGCTGCAACACAATAATAAGTATTAAATATTAATTAATTGCTTAATTATAATTATAATTATTATTAATTAGTTATCTTTTCTTTATGCACAAATATATATAAAATCAATTATGAGATCGATGATCTTGTTCTGCAGTGCTGATGAGTTTGCTGCTTGCATTTGATTCATGAATCTTGAATCTTCTTGGTAGTAGCAGAAAGAAATATTTTTATCGGCAATTAATTTTGCTGTTAATTCGAATGTGTTGCACCTGCCAAGAGCTGCAGCATATTGTATAGCAAAACGAAGAGGCAACAACTATGAAAATTTGATTCTTTCGGAAAAGATTCAATGAACAGAAAAAAGCTGGAGGTGCCGTTTCTCTTTCTTTTTTCCCTCAAAATCATGCAAGTCAAATCATAGAAAAAGAGTTCCAAAGTTGACAGATACAACTCAGCAAGTTAATCAATAATAATTAAGAGAATGCTAAATAATTAATTATGCATGTACATGATCTATGCTAAAACCATAAGTAATTCTCAATCTATAAATAAATAACTATTAAAAAATTATTAGCGAGATTAGTTTACCTACGGAATTTCATACGAATATTATAGATATTATAGAATGACCTAAAATTAAAATATGCACGTAATAAAATATACCTATATTTTTCTATGAAGAGGTTTCTTTTTCATTTATGCATTTGTTCAATAAGCTTTTGTCCCGTGTACAATCTTTACCTGTTATTTATTTATTTTTTTGGTTATAATTTTTAATTCATGGGTTCTGTGAAAAAATATATTGAAAACTTAAAAACTACAGCATAAATTAAATTGGAAAAAAGCAACGGAAAAATGGGCAAGATATGTACAATGGAACCATGTTGCCTATTTTTATGGTTGAAAGAGAAGTGCAGCCCGAAAGTATTTCCACGCAGGCTGATAGGACTTAAAGCCCATAGGCCATCATTGGGCCATAACAGAGGAGCCCAGCACCCGTTCCAAGCCCGGGAAAATCAAGTTGAGACAGCTGAGCTGGCGGAAGCTAACGCCTAACAGTTCTCTTCTTCCAATCCGAGAATTCGGCGAAGAAAATTCTTTCCATATTTGTCTCTGAATATATAAAAGAGGGAGGGAATGGCGAACAGTTGTTGTTGTTGTTGTAGACTTGTTGCAGCAGTTGTGATAAATCCAATAGAGAAGATGGATTTTGCTTCGTTAGCTATGAAATTACCCATGCGTGTTGGGGTTGTACCTCGTAGTACAAGTGTTGGTAGCACGCGGAGGTCGGTTAGTGCTTCTAGGGTTTGTGTTGTGAGAGCTTCTGTGGTTGATTCATACGAAAGCTCCTCCAATTTCGCCAGGCGTATGGAACAAGCTTGGTTAATTTCTCAGGTATTATTTATTAATATTATAATTTCTTTGTGATAAGAAACTTATTATTATTATTATTATTATTGTTGCTGTTGTTATTGTTATTTGTACCATTTCTTATGCTTTGTTTGGTTATCGGACTTGAGAAGAAATTTACTCAAATTATTTATTTGAGTTGATGTGTCGAAATTAATGGCCAGTGTGGAAGGATTAAAGAAAACCTTGAATATGGAAAGAAACTATAAACATTTGGAGTAAATTTCCGAAGTGGGTATTTTCTTGGAAAACAACATAAATAAATAAATAGCTAGTTAAACAGTTTGGAAAAGAGGGGCAGTTATGGTATGTTGGTTTCATAGAAAATTGCAGTATGGATTAAGGAAAGAGTTTCTGAGGTAATGATTAATGACTGTAAGTGAAACAGACAATTGTGGGGTATGTTTGTAGCTGCGGCGCTTTGGCCTACTTTTACTTTTGACAGTACAGTGATTAAGCAAGCTAAGCTAATAAGCCCGTAATCTGGTTGAGAGATTTGAAGTTCTTCCATTTTTTCTCATGTTATTTCTGAGGCAACAATTTGTAGACTCTTATAGTGTTATGATATCTCCAATGTTCATGATGCTTACAGCAACCAAGGCCCGTTGCGTGTTCTTCTTGCAACTCAAATGGACACATCGAATGCAAATGGTGTGGGGGTACAGGCTTCTTTATTATTGGTGATAACATGCTCTGTCAAGTCCCTTCCAGAAACACCACCTGTGTAATCTGTGCAGGAAAGGTAAATTAAGTTGCCCGAACTGATGAGTTTGTTTGTAATAATCTGTACTATATGAATATCAATGCAATTTTGTAAAACCAGTCTTCCTGTCATGATTTCTCTAGGGTTATATGTGCTGTTCGGCTTGCAAGGGAACAGGGTTTCGCGCAAAGTGGTTGGGAGAGCCACCTGTTTCCAAGTAGAGATGGTGTCAAAGTTGTTGCCATATTACAACCATATAGGTTTAGAAGAGAAATTTGAAGCGACGTTTTGCTCTCATTTGCTTGCCAATTCTTGATATAATATATAGCCTCCACAAGTCTACAGCAAAAAACTCCTTTCCATGTATTAATTTTATTTTTTGTAACTGAAATTCATACACCATGTTACCGAAAGGAGAAGAATTTCCTTTTTGCACACAGGGATGTTTTTCCATAAACGCGTTAAGGGTATTGTGTGAAATTAAAGTATGACTATTACTCGATAGCTATTGGGAAATGATAAAAATAAATGGGAAATTGGTAAGCATTCACTTTCAAACAGTAGTTAATATGTATAATATTACCGAGTACTTTAATTGTATTTTAAAATTTATAGTATTTGTATAACAATTACAAATATGCTTTTTAAGTCTTGCCAAATATGGAGGATAATGTTGCCGCTAACAAATTGCAAACACACTAATTTGCATTTCAATTTTTTTACGATCCCGAAATCTCAAAAATTCTTTGCAACATGAAATACTATAATTTGGCACTAAAAATTCTTTGTTCATAAAGGCTGCTCAGTTGCTATTGACAATAGCTGAAAACAGCAGTTTGTTGATATCCTCAGAATCTGAGTCATGCTCCTCATCTCCTGCATATAAGCAACATTGTATCAGTTATTGCTTGCATAAAATGCTGGATCTGCATTTAAAATCTGAATGTATGGCAAGAGTTAGTAAAAATGCTTGAGGAATAGATGATTCATGTGAGGAGGGAACATAACAATCACCAAGAGCAATCATTGTATCACAGTATCACTTCTGACATTTCCAGAAAATCTAAAGACAACCTAAAAAGTCATTTAAATTCAATATTTCATACAGGAGAGCAAAAACTTCTTATTCTGCCTTTTTCCTTCTAGAAAATTTATGCCCTAATTTTGTTGATTACACCCAATCACAAAGAAAATGAATTCAAATTCCAGAATTCCTCCATAATAGATAGTGAAGAATGCTCTGTTATTATCAATTGCACCACCAGGAAAACTACAAAACACAGAGTTCTTACCTGTTCTTGATCTGACCTGAACTGTCCACTCATCAATGACCTGCAATAATAAAAAATGAAAAGGGTGACAAATTTGTCTTCTAAGTTCTAACCCTGCACGCATACTAGGATAATGGAAGGGTTAAGAGACAAGCAAGTCAAAATAAGAAGATATAAGACATATTTTTGTAGGCTTTGGTGGATGTCAGTGAAACAAGAATTACCCAAAAAACATTTGTGCTTGGGTATTTTCTTATAAGCAAAGCCACATGGTAATTTAATCTTGGTTGCTTGCTGGCAAATGATGCGCACACTTTCAACACCACTTGGAAAATAGACAACCTTCCAAATCAGCATATTACTAATATAACATGAACTTTGATTGGTCTCCAGTACAGATGAAAGAGGACAATTAGTTTTAGGAAGTCCTACTGCTTTCTAGAGGCCTTGAATAACCTTCAGCTGCCTCAGACATCCCTAGAACTGATCTGCAGAAGAAATTTGTTTCCTTGGACCCAGTAAAGCGCAAAAATAATTGCACAAGTACTGCTGTCTCTTCAATTAAGGAAAAAATAAATAAATAATAGACAGCAACCTCAACCCTTCCATTCTGCTTCTTAAGCAATATCACATGTACAAAATTTGACAGTAATTCACACACTTCATCTACCTGTATCTGTTCTACTGGTAACTCCACTTTCCCTTATCATGTATGTAAGAATATCTTAGCAACCAAAACGCAGGATTTCAGAACTAGTATTAACAAAATACCTGCTTGAAGTTAGCAAATCCGTGATCCTCATGCTCACTAATAACAGGAATGTCCAACGGAGCCTGCATCCGTCGCACCAAATTTCTGTTCCCAACAAGAACTCTGCGAGCCTTATCAATCAAATCCTGGTAAAGAATTCAATAAGCGAGATCAACTTCAATATGCAATTCGGCCGTGTCATGTCACTCATCTTGAAAGCTAATATTAGAAAAATGAAAAATAGCAATTTTAGATTTCCTTACGATTCTATCCAAAATTTAACTATGCAAAATCCACGAGTAATTAAAATACGCCACTAATTTACAACATCTTGTTCCAAATTTAGTACCTGTTTGGCAGCCAAAAGTTCACGGCACTGCTCTTTCAAGATTGGCAAATCTTCCTGCACCTTCTTGATTCTGGAAAATAGCTTCATCGGATTCGCCTAAAATAAAAATTTCAGGAAAAAAAACAAGTAAAGACAAAGAAAGATTTGCATGTTAGGTTAAAATAGAAGAGGAAATTTGGCTTGCTTACATTGTCAGGATAGATTTGCTGAAACTCTTTCTCGAGCTTGTATTGAACCATCGTGAGATCATGGTTTGCTTTCGTCAGTAGATTCACCAAACTGTCGACTGCTTGATGATTTTGTTGGTAATTATGATGCCCCATTCTCTCTCGGTCTCTCTTGCTACAGTTTGCCGTTGCTCTGAGACACTGGTCTATTTGAATGTTAGGGATTTGGCTGCTCACGCCGCGCCTGTTTTATAGTTTTTGCTTGAATGGGATAATAACATTTAGATCCCAATTTATTACATCTTTACAAACAAGGACATCATTTTCTAGCATGCAAGTCGTTACCGTCTACTATAATATTAATAAAATACGCTTATAATATTCAATATACAGCAATATAAAATTCTGTGTTCGTGATTGAAATGCAAGTGCTGTGATTTTAAAATTATAATTACTAAAAAACGAAATTATTAAATATAAATATAAATAAAAAAAAAAAAATGAATAACTCTCATTAAAAGCTAAAAAATTTAAATATTATAATTTTAAAATTAAGTAGGAATACATCAGCGTGGAATATTTCATTAAATCAAATGATATTTCATCTTAAAAAAAAAATCAAATGGTATCATATTTCAAAAGAAAAATGGGACCTATTTGTCATATATAAATAAATTATATCTTTTTTGAATAAATACAATAATTAGGGACCAATTTTATTACCTTTTTCGAATTTTTGGGCGGAAAATAGGACGATACTATTCACGCTCCATTTTCGCGCGTGAGAAGAAATTCCATAATCTAGATTGATAAACGGGCTTGAGCCTAAATCCGGGTTGTTTCGGACCGGATTTTTAACTCCCTTGTACTCTACACGGGCAAGCGTGCGGCTTTTCCTCGAACAAGTCACGCCCATGGCGAACGAAGAAGAGAGAGTTCTAGAGAACCAGTTGGAGCAACAGTTAAACGAGCAAAGAGACTCTCTGTCCTCCCTAAACAACGCCTTAGCCTCTGACCCTACCAATTCCGAACTGCTCGAGGTAGTTATCTTCTCATCTTATTGGAAATTAGATCATTGTTAATACGAATTCCTCTATCGATTATTCTGTTACAATATGATCCTGATTTGTAATGCTCTTTCGAAAATTAGAAGGAAAATTAAATCAAATTTGTGGTTTAATCCCTAATAGGAAAATAGTTAATCTAGAAATGTCAATATGGCAAGCTCGAGCCTTAGTGTTGATAGCATAAAATTTCAAACCAGGAATTTTATGATGGTAATTGTTTATGGTAAAATGAACTGAAAGTTTCTACCTTTCAGTTTCCATCACTTTGAATTTATGGCATAATTGCCACTTTGTTTGAAAAATATATTTTGTATGAGAAGCACCATGACAAGGAGAGAAAGAAATCACACACATATTTTTGCATATTTATTTTACTTTTTAGAATGTTTTTGATTGTTTGATCATAGTAATTTCCTCAATTTTTTGATTTTATTCGATGAATTTTTCAGGTTCATACACAGCTTGTTCAGGCAATTAAAGATGCTGAGGAAGGGCTTCTTCACCTTAAACGCACACGGTTATTACGAGAAGCTGATTTTGTGTTGCACAGTTCCAATCCTACCACAGAGGATGTTAAAGCAGAACCTCTTGATTGGACTGATGTTGAACCAGAGCCACTGCAGGACCAAGGCTACTCAGTTGGATCAAGATGTAGATTCCGATACAGTGATGGACGTTGGTATGATGGTCAAATTATTGGGTTGGAAGACGCCGGCTCTGCAAAGATATCTTTCCTCACGCCTACATCTGAAAATATGTTGGTGCGTACAATTCCTATTACTCTGTTTTCCATATCAATCTTTTTAAGTTTATTATCCTTTTCTTTTAGGAAAAAAAAAAGTCGTTCACATTGGTTCTATCTGTTTTTGTATATTACAAACCCAGTGTAGGCAACTCCATGTGCTTGTAACTAAAACTTGCTATTGGCTATATCATCATTCTCCTAAAAGATTTGGAGAAAGCAAGACTTTGTCATCGAGACATTTTCTTTTCCCAATAATGATGATAATAGTGGGTTTCCTTACCGAGCCAATAACTTATCCAACAAGCTTTAAGAATGCAAACTTAAGTTACTAGTTTGTTTAGTATATTTCTTCTTTTTCTCCCTTAAATTCATTTTTTTATATGCCTTCTTGGTGAGTCATTTGATTTGATTTTACAAAAAAGGCAAGGAACATTTTGTGGCAAGCTAGTTAAGCACCATTTATTGTTAGCATTTAAAAAAATTATGTAGATTAGAATATAAAGTCATTGGTCAGAAGTTTTTGTGAGTTAAAAGTACTAATGCAAGATCACCTAGTGCAGATATGCAAATTCTTTCTGCAGCAACGTTGTCGATTTGGTAGTAACTGCCGCTTATCACATGGTATGCTGCAACTCTTGTCTTTTGTGGACTGTAATCTGAAATATGTTCTGAAATCTCTGGTGTTTTATAGCTGCATTGTTAAGCAGGAATAACATTAATGGAAGTCATTTTACTTTATCTTGAAAAAGCGAAGAAAATATGGTTGTTATAATGTGAAAGCAATGTGGAGAAGAAAGAAATTCTGATCATTCTTTTGTTCCCATTGTAGGAAAATTTCTTAGAGAAATATCTGTTCAAATAATGATAGCTCTAGGCTAATAGCTTTTTCACTTCCTTTCTGTTTATGTTCAAAAGTAAACCACGCATCTGCATACTCATGTATTCATTGTTGTGTTATAACAGCTTTGGCAAATGCTTTTTTGACCACCCAATTCTTGACCTGCTGGTATATGTACACGGAAGTTTTAACCCCAAATCTTTCTCATGTCTGCTTTGGCGTGTATGCTTATCTGTTATATAACCTATTTTATGTAAACAGATGCCGTTCTTTCAACGCGATATCCACTCGTTATTGTTTCTTATGATTATAATTTGATTAGATTTCTCCAGTATTTCAGAGTTGATGCGAGTTTTATGTTTACAGGAATTGATGTCCCATTGTCTTCCTTGAAGAAGTATATTCCAACAGTTTGGGAGCAGTCGCTGGTGGGATCCACTGTTTGTGCACTCTCAGATGATAGGATGGGCATTTGGAGAAAAGCTGAACTTGAATCATGGGATGATGAACTCAAAATAGGGGAGGTTGTCTTTAGAGATGACGGAAGTTCTGCAAAGCTTGGGATTGAAGCCATGACATTGTCCGAGTTTGCCCAAATGAGTGATGAAGAAGAGAGTGATTTGAGCTCAGAACAATCGGATTCAAGTGATTACGAAGAAGATTGCTCGCAAGGTTTAGGATTTGATAGCAACAACTTAAAAGGGGGTGTGCAGATCCACACTGTCATTTTTGCGAAGTGGGAGAATCACACTCGGGGCATAGCTTCCAAGATGATGGCCAATATGGGTTATCGCGAAGGGATGGGCTTAGGTGCAACCGGGCAGGGAATGTTGGACCCTATTTCTGTGAAAGTCCTTCCAGCCAAACAGTCTCTTGATCATTCTCTGGAAGCGCAGCAAAGTGAAGAAGGCAAGGAGAATCAGCGGAAGAAACGAAGCAGAGGTGGTAAGAGAAAGCGAGAAAAGAAGTTTGCGGCAGCAGCCCGGGCTGCAAGAGATGAAGAGGAATCAAGACCAGACGTTTTTTCACTCATCAATAGTCAGCTTGCAATGCATGCTGGAACTCATAATGGTAGGCTACCAAAAACACAGCGGCATAAAGGTTCCGGAAAGGAGAAGAAGGTATGTAGGCGGGATCTGGTTGCTTATGATGATGAAGTGAAGGATTTGCGGATTCGGGTTGAGAAGCTCGAAGAGATGGTCATAAGGAACAAAAAGGATAAAGCCGTTCACGAAGCTGCCATGAGGAAACTAAACGAAACCCGAAAGGCTTTGGCAGAAGTTGAGGCAGCTCAAGCATCTGCATCAAATGAAGTCGCCAATAGAGAGAGAGAGAAAAGATGGCTTAAGTTTTGAGCCAAAATAAAATCACATTGTGTGTAGCGTAAAAGGATAACTAATTACATGCGGATTAGAAAAAATATGTCTATTGTTTAAAATTATATTCATTGCTTGAAATCGCAATCACGGTTGGGACTTCTCGCATCATAGTTTTTTTATTAAAAAATTTGAGGTGCTCACTTGAAATTGTTATAATTCACGACACTAAACTATGACAGCGTAAATCAATTATTTAAGAACAGGGAATTGACTATGTCTATGTCATAGACTTTTTTAATTCTTGTGTTATATATTTTAATTTTGCGTTAAAAGTTTTAAATTTTGATATTTAAATTTTTGTATTAATGTTTTAATTTTTATGTAATATATGTTGAAAATTGTTTTAATTAAAACATAAATAAAATCATCCATTTATTTTCAAATATAATGGATCAACATTAAAGATAATAAGTTGCATAAAATTTATTTAAAAAATTTTAACAGTAATTAACTTTTAAAATTAATTTTTTTAAATAATTATTATTTAAAATATATTTTAAAAAATGATTAATTTGAATTAAAATATTTTTATAAAAAATTTTTAAAAAATAATTAGTATATACATTCAGTTAAAGATATTTTAATAAAAAAATTTGAGATGATGAATTTTTAAAAATATTTTAAATAATAATTATTAATAAAAATTCATTAGGTTACTATTGTTAATTTTTTAATTTATTCGCTCACACAATGTGTGATATGTCTCTTGGTAAACGGACAGTTCCTGGTTATTGGTCCCTGTGGGTCCAACTTCTGTCAGTCACAGCCGCCACCGTGTACTCTTCAACCTTTAGTCCTCTTCTCGCACAAATTCTCTTCGCTTTCATTTTCGTACTTAACATGCGCGCCACTATTATCTTTTTCTTCTTCTACAAGGAGTCTTTACATTTTAAAGAAGGAGTCTTTACGTTTTAAAGAAGCAGCAAATCATTTCAGTGTTCCAAAATCATAATTATTATTAAACAGAAATGGGCGAAGAACCAAGGATCGCAACCGTTTCGACGACCACGACGATTATTGGTTCGTCGGTAATACCGATTATTAACAGGTTGCAAGACATTCTGACGCCTGTTAGCGATGACTTGTCGAAGATATCGCTGCCACAAGTGGCGGTTGTCGGAAGCCAAAGCAGTGGCAAGTCGAGCGTCCTGGAGGCGTTGGTAGGTCGTGACTTTCTACCTCGCGGCTGCGATATTTGTACGCGGAGGCCGTTGGCTTTGATGCTTGAGAATCGGCCGAGAAAACATGACGATGATGGTAGACAATGGGCGGAATTTTGTCACTTGCCTGGAAAGCGGTTCTACAATTTCGCCAAAGTTCGCCGGGAAATTTTGGTAATTGTTATACGGAAATTGACTATCGATAGTGTTTGAATTTTAATTCTTGAGTGTTCATTAGTCTTTTTAGCTGCATTATTTTGGTTATTGCTCAGGTTGTTTTCGGTCAGTGCAGGCTGAGACTGACAAGGAAGCTGGTAGTAACAAGGGTGTTTCAGATAAACAGATTCGCTTAAAGATATCATCACCAAATGTTCTTGATATGACCCTCATTGATTTACCTGGCATCACCAAAGTTCCTGTTGGGGACCAGCCGAGTGATATTGAAGCAAGAATTAGACGAATGATTATGGCTTTTATAAAGCAAGAAAACTGTATCATTTTGGCGGTCAGTCCAGCTAATTCTGATTTGACTACTTCTGATGCACTTCAGATGGCTAGGGAAGCTGATCCAACTGGTAGATACGATACCTGCACTTGGTTTTATCACTCTTTAAGAATTTTTAGTCTTAAATCACGTGTACTGTTGTATTCTCAAGCGCTTTGATTTAGTAGCTACTGCTGTGGTCAACTGATATGCTCCTTTTAACAGGTTCTCGTACAATTGGTGTGATCACTAAGGTTTGTTTTCTTTGTCTTAAAGAGTATTCTTGTTACCAACTAGATCATGTGTCAGAGTAACAATGCTGCCTGGTGTTTGTTCTCTGTAGCTTGATATAATGGACAGGGGCACTGATGCCTGTAACTTTCTGCTTGGGAAAGTCGTTCCACTTTGCCTCGGTTATGTTGGAGTTGTGAATCGCAGTCAGGAGGTATATAATACTGGCCGAGTACATATTTTGTTCGTTCTTCGGGTTGGGTTGGATTAGTTAGTTTAGGCCTAATCTTCATTTGTCTGCCACAGGACATTAGTAAAAATCGGAGTATTCAAGATGCACTTGCCTATGAGGAGCAGTTCTTCCGTGATCATCCCGTACTTTTAACTTTCTCAGATGCGATTTTGACTTATGATCTGACCCTTGCAATGTTGCGCTTTTTGAATTCTCATACATATTGCAGGTGTACAATGGTCTCTCTGATCGTTGTGGTATTCCCCAATTAGCAAAAAAGCTGAATGAGGTTGTTTTACTCTCTGATTGTGTTTGTAGAATCATTTTGCCATCCATAATTTTTAATTTTTTTGGCTCTTTGTGCATTATAGCTAACTGAAAAAAGAGACAAACGAAAACAAAGTTACTTTGGAATGGCTTTTTTATTTTTGGATAATGATATGTTGTCTATTTTTATTTTAATTTCTCACCTTTTTTTAGATTTTTGGGTTTCCTTGTTGATTTGCTGTTTCAGATCCTGGAGCAGCATATCAGAATAGTTCTTCCAGGATTGAAGGCTGAACTTAATTCACGTTTGATCGCTGTTGCAAAAGAGCTGCAGAAATATGGAAAAGTTATGGAATCAAAAGTAAGTAATTATCTGATGATTAAGGTAACATTTAGTGAGCTTTGTGTGTAGTTGGCTGTCTGCATTTGCATATATGAACTAATTGTTATCAAAATTGAAGCCATTGACTGGTAAGTATGGATGCTGCATTCTTGTGCATATTTTTGTCTATGCATGTCCCACGATTCAGGAGTTAATGCAGCAAATAGTAACTAAATTCATATTGATGGAATGTCAATTTTGAATTATAGCCTGCCGGCTGATGTTATGTTTCGATTTAGCCAAAAATGGTGGGCTACATGCCAGGTTAATATTTACCTATTGCCGCTGTCTATTGCAAGATAAATATCTGATCAGATTTGGCTCCTAAGGTCTAAGCAACGTCTTTTATTGTTGGACTGATGCTGC
Source organism: Azadirachta indica (assembly GCA_022749755.1). Classification (NCBI taxonomy): domain Eukaryota; kingdom Viridiplantae; phylum Streptophyta; class Magnoliopsida; order Sapindales; family Meliaceae; genus Azadirachta; species Azadirachta indica. The sequence goes on from CM040446.1 coordinate 16,526,399, forward strand.
ATTTTTTTTTAACTTTTTCTTTGAAATACAAACACACTCATGCACTTGTTGTGTTCAACTTTTATGTGTCCAGATGGGCTGAAAAAATGTTGTTGGATTAAGAATTTTGTTCCTATATGTTCCTCTAAGCATTTTGTCACGTGCCATTGTCTAGGCTGAACAAGAAGCAATTCTGTTGAACATTCTGACAAGATATTGTCAAGGTGAGTTTTCATTTTGTACATATTCATTGCTTTTCATAATTTCCTGCCGTTTAAATATCTAACGTTGAGGAAACTAGGACCTGAGCACTTTTGCTTGTCAGATTCTGTGATACATGTCCTTTTTGACTTCAATAGGTGTTGTAAATTTCAAACTCTTTTCTTCATCTGCAAACTTTTCGTTGTACTCATGAGTTTGCTATTGCTAATTTCCTCTGTTTGTTTCTTCTTATGGAGTAACAGCTTTTTCTGCTATGGTGGATGGAAAAAGTCAGGAGATGTCTACTAAAGAGTTGTTTGGAGGAGCAAGGATACACTATATTTTTCAGTCGATCTTTGTTAAGACCTTGGAGGTGCAGAATCATTTTTCATGTGCACATTTGATACCCTCAAACGACTTCATTTGAATTCATGCATATCTCTAATATGTTTAAAGATGCAGCATACTTATAATCTCATTTCTTTTTCTGAGTTCATGAACCCCTTTTATATGTGAAAACTATTGCAATTTCAACAATATATTAGCCATCCTATGCCTGCTAATACTAACTTCATTATAAATATGGCAGGAGGTGGACCCATGTCAAGATCTAACTGATGGAGATATTCGTACAGCCATTCAAAATGCCACGGGTCCAAGAAATGCATTGTTTGTGCCAGAGGTGAGGTTCACCACGATAATTTACGTGTGTTTACATTTTCCCATTGGTTAACCAAGTGTCTTGATTTTAGACAGCCTGTTTGTCATTCAGTAACACTTTCTAGTAGTGGTGTTTCAGGTCCCGTTTGAAATTCTTGTTAGGAGACAAATTGCTCAATTGTTAGATCCTTGCCTTCAGTGTCTAAGATTTGTCTATGATGAACTTATTAAGGTGAAGAAGTTACTGGATGTGCCTGTATTTCTTATAAACTTTAAGGCTTTTTTATCATGAGCTGGAATGTGAATTTGTTTCTGCAGATGAGCCGTGCTTGTGAGGTAACTGAGTTGCAAAGGTTTCCTGTTTTGAGAAGGCGTATAGATGATGTCATGGCAAAGTTTCTGCGTGATGGTGTTAGACCTGCCGAGAGAATGATAGGAAATCTTATTGAGATGGAGGTAATTTGATTTGAAGATTTTAATTTCTTGGCAATAGATTATAAGAATTATGATTGGTATCACAAGTCATGAAGAGTAGGTTTGATTAGTCAATCCTGTTGTTTCATATATCATTGATTTCTTGATTCTTCTATTAGATTGAATGTGTTGGTGCGTCCATGTTAGTTTACTGTGTATGCCGTTTCATATTTTTAGTCTTCTTTACTGGGATATTCTTAAGATGCCATGACTTCATTGTGCTTTGAGCTTGAAACATTGACTCTTGTATTAGGCTTCTACTGAATGATGGGGACTTCTTTCTAAAATTCCAGATGGATTATATAAATTCTTCACACCCAAATTTTATTGGAGGAAACAAAGCTGTTGAATTTGCCATGCAGCACTTGAGGTCTTCACAGGTATTAATCGCAACTTTGAGGGAAAGATATACCATTTTGAGCAATTAATATGTAGAGTGATTGATTCCTCATACAAACACCAACTGTAGGCCTGTCAATCTGTGAGGTTTGGTTAATCTGGCACATATAAGTTTTGTCTCCAGCTGCACATCCCATGGATTAATTTTTTTTTCCTTTTCAGAGGAGCCAAGAATTTAAATTTAAATTTGAATTTTGCGGATACAGTGGTTGTTTTTGAGTCGTAATATAATTGAATCTAATCTTCTGGTTTAAGTTTGCCTACGTTCACATCTGATCCAAATTTGATAAAGTTTCACAGTGTATAGATTTTGGTTTACGATGTCATGTAATCAACAGGTTTTACCTCTAGATATGGCAATTGTACAATTTCTTTTATTCTTCTCCTCCTTTTTTTTTTTATTTTAAAATAGAGAAGAGAATATGGTAGCTGAACTACTGAGTATCATTCTTTTTTTTTTTTTTCCTTCCTATGATAGGATGGTATGGATGTTGAAAGAGTAATCACATCTGACACAGGTCAAAGATCCCTATCTGTTCTTCCTAAATCAGTTGTGAATGGAATTTTCCCTAGTCAGGTATTCTTCTCTTTCTCTTCAAACTTTTTGGATAGAGATTCATTCTTTCAGAAGGAAGGTTTCATAGATAAAGCAGTGGTGACAGCCAACTTAAAAGCCTAAAAGAGTGAAAAATAAAAAGAAAAATTTTTAGTTTTTAAGAGGGCAGAGATGGCTCTGAAAGCTCCAGTTTGAGGACTTTATTTGTTGTAAACATAAGCCAGCATTTGAATTAGTTGATTTGTGATTTGAAGCGGAAAGGAAAATTTCCCATGCTGAAATATCCATTGGCATTAGTGAAGGAAAAAGACTGCCGTTTTTATCTGCAAATAGAAATCCATGGACTGTCCAAAATATTTTTGGTGCTAAAATCTGGAAATTGATCAAGTAAACTGGAAACATCATACTGTTGCTACGTCATCTCCTGTTTTGATATATTTTTCAAAGCAGGACAAGCTTTGAGCATTGGAAATTCTTGAATTTAAGCTTTTAAACACATTGGATGGCGACTTCATCTTGTTCGTAGTTGCTGCTTCTGGATAAAGTATCATTATACTAATTGGCGGCATCTGAAAAATGTTCATGTCCTCTGTTTCAGGCAAAGAAAAGAATTAGAATTCAAAATCAGATTTAAACCATGAGAATGCCAGTTAAAAGAACTAGTAGCCTTCTGCCTCCTTATGCCAATTTTTGAGCAAGATTGGGGAAGAGGTCTTTCATGAGGCTGTACATATTATCCTTGAGATAAATAGAATCCTGTTTTTGGAAATTGAAACTGTATGTATATTCTTATAATACTTTTTAGCTTTGAAGTCTATAATCTATTTACTCTATGCTTGGCCTTGGCAGAATCATTCTCATTCGAACGCACAGAGAGCTGTATCAGCTGGTACACTCAATATCTTTGATCATTTCTGAGTGAATTTATTATTTTTTACTTGGAGGATGGTCATTATATATTTTTGTAAGAACCAATAATAGGCCCTTTTATGATTTTGAAGATTGAGGAAGTAACGTGTGATGGCAGAACTGTGTAATGCTTACTATCCAACAAATTCAAATTTTATGCTAGCCATCATAAGAAGTCTATGTTCCAAATTTGGGTTATTTTTGTTTTACCCACTTACTTTTTGATTCATCCTTTTTTCCTTGACTGGGTTCAGACTGATAAGTTTTCTTCCCGAAGGCTATAATGGATAGAAGAGTCTATCACTCTGCTGCTTGTAGGTGATGACCGATATGATTTGGGCAATGCTTTACACCACTCTTAGTGCAGCAGCAGGCTATGATGTGCCAAATTATTTTCTATATTTTCCAAGAGAAACCTTTTAAATTTCAAAAATTTATATTTTTTGTCAAATATAAAATTTGAGGTTTATTGTTATTTCCTCAAGGGTAGTATTTACATTGTTGGGTGAATCCAGATTGACTAGAAACTAAAAGTAGTGAATATTTTGGGAAAAGGGCTCTTTGCAGTGTAATGGTCATAATAGTAGCTGAAACTTATATGCATATTTATGATGTGTACTTGTGCAATGGCAATCCAATATTTTGGCATAATTGCTAACATTAGCGATTGCTTGGAACTTGTAATGTAGGTGGTAATTCATCTTCTTCGAGGACTTGGGGATTTTCATCAATATTTGGAAGCAGGGCACAAGCCGGAGAGAGTCCAGCTAGCATGGCTCCAAGTGAAACTCCTGACAAATTCGAGCACTTACCATCAACAATCCTACTGAGAGAGGTATTAAAGTGTTAAAGAGACATCTTAAATAACTCATGTTATCATTCAATTTGTCTTTCTTTAATTAAATTTTGGTTTAAATCACTTTCTCTGGCTCTTCTTATTCTCTGCTGGTCATCACAGCCCCCATCCATCTTAAGGCCACTTGAAATTACAGAGCATGAAGCAGTGGAAGTAATCATAACAAAATTGCTCTTGCGGTCTTACTATGACATTGTGAAAAAGAACGCTCAGGACTTGGTTCCAAAAGCCATAATGCATTTTTTGGTAATGTTATTGTGATTACACTTTTGGTTCTCCACTTGTTCAAATATACGCTTTACACTTGTATACTTTCTGATTTGCATTACAACGAAGATTTTTGTTCCCTCTTTTCATGCACCAGGTCAATCATGCAAAAAGGGACCTTCATAACACCTTTATACAAAAATTCTACAGGTATGTGCTTGATTTAGTGTTTAAATTTTGGATGGAGGTATTTGTACTTTTAGGTGGATATAGCTGTTGTTTAATCATGTAATATTTGATCATTGTAATAACTTTCTGACTTTCAACATCTTCTTGTAGATAAACGTTATAGAAAGATATAAAGGCCTATATATCGGAATCAAAATTGTGTTTAATTTAAGACTTCAATTTATGGTTTCCAGCATGATGTATTAGCTAGGACCACCTGATCTTAAGGTAGTCGTTTTCCATAGATATCAATCCTCTTACTGCATGAATGTTATGTGGTATATGAACACGTCAATCACAAACTTTTTGAGAACTTATAGCTAAATTTGCAGGGAGAACCATGTTGAAGAACTGTTAGAGGAGCAGGAAGATATTGTTGCTAACCGAAAACACGCTAAAGAAATTTACCTTGTTTTGCAACAAGCGGTCCAGGTTAGTTACAATGTTTTGGATGGCAGAGTAGTAGTGCCTAATTATTCCCTTCAAGGTCACTGCATTTTTGAAGAGGGAAGGCCCTAATCCGGTGCCTGGCCACGGTCACTGCCACAAATCTCTGGTTTCGTTTATGTTCCATATTACATATGATTTCATGAACCTAACTTTTAAAAGAAAATTTGCCCGCTGCGTTGTTATTTTTTCAAATAAAATTTGACACATTTTTTATTTTGTTTTTGGGCAGACACTTGATGAAGTTGAATCCGATGTTACGTCTGGAAATTTGAATTCAACGCCTAGTGTTGATACTAGCATAATTTCCCTGCGTACCCGCGCCAGAGCGAATGTTGGTAGCGGATCATCAAATGAATCATCGTCATTCACAAACCCAAGAGCTCGTAGATTATTTTATTCCGAAGAATAGTGGTGTGCCTCTTGTCTCGCCCGACGAATTATAGCAAGAGCTGGATGCCTCATGCTCTAAATTTTGATTTGCTTGATATATGCTAAAAAAATTTCCTAGTACCGTACAGTTTATTTCTGCGGCAAAATTCGGCTTAATAGAGGATTTAGTTTGCATGAGCAAGTTCATATTATTTTCGATTCGAAAGAGATTCAGCTTTACCGTGTTGTGAGATATTGTTATTTTTTTGAATAGGATACGGAATATCGAGTTGTATCACGGAAAAGTCTAATATGGGAATGTTTTCCTGAGAGCATTCACGATAACATTGTGTTTCTGATAACATAATTTTATAATTTTATGAAAAGATCTCATAGAAACTTCTCTGCGTAACATAAAATTAAAATAGAAGTCCGACACCCGTGGAAGAAACTAAATGAGCCTCCGCGAAACAAGAATCTTGAAAACGTCTGAAACTAATAGCAACGGGAATAGAATTTACATAAACGCTAATTTTGTAAGTCCATCTGTAACATTACCAGAAAGGAGTAGGTATTCTGCTGGTTCACAATCTCCTGTGTGTTCTAACGAAGTTTGTTGTGTTCATGCCAATAGCAGTCAAGCAAGCATAAACTCCAGCTAAACACAAAGATGCAGAGACTAAGCAAAACGCCTTCCACTGCCTACCGGATGCAAGAATCGCTAATGCAGTAAGCACACCTGCCACTGCTGAAAGTGCATTTTTCCAGGTGCTGAAAGCTTTGACGACACTGCTGCAACCCTTACAATGAATTACATGCCGGAAATATCGGTTTGACAAGTTTGGAGCATGCATTGTTCCTATTCCGCCCTTTGCTGGCGAAGAAGCTGAAACTCTGGCAACAAGTCCAGCTGGTGCATGTTCTACCACAGCAGGTACTTTAGGCAGAGAAATTGTGCTGTGCCCAAAATGGTAAGGCATTCCATGCCCGACTTTATCCATCCATTTTCTGTATTCGGCAACCCATGTGTCAGAGGACTTTAAATTAAGATACAATTCCTTTGTGGGAACTTTTTCTTTCATTAAAACCTCATTCTGGGAAGAGAGGAATCCCATATCTTGCTCAAAAACCTTGCTTGCATTCTGATGAAAGTACCATTCAGGGAACAACTTAGCCAAAGGAGATCTTTTAGTTGCTCCGAACCTTACAATAAGCATGGATTTTCCTTGTCCGGTTGGCCTACAGAGGAATAGACCAGAGAAGTAGTGTTTTTCGCCAGTCTTATTGTCGACAAATTCTCTGTTGTTCTGAAGAACACATGGGGCTTCAAAGCGTAAAAAGTTTGGTGGTGACCCATCTTTTTCTTTCCCCCACAGGCCTGCAAATCCTCGATCTGTACGTTCAGTCACCTCAAAACGAAGGGGTTGAGCATCTTCTCTTTTAGCAGTCCAGTCTGTCCTATCATGTGAGATTGGGATATGTGCCGGATCCATGAGGTTCTCAAGGAGAATGGAGTGGTCATATGGGAGTTCATGGATTGTGGAAGTATCTTGAAATCCTGGCCTGGCAAAGTTCTCAAACCATGGAAGTTTATCATGGTTCGGTGGTGTCTTTTGTGACATCCAAACCCATACAACTCCTTGTGATTCCTTCACCTCATATGTTCTAACACAAGCTGAGCGAGGAATTTTAGCTTCCACTGGAAGCTGAGGGGAAGAAATTCATCAATGTTGTAATTCAGCAAAATGGTAGTTGAGTATAATTCTTAAGACAGAAACTAGGAAGAAGGTAAACAAAGACAAAACCTGAGGTATCCGAACACATTTACCCTCGCCTTCAAATTGCCAGCCATGGTACAAACATTCAAGTCTTCCGTCAATCAGTTGGCCTTCAGAAAGTTTTGCGAGCCTATATCAAGTGGAGCTAAACTCAAATTTAGCTATTAAAGACTTATAATTTGAAGGCTCTGGAGTTAAAAAGTACATTATCAACATTTTAGGCATCTGTACCAAGTGAACACACCACACGAATACACCACAAAGTATTCCCGCATGCACGATGCAAGTTTGTCCTCCTAAAATGCTTCCATGAAGTGAACGAGTATGTTCTATGTGCTTCATAAAGCAATGTGAATTGAGAACCTCAATTGACATGAATTCTCAAACTACCCCAGTACATCAGGATGGAGCTATATAGAGCTCGGAAAATGTTAATTACAACTTAAAAGTGAATATCTTGATAGAAATTTGCACACCATGCAGAGACACTAATTTGAGCAATGCAATGCCAAAGTAAACACAATTGATATCCAAATTCCACATACCATTATGTGGTACTTTTCGGATAGGTAACAGTTGAAAGTTCAATATAGAGCATATCAGAGTGTCATAAATGCACTAATCTCAGTTCTTCCTCAATCAAATTCATAGACAAAATAAAAACAAATCGCATTAAGATGTGAAAACCTACAACTCAACATCAACGAGAATTCTTTCTAAACTCCTTTCTTTTAGGTCTCTTAAATTCTTTTGACTTACCTGTGTGGGCACCGATCTTGATAGCAGCGAAGCTCTCCGTTGCCATCTTTATACAAAACAATCTGCCGATCGAATACAGTGAGTCCCAATGGTGCATCATCCGGAACATCCTTAGTGAGATACAGCGGATACCACTCTTCCGTCCAATCATAATCCGCCACCAACCTCTCTCCCCTCCTTTCCTCCTCGCTTGAAGGACCCACCAAAACCTTGCGATCATCTTCGACGGAAGACACAGTACTCCTAAAATCAGTAACTGCATGGCATTTCGTAAGCCTAATTTTTTCAGCTTTTAACGATTCAAGTGTTCTCTTTGAGCTTCTTACACTAGTTGGTGGTGCAAGCTTTGGTGTTGGGATGTTGAGGACTGGTTTGAAGAGGAATGAATGAACTGACAAAGCCATGGAGTTTTCTCCCGTGGTCTTGATGATGTGTTGAGGACGAAGAAGTTTGAGGGGAAGAGAGTGAGAAGAGCGGAGGAGGAAGAAGACGTGACGCCATGTGGAAAAGGAACAGTAGGAGAAAAGAAAGCGTAACAGTTTGGTTGCTTGTTGCCGGTTGCTTGTTGGATGGGTGCACCATTCCTGTCCACATAATTAATTTTCTTTCCATTTTCAGAAAATAATGGTAAAAATCTTATTCTAATTAATAAATCATTTTCATTATATGCACCATTCATACATACTCTGTTCTATTCAGTATTCACGTATAAAATTATTTAATTAAATATCATAGATCGTTTTTCATTATGCAGCCAGCAATTTATAATGTAATGATTTTTAATAAATGTAAATATTAATTTTTGATAAAAATATAAAAATATAAAAGTTAGTATGAATTAATTAACGTGATAATAGCATTAGATGCTCTAAGCAAAGAAAATGGGCCTAACATTTCAACATACCAAGCCCATAGTTAAATTGCGAAAAGAAAAAACACAATGTCATAAAGACAGAAAAAAGAGAGGTTTTTCTTAAACCCTCTCGATTGAATTGCAGAAATTTAAAAAAAAAAAAAAAGAAGAATGAGGATAGCAGTGGAAGGATGCATGCATGGAGAGTTGGACAACGTTTACAAAACACTCCAATACATGGAGGAGATCAACAACTACAAAATCGACCTTCTTCTCTGCTGTGGCGATTTTCAGGTTCTCGCAATTTTTCTTTTTTTTTTTTTTATTGAAATTTTAATTTAACAATTGAATGAATTAGTTTTATTTTGTTTCGATAATTAGGCTGTGAGAAATGAGAATGACATGGAGAGCTTAAACGTGCCGCGAAAATATCGCGAAATGAAGTCTTTTTGGAAGTACTATTCCGGCGAAAAAGTGGCTCCGGTACCCACCATCTTCATCGGTGGAAATCACGAAGCTTCTAATTATTTGTGGGAGTTGTAAGTTTTTTTTAATTATTTCATAATTTAGTTATTGTAACTTGGCTATTGTACTGTCAAAATGTAGTTTTTTTTATTTAAAAAAAAAAAAACTACCTAGTGTCTATTCCTGGAGTTATTTAAATTTTTTTGAAGGTATTATGGGGGATGGGCAGCACCGAATATATACTTTCTGGGTTTTGCTGGAGTGATTAAATTTGGTAATATTCGAATTGCTGGACTTTCTGGAATTTACAATGCCCGCCATTATCATTTAGGTTGGTTATTTCTCTTTCATTTGAGGGGTTTGATTCTACATAGTCTTGTGTTTGTCTTTTAAGAAGTTCTTATTTGTAAATCAGGAAGCTGTAGTTTGTGGGGGAGTAAATTGTGTTTTCTTTAACCACCAGGACACTATGAGAGGCCTCCTTATAATGAGAGTACAATCAGGTCTATATATCACATCCGCGAATATGATGTCCACAAACTCATGCACGTTCAGGAACCAATTGATATTTTTCTGTCACATGATTGGCCTCGTGGCATCACTGATTATGGGAACTGGAAAGAACTTGTTCGGCAAAAGCAATATTTTGAAAAAGAGGTAATTGTATTAAGGTTGTGTCAGTGAGGTTACAAGCTTGTAGTGGTGTCGGCATTGTATGTCGTTGTAAATTGTCTAACTGGTTGATTGTGTTGTCATTTTCTTTTTCCTTATTTCAGATTCGGGATAGGACTCTTGGAAGTGAACCTGCAACTCAACTGTTGGAAAAATTAAAACCTTCTTATTGGTTTTCAGCTCACCTTCACTGCAAATTTGCTGCTGTTGTTCAACATGGAGAAGATGGTTCACTTACGAAGTTTCTTGCACTTGATAAATGTCTTCCAGGGCGCAAATTCTTACAGGTATTCGTCTTGAATTCTAATACGTTACTACAAATACCTTTCTTGAATCATAGCTGGAAATGGGAGCTAATTTCACCAGTTTTCACACTCGCTGAGTTTTCAGGTTGTTGAAATTGAGTCGGAACCAGGACCATACGAACTTCAGTACGATGAAGAATGGCTTGCTATAACATGGAAGTTCAACTATGTCTTCCCTTTGACCTCTAAAAGTGCAAATTTTAGGTATAATGCTTGAAAATGAATATCAAATTTTTTATTTCGTATGTAAAGCAGCAGGTAATTCTGTTTTCCAATATTATAGTGGTGTGCAGCTTGACATGCAAGATTTTCGTCAATGGGTCAGAAGCAGGCTACAAGAAAGAGGAGCCAAACCTTTTGATTTTGCACGCACAGTTCCCTGTTACAATCCTTCTCAGTCTGTGCCCATCGGTTCCTTTTCTGGTAAAGTTTAGAAATGCTATGACATAGTATCATTTTGCATTGTCTTCCTGTACCATATAGATCAAAATTCAGAGTTCTTTGCTAAGTTTTATGGCAAAAGCTTAGATTCATTGCTGGAATGATTATAAACTTTCATACACAGTCCAGTATCTCCATTTGTAAAGTGCCACAAGATCTATTACTATCATGTATCTTTGTTTTTAATGTTCTGAAGGAATACGAAGTAGATGTGTTTAAATTATGCATACTTCTGTTAAAAATAATATCTAGATCTGGTTATGGAACTTTGCATATTTCCTGACCTCTGATATTCCATTTAATTGTTTTTATGGATGATAGGTCAAGAAACCAAAATTTGGAGCAAGATATTAATGTTTGACACTGCCTTTTATTGTATTTTACTTTTTGTTTTAGCAGAAATTCCTCGGAATCCGCAAACAGAGTCCTTCTTGCAGTTTCTAGAACTTCCATATCTTCTTGAAAATGGATCAGAATCAAGGGAGGCAACTCAAAGTCCTACTTCTTTAAACCAGAGAGGTAATCATAGAAGCAATTATTGTTTGGTTATGGGTATGGGGTTAAATCTACTTTCCATTTGGCGCAGCCCAATCATTTCCCTTGATTGATGAGTATGATAACCATAATATGATATAGTTTGTGGAACTAATTCCTGCTACCTGTATAGGTCCTGATCTTGATCCTGAAGAAATTCCTATTGATGATGTGGATGAATTAGAAGAAATTGCTGAAGATGAAGATGCAGCACCCGAAAATGAAAGGATATGAGGACTATTTGTACATAATATTATATCACACGACTATTCTATTTTTTCTTTTTGTTTAGCTTTTCCTAAGCTTTCCGTGTGGCTGGTGGCAATCCATTACATTGTAAATCTGTAAACCCATCAATTCGTTCAAATTGAAATCCATGTTTGATTCTGATTCTCTCGAAAGCTCTTATGATATATTTTCACTTACACAAGCAAGTCTTGAAGTAGTCATTCTCAAGTGCGAATATCTGAATGCGAATTTGTGCACAATTTGAATAAATTCAGCGCTGAATTATAGTAATCTAACGCTCAGTTGTTAAGAATATGTATGAATTAGTTCGAAATCTGAATAAATAGAAATTTGTATGTTGTTAATGATACCTAAAATCATATTTTAATAAAATCCTCCACTCACCTATATAGACCCTATATTCTGAAAGTTCGTGAATGTCATAACAGGAATTAATTTCAACTTGCCAATACCAGTTGCCATTGTCCTTGGAGACACGAGTGTAGAAAATATTCTTAAATGCTCAACCTCACTTCCCCTTAGTTAAATTTCAAATATATTTCCATTTTCAACCTATCTAACTTCTGACATCACCAAACTACTTTAAAAGAGCTTTAAATAAGCGGAGAAAGAAAGATATCCTGTTAAAATGTCTTGAATATGAAATAGCAAAGGCTAACTAAATAAGTCATAGAAGAATTCTGACTGTCTGCAATCCTGAAAACAATTTTCATGGATCCAAAACCAGTATTTTTTCCGTTTTCTACAGCTAATGTCTGCAAATTTTTTGTTCTTGCTCTGTTTTGTCTTGCTGCTTCTCCTTCTTCTGCCAATCTTTCTTTCAACTTCTATGCAGCTTTATGTCCCTCAGCTGAATTCATGGTGAAAAACACAGTCAGATCAGCTTCCTCTGTTGATCCAACCATCCCCGGGAAACTTCTTCGCCTGCTTTTCCATGATTGCTTCATCGAGGTAAGTGCTTTTCGTTAGGTGAAAAAAACTGTGTTTTATGTTTTTCCTGAGATCTGAAAAGTTCATGTATTGGTGTCAATTTAAGCACTCATTGCAAACGAAAACCTGAAATCTACAGGGTTGTGATGCATCTGTACTGCTACAAGGAAATGGGACAGAGCGAAGTGATCCAGCAAACGCATCTCTTGGAGGGTTTTCAGTTATTGATTCAGCAAAAAGAGTTCTTGAAATCTTGTGTCCTGGAACTGTTTCTTGTGCTGATATCCTTGCCCTGGCAGCAAGAGATGCTGTAGAAGTTGTAAGAATTTCTATTTGTTCATCATTCTATGAGGTAATTCTTTTGGTTGAGTTTCCATTGATAAAAGACTTGAAAACAGGCAGGTGGACCGTCGCTACAGGTTCCTACTGGCAGGAGAGATGGAAGAGTATCTACAGCTGCAAGTGTACGAGCCAACATTGTAGATACAACATTCACAATGAAGGAAATGCTTAAGCTCTTTTCCTCAAAAGGGTTGTCCTTAGACGACCTTGTTACTCTCTCAGGTATAACTGGGCTTCATTTGGTACTCCTGTGCTAGCTGTGAGATAAAATCACTAGCTGTTATTCGCCTTGGCTATGCAGGAGCTCACACAATTGGAACAGCACATTGCAATGCATTCAGCGAGCGGTTTAAAGAGGAATCAAAGGGAAAACTCACTTTGATTGACACATCTCTTGACATTACCTATGCAAGGGAGCTAATGAAAAATTGCCCAGCAGGCGCAAGCGCATCAGTAACTGTTAACAACGATCCTGAAACATCTTTCGTGTTTGATAATCAGTACTACCGCAATCTCTTGGCCCACAAAGGACTATTCCAATCAGATTCTGTTCTTCTGAATGATGAAACGACAAGGAAGATTGTAGAGAATTTTGCAAATGATCAGGACAGTTTCTTCACCAGTTGGGGCCAGTCATTTTTTAGGCTTACTAGTATTGGAGTGAAGACTGAAGATGAAGGGGAAATTCGACAAACATGTTCTGCAACTAATGGATGAAGAAGAAGAAGAAGGAGAACAATTAAAATTCTACTCTGTCTAGTAATTCCTCAAGCTCAAATTGCTTGAATCAATTTTCAAGTACATGACAGTCTCATGTAGTTCAGTGTCAGATTATATAGTTGAAAGAGTTTTTGCACTTTGTCTGGTTGCAATTTTTGCTGTAATTTGCACCAATATTAATTATGTTTTTTATTACAAAGGGTCATGTTTGTTAGCAAAAGTTTCGGACAATAATATCTTAATTTGCTCTTCTTGAACAAATTAGTACTATATTTATTGATAATTTATTAACAATAAAAAGAAAATGTCCCAAGATATTAAAAACATGATGGCCGTGTTTAATTTGTAGGAGAGACCAAGCTCTAGAGTCTAGAATATTGTAAATATAAATTCATTTCATTACAGATAATTTGGATTTTCGATGATTAACTGAAAAAATAATGGAATTTAGACCAAGCTCTAGAATATTGATATTAATATTAATGGCCATGGAAAATTATTAGTACTTGTCCCATCAGAGGGACAGCAATAACATATATATATATATATATATATAAAATAAGACATCAAACTGGCAAAGGATGATAGATAAGTAGAGAAGGATTTCTTGCTAATGACAAATGCTAGCTGTTGCTACCTGCCACTTTCAAGTTTCAATAGAGATTAGCTTAGCTAATTGGACTGGAAGAAAAACACAAATGAAGGAAAATAAGGGGCTGTTCTGTTGGGTAGCTGACTTGACTGCCGAAAACGGATGAGAGAGCTTTCTAAATAAGGGCGCCGACAAGATTACCAGTGAATTAATTATATGTAATACATATGATCATCTGATCGTGATCGTGATAATGATCGAGCTTCCATTTAGTTAGGCTTAGCTACCAATTTCCTGCTGACTAAAAATCACCCCCCCTCTCTCTTCTGCTCTGAATGTTATAATAATGTTCGATTGGATTTGATGAAAAGGGCAGGGTTGTCAAATGCAATTCACTTCACTTGCTTCCAAACTTCCAGGTTGTTCATATTTGTAAATTACTGCCCAACAGCTATAGTTATTCTGATAATGGTGTTATTATGTTTTAAATAAAAAAAAAATCTAAATTCCTTTCCATCCACATATTTTTATTTATTTTCAATAATTCAAAAATGATTTAAGACTTTTGAGATTGATTTAAAATACGATCTCGTAAGTCAGCTATGTAGGAATAAATTTCTTCTTAAAATTTAAAATAAATTAGGATTAACAAAAAGAGGTCTAATTAACAAAATTTGATCAATTATATTATTATTATTTAAGAAATTTTTAGAAATTATGGGTCTAGATGATAAATGGCACTAAAAACAACAAAAAGGTTCAACTGTGGACCAGGGCTTTTCTGGGCTGGACGGTAAAACGACCACTTGAAAATTGGGCTAAATTTAATTGGGCCGAAATAGAAACCCAACTAACATAATCCTAATTCCCACCGCCATGACAAAACCCTAAGACTTCACTCGCTGGCTCCCTGAAGCGTAGGGATTAATATTCTGGACGGAGGCTCTGGCTCTCTTCGCCAAAGCTAAGTATTATAGTTTTGACGGAGCCTAGAGTTAAGAGAATTACTGTCTGAAACGAAACGAGAGAGAAATTATGGCGGATGTCATGATTATGAACGAGATAGAAGCAACAGCGGGTCGGCTCGGTATTGATCTCTCCCAAGTCGATTTAGACACCATTAAACTCCCTCCGGGCCAAGATTTTGGAGTCATTAGGTATTGTTTTCTTGCCATAAATTTTTTATTATCAGTTTGTTTATATGAATTTGTTGCAGTTGGTGCTTGTATTTGAATGATATATAAAGATTAGGGAAACTAGAACTAAATAAATTTTGGGGTTGTGTTATATTTATTGAAAATTCAGAACGTACCACTTGCTCTAGAATCCTGCAAGTTTCTTTCTTTCTTTCTTTTTTTCTGTTTCCTTACGACTTGGCTGTGTAGAATGCTCGAATTATTTTTTTTTTCTGCTTCCTTTTTTTTACGGAAAGTGTTTAATTATAATTCTGATTCTTTGTTTTTTATGTGAGTAGTGACGATGGAGATGTCTATGAAGATGAGGAGCAGGAGGTTGACTCCGGGTTTGCTAACATTATTGTTGTTGATAATCTCCCCGTTGTCCCTCGAGAAAAGTTTGAGAAGCTTGAGGGTGTTATTCGAAAAATTTATGGTCAGATTGGTGTTATTAAAGAAGATGGCCTGTGGATGCCCGTTGATCCTGAGACCCAAAAGACCTTAGGTTATTGCTTCATTGAGTACAATACTCCTCAGGTACGTGGTATGTGGTGTAGATGCATACTTTCCTCCTGCTTTAGTCTCTCGCCATGAGAGGCAATCTCTTTAAATTGTGTTTGTGTTGGGATGGGGTGCATTTTAACTTAAAAGGTACAGTTTGGTTATGGCTGTCATTCCCCTCAATTGACTTTTTAACCATTTATCATGTGAAATAGAATCTTAATGGTTGGAGCTGGTTATGCACTGTCATGGAAGGCTTATTTTGCATTTAATGTACATATGGGAGTACTTTTAACATATATTGATAAGCCCATCCATCTTGTTTAGTAGTAGGCTGTCATACTAACAGGATCAAAATTACATTGCTTGTGCAAGAATTCATGAGTATGCAGCGTGGAAATTTAAGGTTTTGATATGCATATTGGTATCTTTTGAAAGACTAATATTTTGGATGTTATACCTTTGTCTGAGAAAAAAGTTATTTAGGCTTTTGAGTTCCGTTCGAATTATTTCTACCTTTAATTTTTGTATGCCCTTTTCTCTAATGGAGGAATAGAATAGCAATGAACCATATGGTACTTTTATTTTGGTTGATGTTCTCCTTTTCTGGTTTCTGTAGGAAGCTGAGGTTGCTAAAGAGAAAACAAATGGCTACAAGTTGGACAAAGCACATATTTTTGTTGTGAACATGTTCGATGACTTTGATAAGTTTATGAGAGTTCCAGATGAATGGGCACCTCCTGAAATTAAGCCATATACACCTGGGGTAACCGTTTGAACATGTTTCTTTCCTTGTTTTATTTATTCTGCTTTTCTCTGTTCTTTTGGTAGATTGCAGGCATTGTAGAATAAGCTGCTTGTATGAGTTGACTTCTATTTTTATATGTATATGAGGCCGTATGGTGGCCATGGCTTCTTTGTATTTGTGTTGAAGAATGCAGTTTGCTCTTTGATGTTTGCATTTTAGTCTGATATGTGATTTATGTGTTCTTTTACCTGTTATGTAGCTGCATTGTTGGTGATTTGTGAACGTTATTTTTTGAGCTCCAGAGGTTTTCTGTGTAGTTCCTTTGTTCATTGGCAGTGCCTCCAGAGGTCTCTGTGAGCTGATTTTATCTGCTTACATAATTTCAGGAAAATCTTCAAAAGTGGCTAACTGATGAAAAAGCCCGAGATCAGTTTGTGATTCGTGCTGGCTCAGATACTGAGGTTTTATGGAATGATGCAAGGCATTTGAAGCCAGAGCCTGTTTACAAGCGCAGTGTGAGTAGATAGAAAATCTTAATTTACTGTCATTATCACTTATATGCATGGGATATCTGTGAACAAACATTTGTGTTTGTTAATCTTGGTATTTTTCTTGTTCAAATTATCCATTTAGTCAGTCTAGTTCAATGGCAAATGATTGTATCTGTTTGTTTTTAACAGTATTGGACGGAAAGTTTTGTTCAGTGGTCCCCACTAGGGACCTACCTGGCGACAGTCCACAGGCAGGGTGCTGCTGTTTGGGGAGGTGCTGGTACTTTCAATCGCCTAATGCGTTATGCTCATCCTCAGGTTAATTCTTTTCTGTTTTCTTATTTTTTTATTTTTGGGGGGGATGGTGGGGGGGACGGTGGCTTGCCTTTACCACTGTATCTCAATCTTGGAGCACTACTGGTCTTACTGCAGGTTAAACTAATTGATTTCTCCCCTGGTGAGAAATATTTGGTGACCTACAGCAGCCATGAACCAAGCAATCCACGTGATGCAAATGTGAGATGTTCCTTCTTTGCGCTTTTTTTTACTTTATCTCTTTTTTATGTTTACTGTTGCCTCTGAACTGCTGCTTATGTGCATTTAATTTAATATTTAGAGGGTTGTGATAAATATCTTTGATGTGAGAACGGGTAAAGTGATGAGAGATTTTAAAGGAAGTGCTGATGAGTTTGCAGTTGGAGGGACTGGTGGTGTTGCAGGAGTATCTTGGCCTGTTTTCCGGTAACTATTTTCAATGAATCTACTTGCAGTCATTTTTCCTTCATTGAAGTCATTTTCTGTACTGATTAGTATGTAAATCCAGATGGGCAGGTGGAAAAGATAAGTACTTTGCCAAACTTGGGAAAAATATGATCTCTGTATATGAAACTGAGACCTTTAGCCTTATTGACAAGAAATCCTTGAAGGTTGAGAATGTTATGGACTTCAGTTGGTCACCAACTGATCCTATTCTTGCACTTTTTGTTCCTGAGCTTGGTGGTGGGAACCAGCCTGCTAGGGTGAGTTCTTGTTTAAATTGCAGTTGATTGTTAGTTTATGTGTGCAGTTCTGACGTTCTTCATTGATCTTTTTCTTAGGTGAGTCTTGTTCAAATTCCAAGTAAAGAGGAGTTGAGGCAGAAGAATCTTTTCAGTGTTAGTGATTGTAAGATGTACTGGCAAAGCAATGGAGACTATCTTGCTGTTAAGGTTGACCGCTATACAAAAACCAAAAAAAGCACATACACAGGTTTTGAGCTGTTCCGAATTAAAGAAAGGGACATACCAATTGAGGTTTTGGAGCTTGACAATAAGAATGACAAGATCATTGCCTTTGCTTGGGAGCCAAGGGGTCACAGGTTTGCTGTTATCCATGGCGATAGTCCAAGGCCTGATATTAGTTTCTACTCTATGCGAACTGCTCATCACACTGGTCGGGTGTCAAAGCTCACTACTCTCAAAGGCAAGCAGGCAAATGCTCTTTTCTGGTCACCATCTGGCCGTTTCATAGTGCTTGCCGGACTCAAAGGTTTCAATGGTCAGTTGGAATTTTACAATGTTGATGAGCTTGAAACCATGGCAACAGCAGAACATTTTATGGCTACTGATGTAGAGTGGGATCCTACTGGGAGGTAAATTATGATAACATGAATATACGACTGATGCAGTTATCTATTCCTTGGCTTATCCTTGGCTCTATTTTGAACTTAATATAACTGTGAAACTGTTGTAATTAATGTTCTGATAAATGTATCTCTAGAATGGCTCAAACACTTTTATTTTATCACTTGTTATTTGTAATCTGGTTGTAATTGTACGTCATGTTTGCATTTACAGGTATGTTGCAACTGCTGTAACTTCAGTCCATGAGATGGAAAATGGTTTTAACATATGGTCCTTCAATGGCAAGTTGCTTTATCGAACACTGAAGGATCACTTTTTCCAGGTAAGATGCATTGCTCTAGTTACAGCTTGTTCATTATGATTTTGTGGTTCAGCTGTCGATATAAATTTTGCAATGCTTGAAAGTGAGGATTTTTGTCTGTTTCAATTGAATGTGTTCCGTTTTATGGATTCTTCTTGTTAAGATTGTGAAATTAAATGAAGGTAGAATTATTATTTTTATGTGGATGCACTGTTAAAAGTGAACACTTGGAGTGCAATAAGAGATGTCAACTTTGAACATTATTTGGACATTCTTTTTGTAGTTTTTGTGGCGCCCAAGGCCACCTTCGTTCTTGACTCCTGAGAAAGAGGAAGAGATTTCAAAGAACCTGAAGAAATATAGCAAGAAGTATGAGGCAGAAGACCAGGATGTGTCACTGCAATTGAGCGAGCAAGAGCGTGAGAAGCGAAGATCATTGAAGAATGAATGGGAGAAGAGGGTGAGTGAGTGGAAACGATTGCACGAGGAAGAAAAACTGGAGAGACAGAAGTTGAGAGACGGGGAAGCCAGTGATGAAGAAGAGGAGTACGAGGCCAAAGAAATAGAAGTAGAAGAGGTTTTGGATGTATCGGAGGAAGTCCTTCCCTTTGACGAGTAAACTTTTAAGCGGATCCCTCTCTTCAGACTGAAACTGGCAATACGGATATCTATCTGTGAAGACAACCTGAGAACTAGTGTAGGAGTTTTTGAAATTTTTCTGTTGAAATATTTCTGTGGGGGAGTGAGTGTTGTGTTTCTTAATTGATTTCTTTCACCCTTCTTTCTTCTTTATGGTTAATTTCTTGTTCGAATTTTGTTAGTCATGACAAGCATCCCGGTGGATTTTGTAATGCTTTTAGATCCCAATCAATTTTTCTCGCTTTTTTTTTTCTTAATTATGTTTTAATTTATCTATTGTCATTATCATCCGGGCCGAATTAAGGAGGAGTTCAGAATGATCAGATTTTGTTAGCCTTCCAACCAAAGGATTGTCGGCAATAAAAGCTAATTGAATTATGGGAGTGACATATACTATTTGCGATTTGCCTTGTTGTCTGGTATGCTGTTTTGTTCTTAATAAATATTTATTAATAAAATTACTCATGAATAATATAATAGCAATAAAATTTGTTACAGTTTAGTAGATGATTAATTTATGTATTATGAGCTAAACTTACAATTATTAAATGCATGACTAGTTGTGTAAATAAATGTAAAGTATAAAAATAAATTACAAAATAATAAATTAACATGGAGAATAAAACATATTGCATATGTATTTCATGCATAATAATAATAATAGTAGTAATTTTGAATAAATTTATAATAAGATAATGTCTAATCTAAAATCTAAAATGGATATTACAATAATAATTAAAATCGAAATAATTATTCTAATTAATTTAGAATAAAATTATATAGAGTAAAACATATAAAGAAGAGGTGAAAGTAGGGTGTTTGGAATAATGATTCCTGATGCTTAAGAGAGAATTGTGATTTCCTATTTGAGGGAAGTAATCCTCATTTTGTAAAACCAAACAAATAGAAATTTCTATTGGCATGAAATTTCCTTGTCTTTCTTCTCTCGATTATATTCAACCAAACCGATCAGATCCTCAGTGTAATAAAATGTTATGTAATTATAAATTGATGTAGGTGTTAAATAACCAACCGCACTTCCCCTCTTAAGGATACAAATTATTAAATAATGTAAACAATTGAAAGAAACAATATCTTGGTCAGTCAATTAGATATATAATACAACTGAACAGGAACAAACAATATCCATTGTGTTCATTCCATTTCCATCATTCATTGCGCCAATAAATCCAAGACCAAATACAACTTTTTAATTAAAAGGGACATGCCATTGCCAATCAATGGCCTGATCAATGTGTGAATACAAAGAAATATAAAATTAAAATTAAAAAAAAAAAAAAAGTCCGTGGACTGTAGAGGATTCAATAATATTAATGGCCAACAAGCTATCACCATTCGCAAAGAAATTTTTAATTGTAGGCTACAACTGTATATAGAAGAATAAGCATGCTGTCTCGCTCACCCACTAAATGTATCAGAACAAGATAAGTCTCTTTATATGTCTTCTTTCATTGAAATTCCTGCAGCCAATCATTCAATCCTTTAAGTCTACATAAGTAGTTAAGTACACACCTATCTCTTCCTTTTTTTTTTTTTTTTTTTTTTTTTTTTGATTTTGAGTCTTAACAAATTGAGCCGCGACAGGTTGTTGTTGCCTTTTTCCAATGGTAAATCCAATTTTACCTCTTGATTTGCCCTAATTACCAATTATTTCATTAGTTGTTGACACAAACTAATTGCAAGATATATACATATATAGTTAACTGCCTATGATTGGAACCCATTACAGCTAAGAATCTTTTTTTTATTTTTTGGTGGTCATTTTCCAATGTGTGAATTAGAAAAAGATAAACCCCAGTTTTTGTTAATTTCTTTATCTTGGCCACACTATCATGTGTGAAATTAAGATTAAAAAAAAAGATGGGCCATAAACATGAAGAAATGTTGAGATATGACAATAAACAATGACATTCTTGACCTAAAATATTAAAAAATTATGTGATGACAAGTTGTTAGTCCATCAATATCTCTCTCATATATGCATTTACAATATATATGTATATATGTGTATATATATATATATAATGGGGAGGGGACAGATTACAGCTTTCTTCCACCATTCACTTGAAGCAAGCACTAGCTGGCCTCGCTACATCTTCCTCCCAAGATTCTTCTTCATCCACAATTCCACATACCACTTTCTCTCTCAGATTCCATTCCACCCTTCACACCCTAAAGTATGTAATCTAATTAAAGTCATATTTAATAACTACTATATATAATAACTTTTTTTCTGCTACATTTCCAACTCTTTATTTCTGTTGCGGCATTTTTTCAAGTTGAGTAAATATTGATATTACATGCATGCCTCATTATAATTTATTTTATTTTACTTTAACGTATTATAAGATCAATTTAGATATATAATATTAAAGTTAAATTTTTTTCAAATGTAAACTATAAGTTGGGAATTATAATACCCAAAAATTGGAGATTACTACTTCAAAAAATCGAATGAAATTACTAGGATTAAAGACAATAGAACATGAGAGGACACATGTGCATACGCCATAATAAGCCAACCTAATAATGGAATGGCTGCTCCCACATTTGAAAATGATTCCAATCGTAATGAGAAGAGAACTAACGACAAGTGGTCATACCAGACCCACCATCACCATCACCACCACCATCAACATCACCATCACGATCATCATCATCATCATCATCTCTCTCTTTCTATATATATATATATATATATATATAATAAGCTGGTGACAAATTAAGTTGTACGAACCCTAAGGATTCATAAGATCTGTTAATACAACCAAGTCGATGAGACTCCACGTGGAAGATGGAGACTAACAAATATAAATTTTACGAAGATTCTGTGATATTGGGAAGGCAGAGCTCAATTATTAAGGGTTTGGTTAAGTAGCATTTTCATTTGCAATAATTTAAGCTTTGTGAACTCTTACGTGGACTCCTCAATTATTAGTTGAATTGAAACCTCTGCAATTGATTGGTTCTCCTGACCAATTCATAATAATTAATTTTTCATTGGAAGGTGCGGTGGTGCTTATTAATTTCCTTCAGATTATATATTATTAGTTAATTAATTAATTAATTAATTAATTAGGAGTACTCTTCGTTTGATCGTTATAATTAATTTATTTACAAATTTCTTTCAAATTAATTCTTCGAAAAATAAAACGTTAATTTGGGTGGGTTTATGTTTCTGTCCAAGTTTAAATATATTTGTCGATCTAGGATTGAAATGCCTATTAATTTCATATATGGTCGGGCTGTTGTATAAAATTTCTTATATGGTTAACAAAACTCAAATCCAATAATAATTGGAGATCTAGAAATTAACGTACTGAGATTCGATCGATCATTTGATATTAATTTGAAAATCACCAATTTAACTAATTAATTAATTTCGTTTATGAAAATAAATAATATACAGACAACTTTTTTCCTTCATGAACTACTACTCAATTAATATATAATGCAATTTCATTAGCAACATATTAGACAGAGAAATGTCTAGAAAATTCAAATATATATCGTGATCCCTCATAATTATAATAAGTAAGGTAATATCTAATCTAAGATGAGGTTGTAAATGCGCGATGGCTTGTGTTAGAGGCAAAGAGCTAATTAATAATAATAGCAGGTAGGCTAGCTCAACCGTGAAAGAATGGTAATTGCAAATATATATCTTTTCCTCCCTACACAAACTTGCCTTCATCTGCATGCTAATAATAATATTACTATGCACACACGTCAAATTATATTTATATATATATATATATATATATATATAATCGAACAAAATGTTGTAGCTTAATTGCTTCTCCATGCAAGTTAAAGTGGAATCATCATTTAATTATATGATCCAACAATATTTCTTTGTTCCTATATACATACATACATACATACATACATACATACATACATATAATGTGTAGCTAGAACTAGATTTTTATTTAATTTGTATCATATAACATAACACACATTAATTCAATTATTTGCTTAGTTTGTTTGGTGTCCATTTTTGGCGTGCTTTATTATAAAAAGATCATAAAATGTTTAAAATGAAAGCAATTAATATCTTGTTTGGGGTAAAGTATCTAAAAATATGTAAAATTTAACATATGTGTTAAACATTTTTTTTTTTATTTAGCATACACTTTTCTAATTTGTCGAGTAGTTCAAATTAAGCAATATATGATAAAATTTAATTTTAAAAGAAAAATCATCAATTGGAAGCTTAGAAAGCAACAAGAAGAAGAATAATGATTAATGTAATAATCAGTCAAAAGTTAGGCAATAATAGAGAATTTAGAAAAAGAAAATTAAGAAAAAGCACTTTGGAAATTAAAGTAATTAGGTCTTCCCACACCCAAAAGATGAAAATTGAGAGCAAACGTTTCTTTGAAAATGACAAAATTAGCCTCTGATTTGTTTATGTGGTAATTCCCAATTTGCATATAAAGTAGTAATACTCAATAATAATATAGGAATTAGGAGGGAGGGAAAGAAATTAAGGTGAATATTATTATGGAAAAGACTAGTTTGTTAAAAACGGTGACGTGAAAGCAAGCACTAATTAAAAATCCAATAATACATTGGAAATACTTGATCCGATAGCTTATAAATGTAAGCAAAGTTTGGAGTGAGCTTATTGTAAATTTGTAAAGAGGTGGCCAGGTAGCTAGCCAGAGAGTTATTCCATGGCCCCTTCCTCCACTATCCTTTGCTTTATTCTCTCTGTTCATCTTCTTCTCTGCTCTTCGAGGCTGAAGCTGAGCTTTGCTTTTGAAGGAACAACACAAAGCCACCAGCAGCACCAGCACACAATTCGTCTCAGTTCTCTTCTTCCATCCTCTGTTTGCAATCCTTCTACCAAAGGTCATTAATTCATTTCCCTTTCACTTTTAATATCTCTTGATTTCTCTCTGCTCATTGTTTATTAAAAAACTTTCTTGCGGGGAATAAGTTTAGAATATTAATTAATACATGTCTGTTGTCTTATAATATTAATTACATGTCTCGTAATATTATTCAAACTATTTGTATATGAACGGAGCGGCGTGATACAACAGATGTAATATTTTAAACTTTCTTTTTTTTTTTTTTTTTTTAATAAAGACTATTAGTCTATTAGAGAGATGCGAGGAAATTAAGAAGCCCTTTTAATCAGTAGTAATATTTGAAGAATGAAAGTTAATAAAAGTAGCAGACGCAGACCATGTGAAACGGCAACTATACATTTGATTTCTTCAAATTAATGTTTAATCATGATATGAAATTTTATATATAATGATTCTGAATCATGAACTTAGAAGGTATAATAAGTCATAGTCAACAAAAGTATCCTAATTTGACAGCTATTTCCCATTGTTTTAATTGAGCGCGGGGTGAGAGAAACTGCGAAGGAATCTTTTTCTCAAAAAAAAAAAAAAAAAAAAAAAAAAGGAATTAAGTTAATATGTTATCGCAAATATTATAGCCATAGATTCAAATATTTTGTGCTTTTGTTATAGGTTTTCCCCTAAATCAACTAGTAACTAAACTACTAAACTGTTTGATTGCTGGGAAACTGTGAGAAAGTGACCAGTAAGAAAGAGTAACGAGTTTAGGAAATCCAAACAGGAAAGGAATTGGCCCATGTTAAAATCCTCATCATATGCTTATGCTATAAAAACTATTTGCTTCCTGTAGCTAGCTTTATATATATACATATGGATTGGTTGCATGAAATCCTATTCTGTTTATGTCCCTGTTTTCTAAAAATCAAAATCCAATCCATTTTAAGTTTTTTAACCTAATCTCATATGATCATGATGGGCTATCTTTTTCTCATTACTCATCTTTAATTAAAATTTCATTTCCCAATATATTATGGTAATTAAACTACGTACTTTATATTTGGTGCATGCATTACATCTAACCTTCTTTATTACATGTTATTATTAATTAAGTAAATTTAAATCATATATATATATATATATATATATGATTTTATTTTTAAAATTCAGCCAACGACAAGAAGTCATCTTTGAAAGTAGTCCACAAGCGTGGTCCGTGTTTTCAGCCTGATTATAATAATGGAGATGACGACAGAGCAAAGTCTCCATCACACGCAGAACTCCTGCTCCAAGACCAATCCCGAGTTGATTCAATTCACTCAAAACTGTCCAAGACCAACCCCGGCGAAGGCAATGTAAAGGAGACGGACGCCGCCACGCTGCCCGCCAAGGACGGCAAGGTGGTGGGTTCAGGCAATTTTATAGTGACGGTGGGTCTTGGCAGTCCGAAGAAGCAATTATCCCTCATATTTGATACAGGAAGTGACCTCACTTGGACCCAATGTGAGCCCTGTGTCAAATATTGCTACAACCAAAAGGAAAAAAAATTTGACCCCGCTGTCTCCACTACTTACGCCAATATTTCTTGCTCTTCAACTCTCTGCAATTCCCTCACATCAGCAACAGGTAATATTAATATTAACATTAATGTTTTACTGAATTTAATTCGATAATAATTAATTGTCTTTATAAACAGGTAATTCACCCAGTTGCACATCTTCAACCTGCGTCTATGGCATTCAGTACGGTGACTCATCATACTCTGTTGGGTTCTTCGGCAAAGAAACTCTCACTCTAACGCCTACAGATGTTTTCCCCAACTTTCTCTTCGGCTGCGGCCAAAACAACCGCGGCCTATTCGGAGGCGCTGCCGGTTTGCTTGGTCTCGGCCGCGATCAAATCTCTTTGGTCTCCCAAACCGCCCAAAAGTACAACAAACTCTTCTCTTATTGTCTCCCGTCATCAGCCAGTTCAACCGGTCACCTCACCTTCGGCAACGGCGGCGGCCTTTCAAATGCCGTGAAATTCACTCCCCTATCCACCATTTCTCAAGGCTCATCGTTTTACGGCCTTGACTTGACTGGAATCGGCGTCGCCGGCAGAAAACTATCCATTGCAGCCTCAGTTTTCTCCACAGCCGGTACGATTATCGACTCCGGAACTGTCATCACGCGTCTGCCTCCCGACGCATACACTGCCCTGCGGACAGCTTTCCGTCAACTGATGTCAAAGTATCCGACTGCTCCGGCTCTGTCGATTCTCGACACGTGCTATGATTTCAGTAACTATCAAACTGTGTCGGTGCCTAAAATTAGCTTGTTTTTCAGTGGCGGCATTGAAGTCAGCATTGACAAGACAGGAATTCTGTACGCCAATAGTCTGTCGCAAGTTTGTCTGGCGTTCGCCGCCAACAGTGATCCGAGCGACGCATCAATTTTCGGAAATACGCAGCAACGCACGCTGGAAGTTGTCTACGATGTGGCCGGCGGGAAAGTGGGGTTCGCTTCCGGCGGTTGCAGCTAGATTAATCGAGGGGAGATATATTAACGAAGAAGAACAAGAAGAAAGAAATTTTCTTCAAGCTTGCTTGCATGTTATAACATTAAGATTATAAGATTGAAATAATAAAAGATTAGAACTTCTATACAAGTATGACAACAGGATTGGTTAAGAAAGATTGCTGTAAGGTGTACAGGAATAATATTTTAATATAATAATGATATGAATAATTAATGATTGTAATTGTATGTTTGGATTGAACAAGATTGCAATGAAAATGATGACTATGATTCAAGTGCCACAAATATATATCACACCCACCATTTTTCTCTTTCCTTCTAGCTCTAACGATAATTTTAATCTCTGTGTTGCGGATTTTCCCACAAAATAAACGTGTGCTTAACTAGCATTTATGTGTGCGGAGTTTTTTAGGGCGTGGAAATTTTTGAAGTGAGCTACAATACGATGTATTTAAATTTTTAATAAAACTCTACTTCTAATACTAACAGGCCTCTAATTGTAATACTAGCAAATATTATTATATTAAGAAAAAAATCTCCGTCCTACCATTTATTTATTTATTTTTGGAATAATAACATTTTTAGTCCCTAGCTACTAAACTTTGATAATTAAACTACTACATTAAGACATAATTTACTCAAATTAATTTTACAATTTTATCTATAAGTTAAGAGATGTACGTATATTGTAAAACTTAATTATGAAAATATATATGTACTTCCTAATTTATTATTTTATTATAGTTTAAGAATTAAAATATTATTATCTTATTTATATATATTTAGTTAATGTAAGGTATGAAAATGATGAATGTAGGTGCATGCTAAAGAGTTACGTGATTTTTATGTAATTAATTAAGTTTATGTGATGATATTTATTGCTCTCAGAGGAGAAAGTGACTCAAATGTGTTATTTTTGATAAAATCTTAGGAGGT
This sequence comes from Azadirachta indica, assembly GCA_022749755.1. NCBI lineage: Eukaryota > Viridiplantae > Streptophyta > Magnoliopsida > Sapindales > Meliaceae > Azadirachta > Azadirachta indica. The sequence goes on from CM040446.1 coordinate 16,554,097, forward strand.
GATGCCGTCATCATATATATATATATATATGTGTGGGATATATAATATATTGCATCGAATGAGTTTTATCATTTATGAATTAATTATAATGCTAATTAAAATATATATGTGAGAAAAAAGATATAAAATATATAGGATAGATTTTATTATTAAATAACAGTATAAAATATTAATATTTATTTTTATGTAAAACTTTCTAATTTTCTCTAATCTGCATAGAATTTTGTGATTTTAAAATTTTTTGGGAAGAGCTAACCTAAGAAGTCACAGGTCACAAAGATTAAAAAAAAAAAAAAACTTTAATCAACCAATAAGCATATGCACATATATAATATACATGTAATTAAATTTATGTTCCACATTTAGTTAAACTAATTAAAATTAATTAAATAGGAATTAATTATTTTCAAATTTTATTGTTAACTATTTTAATATATTAATTGTATATAATAGCGGGAAATGAACATATATATTAAATTTTTATAATATCAAGTAATTAAATAATTACTTTATAACAGTGCTATATATATATATATATGTATGCGTGTGTGTGTGTGTGTGCGTGTGTCCAAACGCGTGTAGAGTTCAGTAAAGACAAATAAAAGTAGTAATGTAATTCCAAATACGTCTTGGAACGATACATAAAGCCATTTGAAAAACTTTATCGGGAGGCGCCCATCAAACAGGACAAATTAAATTAATTAATTGAGGGAAACCCGTGCTTTGGACCCAAGACTGCATTAATTCGCATTCTAATAAACTAAGTATCCATCAGTCAATCAATATTGGAATAAATAAAATTACATAATTATATATTGTTAATCATTAATTAACGTTAATTACTGGACTTAACAACACATACGATAATTACTTGAAAATGCCCAAATGATGTCAAGTACTGGGTCTGGGTCTGGATGTGGCATGAGAGTAGTAGCAGTGTTATTTTTTGGTTTGTATACATATATATATATATATGCATGTGTTATCCTTTAGATTTACAAATATATATAAATATATATATTAAAAATATATAACCCCTTAATTATTAGAATTGACGAGAGTCAACAGAGCACTAAAAAAAACTTTATGACTAATGGAATTAGCAAACAGAGAGCACCCAAAATCAGATCAAAAAAATTGCTCAAGATCAGTTAGGTCTAATGCCATAGAAATTTAAGAAGCACTACTCTAGTGGAAACGTGAAATAAATATGTATATATAAATCAAAAAGATAAATGCAATTGCCCAGAGGTTTCCATAGCGAAAATTATTTATTTTTTCTCCGAGTGAAAAGACAGTCGTTGATGATTTTATGGTAATGGTCCATTTCCAATTCCATGTTTCCTACCAAGCACTTCGGGCTTGCTTTATATAAAGCCAAATTAAATAAGACAAGTAATAAGCATTTTTAAGTTAGAAGTATGGCAACAAGCTTCCTTAGGCTTAATATTCTCTCTTCTTTTCTTGTTGTTTCGCTTTGTCTTCTCTTCTACTCGAAGCAAGCCTATGCTTTTCAAGAAAAAGAAGTTACACACAGCCATACTACCGTTTTAATCAGCTCTCTTCTTCCTTCTTCTGTTTGCAACACTTCCACTAAAGGTTCATATACACAATTCTTTTTCTTTTTTTTTCTTTGTTGTCTTGTCTTCTAATTTCATTTCATTAAACAAATTATATTATATGTTCTGCGAGCAAGTTCAATATTTAAGAGGCTGCTATATTAATTATTATATATTCGAGGAAATTAAGAGAGGTCGGTTGCATGGGTAAAATGAAATTTCATTAAGATTTTGGAATCGTGTAACTAAGACGCCGTGTATGGGCTTCAATTTATTGGGCCTAGCCCGTTTCAAACTGTCCTTTGGACAAGTTTTTTTTTTTTTTTTGGTCCTTTTAATCATCTACATAATTTTTCAAAATTGAGTATTTTATGTCCCTTTAGTTTTTTGGCCGAACCTAACCTATACTTTTTCGAATATTAATTAAATATTTTGAATCAGTTTGGTTGTGAAAATTTCAATCCAATCGAGTTGTTTAGTATTATAACTTAGTATTATTATCTTTTAATTTATTAAATTAGTAGAATAATATCTACTCCCACTCATTATTATTTATTATTATATTTTGGACTAATGATTATGAAATATATATCAGGAGATCTACATCAATATTATAAATCTGGTCGGGTTATTTGTGTATCCTAGCTAATTCAGAGTTACATATTTCAGCTAGCGAGAGGAAGTCATCTTTGAAAGTAGTACACAAGCACGGTCCATGCAATAAACTTGATGGAGACATAACCGATTCCCCGTCTCAGGCAGATCAGATCCTCCTCCAAGACCAAGCTCGAGTTAACTCAATTCACTCCAGACTTTCCAAGAAGTCAGTCAGTAGTAAGATAAAGCAGAGAGACGCTACCACGATCCCTGCCAAGGACGGCACCTTCCTGGACTCCGGCAATTACATTGTTACCGTCGGTTTCGGCACTCCGAAGAAACAATATTTATCTCTTGTATTTGACACCGGAAGTGACATTACTTGGACTCAATGCAAACCTTGCGTCGAATCTTGCTATAAGCAAAACGAACCAATTTTTGATCCCTCGAAGTCCAAAACTTATGCTAATGTTTCTTGCTCATCAGAAGAGTGCAATTCCCTCGAGTCGGCTACAGGTGGGAGGGATATTTAACAGTAATTAAATGCTGAAAGTACAAATTTCTTTTTATACAAACTGATAGATGAGACGGTATTTTTCTAATTAATTAGCCAGAGATTTTTTTTTTTTTTTTTTTATGATGCAGGTATCTTAATGGATTGTCCAGATTCAACATGTGTATATGGAATCCAGTACGGAGATTCCTCATACTCAGTTGGATTCTTTGCAAGAGAAACCCTAACCCTAACTTCTTCAGATGTTTTTCCGAACTTCCTCTTCGGTTGCGGACAAAATAACAGAGGCCTTTTCGGTAAATCTGCTGGTTTGCTGGGTCTTGGAAGAAACCCATTATCTGTAATCTCCCAAACAGATGGAAAATACAACAGTTTCTTCTCTTACTGTCTTCCATCATCCTCCAGTTCAACAGGTCATCTCACTTTTGGAAAACCTGACAGCCTCTCAAAAACCCTCAAATTCACACCACTTTCAGCTGTCTTCGCAGACACATCTTTTTATGGCCTTGACATTGTCGGGATTAGCGTTGGCGGCCAAAAACTCTCCATTCCCAAGACAGTTTTTTCAAACACAGGTACCATTATTGACTCCGGAACTGTGATCACACGTCTGCCGCCGGCTGCATACTCCGCCTTGCGAACAGCGTTCCGTAACGCAATGGCAAAATATCCGAGGGCGCCGGATTTGTCTATTCTTGATACGTGCTATAATCTTAGTAATTACACTTCAGTTAAAGTGCCTAAAATTAGCTTCTTTTTCGGTGGTGGAATTGAAGTAACAATTGACGTGTCAGGAATTTTGTACGTAAATAAAGTGTCGCAGGTGTGTCTGGCAGTCGCCGGCAATAGTGATGCCAATGATGTAGCACTTTTCGGAAATGTGCAGCAGAAGACGATGGAAGTGGTGTATGATGTCGCCGGCGGAAGGGTTGGTTTTGCACCTAAGGGTTGTAGCTAGCTAGCTAGCTACTTAGTTAATGATTTAACCATATTTAAATATATGGAGATCCTACGCAAGAACAGCTCAATAGAATCTTCCTCAAATTGGTAATAATTAAATTACCAGAATAAATGGTTTCTTTCGTTTTATAATAATGGAAGAGTAACAGTGTACTTCTGTCTTAATTCAAAAAGAAAAATTAATGGTTATTACATTATGTAGTAGCCAGCTGTCAGATGTAATTAATGGAAGTGTTTGATTATGATGATCATATTTAATTACTCGCGTGCTTGGCTTTTACATTTTGCGAATTCTATATACATGTGTGTGTAATGAATCAGCTGATGAGTTCTAAGGTGTCCTAATTAGCTGATTTTCAATCTAAAATTTTGTGATCACCAACAATCACTAAATTAATCCCTTAATTTCTAGGTTGTATATAAAATTATATACATTATATATACTCAGCCCCTGTCAATAAATTAACTCCATTATGAACTTAAAATTAATCTCTTAAGTTTTAATTAATCCTTTAAATTTTACGATTCATATATAAAATCTATCTTACAGACTATTTTTCTTGAATTCTCTGATTAGTTTAACGAAAAATTGCAAAGGAAATGCAATTAATAAAAATCTCAAGTTTCGATTTCAATATTTTTGTTAGAGTTTTTAAATTTTGTGTAGGTAATTGTAACTTTTTTATGCAAGCAATCAATTCACAATCTGCAAATAAGAGAAAAAATGAAGGAAAAATTGTACAAGAACTCAATTCTTATTATTTTCAATTTTTTAATCAATAAACTCTTTTTTCGCTTTTTTTTTTTTTTCTTCCTGCGTGTGCTACGATCGTTTTCATGACTATGTTGAAGAGTGAAACTCATTAAGTGGCTGTTTCGGCTCTGATAGCTACCGGAGAGGCTCTGAGAAAGTCATCAGAATAGGAGAGCTAGCACTCTTCTTACTTCTTAGATCGATCGATCGATGCTTTCAGATCAGCATCTTTACTAGTTTGATATGATCCATATATATAACACTTTTGGTTTTTAATATTATATTTTTCACGTTTCGTCGAGACTTATTACTTTAAAAAGACCATCACTAATTATCTATTCTATTATTATTTGTGGAAATTAAAATTCAATAACAGAGAGATCGATGAATTAATTATAGCCCACTTGCCCAGACTAACGAGATTCATACCTTATACAAACAATCAATAATAATGTGTCCCACATCCATTGTTTATTGATGCTTGACCTCGCAGAAGTGGAATAACCACATTCTAAAGTTTCAATCATTAGTGTTTAATTTAATTTCTCAGTGGGATATATTCTTTTTGTTTTCTTCACCTTCTTCGAATACCCACTAGAAAAAATAGTTAATTTAAAAAAACTAAGTGTTGGGATATATATTAATTTGGTAAACATATATATTTTTTTTTTCTGGCATTCCCATTTTCCATTTCAATTAGTAGATAACTTAATTTTAAATAAGATAAATAATAACTAAAATATATAAATTGAAAAATGAGATCACATTTAGATGTAATTAATTAATTTACTTGATTATTCGATTTAAATAATTAATTTGTTGAACCAAGTAATTAATTAATTATGAATATTCATGCTTATAATTAATTATTGGTAACTGATCAGGTGACACCTGATTACTCTAAATTAATTATTTGGATATGTAGTCCAATTAAGCTAATTAATTAAAAGAATACTTGTCTGGATTAATTCCGTAAGTTCGTGAATCCCCTTGACAGAGTGTGAAATCAAAATATGGTTGATTACGTTGGTCCCCAAAATGAAACTCTACTGACAATATTGTTAGCTTTTGGCTGCTAGCTAGCTATATATAACGATATTATTTGTGTGAATGCAAACGTTATATATATTATATATATGGTGGGTATCAATTCTGTTCTATATATATATATATATATTCTATGATGAGCTGAAGACACTGGATAGATTTGGATAAGAATGTTTGGTGATCAGAGGCGAAAATTTTTAGTAATTATATATATATCTGTGTGTGTGTGTGTGTGTGTGTAAAACTATCTAATAATAATAAATACATAAAACTAATGTCTTAAAAATTGCCAAATCATATGGGCACTTCCATTTCCTCCATGTATGTACCTCAAGTTTGCCTGCTACGATTGTTCTATGTTTTCTGTCTTTCTTAATTAGCTGCTATACATGCCAAACAGCCTAGCTAGTGAAGACCAACTCTCTCACAGCCAGCCACATTAATTGTTTTAGTCAGTTCCCTTTTACCATCCACTGTTTGCAACCTTAATTACTCTCCCCAAGTTTTGTATACGGTACATTTAATTCTTCCGGACAAATATTCTGCACGATTTTTTCTGAAGTTTATGATTACTGAAAATTATGTATATATAAAACCTCAGTTCGCCATAACCAGCAACAGCTGAAATTAGCTATTAGAGCTGAACCATTAAAAGCAATCAAGAATCAAAAACCTATTAAGTACAAAAGCCACACTCTTCAGAAGAAAAGACAGATATCAGGCTCATCCCTCTTTTATGTTTAGCTATATACACTTTTACAATAACAGAAATAACCAACTTACAAAGCTGCTGAGCTAACTGAAACTTGGACTTGACTGATTCTTAACTGACTTCTCGGATTTACCTGCTTAACTAACCACTTTCTTGCCAACCCAAAAAATGATCCAGTCTAGCTAGATGCAAACTTGGTACAAATCTGTCTCCAGATAAACTAAAGCACAATTTGGAATCGCATGCAACCTAACATATCCTCCACCTTGATTCCGAATTCACAAGTAACTCTTCCTTTCTTCTTCTATCAAGTAGTATTATTTTCGTAATTCCACAAAACTTCTACAAGTAATACAAACTTCCAACAAGTCATCTGTTGCTAACCTTAAATGTTTAACAGCTTTAAACAACGTTCAATCTTAGAAACAGGTATTACCTTAGTGAGCACATCAGTAGCATTCTCTGTGGTATGAATCTTCAACAACTTGACCAGACCTCTTGCTATCTCATCCCAGATAAAATGTAGCCTTACATCAATGTATTTTGTTCTCTCATGATCATACAGTTGATGTTTGGCTAGTTGGATAGCATTCCGACTATTAGATAAAATACTCACTAACTTTTACCATTAAAACTTGGCTTTGATAGAGTTATTAAAGATATTGTTGACAATATAGCTAACAAGATATGATAACATGGTTAAAGTTGACCATAAGATAGTGTTTGAAGATGTACTTCAAAAGAAAATTGAAGATGTGCGAAAATTGTATAAGAAGAAGTTTTATGCTATCTTAATTTGAAAACTAAACATGTAAAAGAAATTTAAGTCGAAGACCTTGCCTATCATCGATATTATTCTATCTACTCATATTAAAGACAAGAATGTTATCCTTGAGGAAGATTTTGTGACAAAAATAAATTTAATTAGTAAGCATATTAAGCAAGATTTGAGCAATGTTACGAGAAACTTGAAAATACTTTATTATTACAAGTTCATATATTTCAGAAGAGCCATTAATAAGTACAAGAAAAGGAAAAAATTTGGGTATTTCCGAGTGTCAAGAAAACTTGCTGAAAATAACTACTCTTTTAAATCATAAGATGATTTAATGATGCACTTTAAGTTTTCTTTAAGAAAAAAAAATCTAGTATAAATAATTTTAGAATTCAATTAGTTTAAAAAGTCTTTTATTCTTACCAATTTAATTTGTTATTTAATTCTTAATTTTTTTATTTAAATAAGAGTTATTTTTCTTACTTAAATTAACTTGTAATATTAAATTTTCTCTGTTATATATAGAGAGCCTATATTTTAATGTTTTAACAATATTTGAATAAAAAAAAATTTCTTTTTTAATTTTATCCCTTATGAAATTATTATTTTGATATTCGTATTTCAACCCGTATGAGTTAGAATGATATTTAATCTCGTCCGTTAAAACGTTTATTTAATGCAATGCGTCAAAAAATTGAACGAGATTTGATATTTAACAAGATATATTTTATCCCATCCTATTATCCCACCTGCATCAATGTCCCTCGGAACTAATGGCTTATCCAACCAAGTATCAAGAGAAAAATTAATAGAAAAGCCATTTCCAACGAGCCATTTTGAACCACCCAAAAAAATCCCTAAAACTTCTCTAAGACCCGACCATATGGAAGAACAGGAATATGATATACGCTGCCCGGTAAGCATGAATCTAGAACAAACGTACTTAAAGCATAGTGAAGTATCCCACAAATGTTTAAGTAAACAAGCTATATTTAGATTGTCGAGCCGTTTAAGGCTTGGCCTTTCCCCTTCCTTAGGAGCACAAAGACAATCTCAGGAAACCAATGCCAGCTTTCGTTTCCCCGAATCACTGGACAAAATAAAGTCTCGTGCATGCCTATGCAAAAAATTGATAAGAGCTTTAGGCCAAAGATAAACCTTAAAGTTGTGCAATAGAATGCTTTGAAAAACCAGTTTAACAAGTTGCACCCGACTAGCCATTGATAAACTTTCCTCTGCCAACTAGCAAGCTTTGAAATAGCATTATCTACCAAACCTTGAAGATGCTGAACTTTAGGGCAGCCTTTGAAAATTGGAACCCCAACATATGTGAAAGGAAGAGATCCCTCAGCAAATTCTAGAATGTGATTAACCGTAGCTTTCCTGGACAGTGCAAGTTTGCCAAGATAAAAATGGCTCTTTGCCTTATTAATCTCTTGACTCGACATCTTGTTATAATCCTGGATGAAAAGCTTGAGGCTCTGGAGTGTGTTAGTTTTACCCCTACAAAACAGAAAAATGTCATCAGGATAAAGAATATGTTGAGGCGAAGAGACACCTCGCAGAGCCGTAATTGGAAGCATCCTCCCATTAGCCAACATCTCAGAAATACCATGACAGAGCGAACTCCTTAGCGAACTCCTCTATCACACGAGAAAAATCCCTTCGGAGAACCATTCATAATAACATATAATCTGGGTGAATGAAGAATCAGAGAAATCCATCTCATAAAGGTATTCCAAAAACCAAAATACTTGAGCACATGGAGCAGAAAATCCTAATTCAAAGTGTCAATGGCTTTCCTAATATCAAGCTTAAGCCCAACATTACCACCCCAAGCTTCTGTCTAAGAGATTAACTCCTTCAGAAACCATAGTAATGCATTCATGAATGTTCCTATCGCGAGTCTAGTTGCAATAATCTTGTAAGATTAGATTAGGCAACAGCGCCCCGAGTCTAGCTGCAACAATCTTGGTTATAATTTTGAAAGTGAAGTTGGCAAGGGCAATAGGATGGAATCTGATCAACACATTCAACCTTCGGAAGAAGCACAATGAAATTTGAATTGAGATCAGGGAGAATATAATTCTAAGCAAAAAACTAAGTTATTCCATGAACCACATCCCTACCAACAATATCCCAACTAGCTTGATAAAAAGCACTTAGAAACCCATCTGGACCTAAAGCACTAGAAGGACTTAGCCAAAAATTGCAGCTTTAATTTCTTCTGGACCCGGAATGGCAATAAAAAAATCATTGTCTACATCAGAGATGGTACAAGGAATTAATCGATTCACCAAAGAAAAATCTAAAGAGGCCAAATTATATTCTCTGAAATATAAATGATGATAATAGTCCACCACATGATTTGAAATATCCTCTATATTTTCTGAAATCAACCTATTAATACTCAAAGCGGTTATCCTTGCCTTAGAAGCTCAAGATTTAGCATAGGAATGAAAGAGCTTAGAGCTACGATCTCCTTCTTTAAACTATTTCAGCTGAGCTTGGTCTTTCCAAAACACTATTTGAACATGAACTGCATCCAACACCTCTTGTTTAGCCTTAATTTCAGCTTCCATGTTATCCTTAGTAACACCAACCATACCAATGTCAACTTGAATGCGAGAGAGGGAAGCCTGCTTCATTAACACTAGCATGAACATCCCCAAGGACCAACTTGTTCCAGCTCTTTAATTCATACTTCAGGATTTTTAATTTGTGAACCAATATAATTAAACAAAGGACAACCAACCATTGCCACTGAAGATTAGATTCTTGCCACCAGAGGCTTGAAGTCTTTGTGAAATAGCTACACAGATTGAAATCTAAAAGTTTTAGGGCCTCCTTGGGTAGACGAAACACAAGAAACCACCATAGGAGAATGATTCGAGACAGTTCTAGAAAGAATTTGACAAGAAGAGGAGCCCCAATGATCGATCCACGTTAAGTTGCAAAGCATACGATCAAGCCAAGCGAACTAAAATAATGATTATGCAAACGATTGTGGCTTCAAAGTCACAAAAAAGGTCATCATACTCTATCACAAATATACACTAAGTTAACTTGTGTGCTATTTTTTGTTGTGAAATTTGTGAGTTTTAGTTACTAATGATAAAGTTGTAGGTGATATTTATAAAGAGTTCATAGTTTCATATTCCTAATGAATGTCTTAAGACTCCGTTAGATTTGATATTACACAGTTTGAATGTTTTTGAATTCAAAATGCTTCATTTCTTTTTTTTTTTTAAAAAAATATATAGTCATATATACTACAGTAAGTAGTTGAATGAATAAGAGTAATAGAGAAAAATTGTTGGGAATAAAAATAAGTCAAGCAAGAAACAGAGCTTTTCTTTGTGCAAAGGAAAAAAAGTCAACTATTAACCTTTTTTTTTGTTCACCCATCAAATGCCACGCTTAAAACCTAATTAAATAGGCATGCAATAAAACTAAATCAACTAAAAATTAGCAACTAAAAAGAAGTGGAAACATTGGCCTACTAACTCAAAAAATAGTACTCAACAGAAAGCCTTGCTATTTGACCAAGTAAACAAAAAACTACCGCTAACTCACTAAGCCAAAAAATCAGGTATTTATTCTGCCAAATTTAAAGCATTACTCAACACCCCCCCTTGCTTCAAAGATTGTCACTCACATCTGCAATCTGAAATATTCAAGCTTGGCAGTTGGCAGAGTCTTGGTAAAAATATCAGCAACTTGCTTATTTGTTCCACAATACTTCATTGCAATTGTTCCCTCAGCTACCAACTTTCGGATAAAATTATAGCGAATATCTATGTGCTTCGTTCTGCTGTGAAAGGTTGGATTTTTCATCATGGAAATTGTTTCCTTGTTGTCACAAAAAATCTCAATTGCACCTTCTTGTTCTTGGAGAAAATCAACTAGCAATCTTCATAACCAAATTAATCGCTTGGCAAGCTGATGCTGTTGCAACAACATATTCTGCTTTAGACGATGACAAAGCTACTATATCTTGCTTCTTTGAGCTCCATGAAACTGCGCCAGTACTAAGGGAGAACATATAGCTGGAAACCCTCTTTCTGTCTTCCAAACAACCTGTCCAGTCACTGTCAGTAAAACCAAACAGTTTGAAATTCAGTACCTTTGAGTACCAAATTCCAAAGTCAATAGTCCCAGCAACATAGCATAAGATCCGCTTGGCTAACCTAAGATGATGTTTTGTTGGGCCATGCATAAAGCTCGAAATAACACTTATAGCAAATGCTATGTCAGGTCTTGTGTGAGACAAGTAGTTCAAACCACCAACAATGCTTCTGTAATATTTTGCACTAGCCATACTAGTGCCATCATCAACAACAAGCTTCTTATTTACATTCATGGGTGTGGGTGCCTATTTACAATTCAACATGTTAAATCGATTAAGCAAATCAATTGCATATTTTCTTTGAGAAATAAAAACACCATCTAAATCTGACATCTCGAACTTTTCCATTATACAAGATTTAAATTCCTTAACAAGAGACTCATAGGACCCTATATAAATTATGTCATCAACATACAGACATACCATAAGAAAATCAAAGTTACCTTGCTTCTTAATATAAAGAATTAGCTCATTTTGACTTCTTTCAAATCTATTCTCTTGGAAATAAGAGTCAATTTTGCTATACCATACCTGCAGGGCTTGCTTTAAACCGTATAAAGCCTTCTTTAACCTGTAAACCTTACTTTCATCACAACCAACAAAGCCCTCAGGTTGAGCAACATACACCTCTTTTTCTAACTTGCCATTTAAAAATGCGGATTTAACATCAAATTGGTACACAGGCCACTTTAATTATGCAGCTAAGGCCAAAAATATTTTCACCACTTTAAAGTGAACTACCAGAGAAAACGTTTCTTCAAAGTCAATGCCTTGCTGCTGCAAGTACCCTTTCACCACCAATCGAGCTTTATGTTTCTGTATAGTACATTATTCTGTATAGTTACTTAACCCTAATAACATTTTTGCCTTCTGGTAGATCAACCAACTCCCAAGTCTCATTCTTCTGTATAGTTGACATCTCCTCATCCATTGTATTCTGATGCAGGCGGGATAGCGAGTGAGATAAAAACACCTTATCGAACGCCAAATCTTGTTCGACTCTTTAATGTAGTGAGTTAGATAAACGTTCTAACGGACAGGATTAAATATCGTTCTAATCCTAACGACTCGAAACACGAGTATCAAGATAACAATCTCATGAAAGACAAAATTAAAGAGGAATATTTTATTTAATAAAAAGTTGTTCCAAAATAATAACATAAATTCTCTATATATAATAGAGAAAACCTAACATTACAAGTCAATTCAAATAAGAAAAAAAATTATTATTTAAATAAGAAAATTAAGAATTAAATTGGTAAGAATAAAAGACTTCCTAAACTAATTAAATTCTAAAATTTTCCTTCATCAGATTCCTCTTCTCTTTAAAAAAACCTGTCCTCGAGTTTTGTTTGTCTGGCGGATGAAATTTGTAATTCAACCTTAAATCTTTTTTTGACTTAAAATAGTGGCTCTTCTCAATAAGTTTCTTCAAAATTCGAAAATATTCAAATTTTATTTTTTTCTTGCACTTGTGTGTGGCCCCTTGAAAAAATATGTACTTGTAATAATAAATTACTTTTCAAATTTCTCATAACTTAACCCAAGTCTCTCTCAATGTACTCACCAATTAAATTTGTTTTTGTGGCCAAATCTTTTTAAAGATAACCTTTATATCTTCGATATAAATAAGTAGAACCATGTCAATAATAAGCGGATCTTCGACTTGAATTTCTTGTGCATGCCAATTTTTAAATTAAGATCATATAAGACCTGTTCTTGTACAATTTATGGCATGTCTTCAATTTTCTTTTGAAGCTCATCTTCAAATACTATTTTATGGTCAACTTTAACCATGTTATCAGATATCTTATAAGTTACATTGTCAACAACATCTCTAATAACTCTATCAAAATCAAGCTTCAGTTGCCTTTCGATTTCTTTGGTTAAGAAAATGGCATATGGTAGTGTATGGATAATATATGACGGCATTCGATCTCTTATATCGACATTGAGCCCTTCCAAAAATCTCTCAACTAAAAACTCTTCACTCTCATAAAAAAATGAATATCCATAAAAATTCTCAACCTCCATAACATAAGAATAAATAGATCTTATATCTTGATGTATCAAACAATAATCAAGAAGAATGAACCGTGATCTCATCAATCGCTTCATCTGATCCCATGATCGAACTTTATTTTCTTAACTTGCAAGTCGTGACCTTTGTAACATATTCCACCAATATGATGCACTTCCTTTTAATAGAAAACAAGTAGCAAATTGTACTCGTTTTTCTTTAAGTATCCTCTCAACTTCAAAGAATTTTTCAACATCTTCCAACCAAAACAAAAATAATTTAGGATTGGATTTTCCATCAAACAACAACTCATCATGCCTAACATGGTAGATCATGATTTTAATTTTTTTTTTGAATTTTTTTTTTGGTAAAAAGGATGTATTTATGAGTGTGGCTGTGTTTAATGGTTCAGGAAAGCTCTGGTACATAGGTAGGCTCTGATACCAACTGATCAGGTGGGATAAAAACACTTTGTTGAACGCCGAATCTCGTTTGGCTTTTTAACCTAATGAGTTAGATAAACGTTCTAATAGATGGGATTAGATGTCGTTCTAACCCTAACGACTCAAAACACAAATATCAAGATAACAATCTCATAAAGGACAAAATTAAAAGAGAATATTTTATTTAATAAAAAGTTATTTCAAAATAATAACATAGGTTCTCTATATATAATAGAGAAAACCCAACATTACAAGTTAACTCAAATAAGGAAAAGAATTCTTATTTAAATAAGAAAATTAAGAATTAACTAACAAATTAAATTAATAAGAATAAAAGACTTCCTAAACTAATTAAATTCTAAAATTGTCTTACATCACATTCTACCACACTTGACTTTTTGCAGCTTCATCATAACAAATGGGTTTAGAAACATATAAAGCAAAATTGCATGAAGCACATATCTCCCTCAAGGAACGAAATTCCTTTGGAGAAGCTTCTAGAGAAAAGTTTGAGGGTGAGTGAGAGTTTATTGGAATGGATGGACTACTTGGTAGAGTAGATTGCCTGGATGTTGAGTTGTTGTCACCATGTGCATTAGAAGGTTCTACTTCTAGAATTTGAGTGATGTTGTGTTACTATTACTCCAGGTCTATTTTTCCTCTTCATTGAACTTAACATCCTAGCTTATAATCACTTTACCACTCACAGGATTATATAGCCTATATGCTTTAGATTGAAGGCTATAGCCAACAAAATACACTTTTTTGATTTTTTATCAAGTTTGCTGCAAGATCAAGAAGTAACCAAAGCATAGGCTATACAACCAAAAATTTTCAAGTGACTTCCCGTAACTTCTCGCTCTTCCAAGCTTCGTATAGGGTTTGGTTCATAACCGCTTTTATAGGTGAGATGTTGAGAAGATACACTGCTATTGCTACTCCTTTACCCAGAACTCTTTAGGAAGACCACTTGCTGTCATCATGCTTCTAGCCATTTCAACCACGGTTCGATTTTTTTATTCAGCCACTCTATTCTACTCCAGTGTTTATGGTACTATCAACTCCCTGTGAATGCCATTTTTCTCTTAAAAAACATTAAATTCGTTAGAGGTAAATTCACTACCTCTATCCAAATGGAGAATCTTTATGTAGCATCCACTTTGCTTCTCTACTAGCATATTGAATTTTTTTTAAATTTTCAAAATTTTTTGACTTATTTTTCAAGAAATACACCTAACTCATACAGCTGTAATCATCAATAAACATAACAAATTCTACTTCCACCAAATTATTCAACACTTATCGAACCACAAACATCAACATGCACTAATTCAAGACAAGTAAAAGCCCTCGAAGACTTGTTTATGGGAAATGAGTTTCTACATTGTTTTCTATAAACACAGCCTTCACAAAAATTAAGATCATCAATTTATGGCAATCCAACAACCATAGTTTTCTAAGCCAACAATTTCAGTCCTTTGACATTCAATTGCCCGTAACGTAAATGTCATATTCTTGCATTATTACTTCTAGTAACCAAGGCACAATTTTTTACATCAGAGACTTCTAATAGAAACATTTTATTTTGTGCCATCGGAACACTAACAATTATCTGGCCTGTTTTTTTGTCTTGGACAGAACAACAACCATATTTAAAGAGAATAGAGTATCCATCATCCATCAATTGCTCAACACTCAATAAATTATGAGTTAAATTAGGAACATATTACACATTAAGAAGGAGTTTTACATTACCCTGTACAGTTTTGATGGCAATAGTCTCTTTCCCTTCAACATGCATCTACTTGTTATCTCCAAGTCGAACTTCACTTTTCTATGACTCATTAAGCTCTTTAAATAATACTTTGTTCTGGACATATGATTGGCACATCCGCTATCCACAAACCAAACTCCATCATAGGCATTATCAATAGGAGAATAAGCCATGAATAACTTACTCTTCTCTTGAACTTTCTTGATAAAATTGGCTTACTTCTGCTTATCTTTCTATTTGGTCCAACAATCAACTTCTTTGTGCCCAAATTTCTTGCAATATCGACATTGAATGGTGTTTTTATGCTGGCATTGATCACCCGATTAACCTCTTCCTCTACTACCACCACGACCTCGACCACGAAAACTACCTCTGCCCTGACCTCGGCCTCCTAAATTTTCTAACTTTCCTTTATAAGAAGGCTCCCCCTTCACCTAAAGCCTTCTCCTCAACCTTTTCATAAGATCTACTTAGCCTAACTTCGTGGGCTAATAGAGAACTCATCAATTCATCAAATGAGCAAGTAAACAAGTCTTTAGATTATTCAATTGCAGTAACTATATGATCAAATTTTGTGGTTAAACTCCTCAAAACCTTACTCATAACAGTTTCATTTCTAACATTATCACCATATTACTTTATATGATTAACAATCACAGACACTCTAGACAAAAATTCTTGCACAAATTCTTTTTCTTTCATGGCCAATGTTACAAATTCACGACTAAGAATGTGTAATTTTACAATAATTACCTTGTTGTCGCCCAAATACTCTTACTTTAGAATCTCCTATGCTTGAGTGAAGGTATTTGCTGTTGCAATTCTAGGAAAAATATCTTCGTTAAGGGCTTGTTGAATTAGGAACAAAGCCTTTGCATCCTTCCTTAGAGTCTCCCGTAACCTTTGATCGGGTTTAGCCGGATTCATGTCTTTAAACCCGTTCTCCACCAAGTCCCACAACTCTTTAGACTTGAACATTGTCTTCATTTTGAGGCTCCAAAAGTGACAATTTTCCCTTTTAAAAATTGGAATTAGGGGTTAAGAAGATTGATTGGTGCTGTTGCTTGCCATTGCCAACTTCTCTTTTTTTTTACGTCACTTGTGTTTCTTTCTCTCTTACTTTCCTTTTTTCTCAGTTTAAAACCTAACCTGACTCTAATACCACAAATTTGTTGGGAATTAAAATAAGCAAGCAAGAAACAGAGGTTTTCTTTGTGCAAAGGAAACAAAGTCAACTATCAACCCTTTTTTTTTTTTCACCCACCACATGCCACATTTAAAGTCTAATTAAATAGGCATGAATAGAACTAAATCAACTAAAAATTGGCAAAAAAGAAGTGGAAATCATGGCCCACTAACTCAAAAAATAGTACTCAACAGAAAGTCATGATATTTGACCAAGTAAACAAAAAACTACCACTAACTCACTAGCCAAAAAATTAGGTATTTATTCCGCCAAATTTGAAGCATTACAGAACAAAAATAAAAGTAATAAAGAGTTGTGCAAATTTGATGACAAGATTTTTGATACATGAAGCAGCAATATCAAATTAAACTACGGAATCGAAACGGATTCGTGACATGAATTGGTGCAGGTATATATGGATCAATTGCTACAATCATCACCAGCACTAAATCCAACTTGTTCGTCTAATATGCTATAAAATATTTTTTTATTTTTCTGTTGATGATTTCCGATGATTGTCATGTCATTTGGATCCTTGTTTCCGGCAAAAGCAAAGCAAACTTCAGAATCTTTAGAATCAGTCTCTTGCGAAACAACTGCTGAATAGTCCAATTCTAAATCCTGCGAATTTTCAAAGTGCAGAATCATGGAAGGAATGATACTCTTCAGATCGTACCCTTCAAGATTATAGCATGTGTCCATCGGTTCAGTTGTCGAAGCTGCAAAAGAATAGTTCGACATCAATTCCCGGAATGCAGAGCGAAGTTCAGAATAAACTGATGGTGGCAGCCGACTGATAATTGTTCCAGAGTCCATAATAGTGCTTGACGATGAAGAAGAGACACCATTTGCAGACATATCAAATCTCTTTTGGCCAAGTGTTATACCAACTAGGTTAACAAAGTAACGATTAGATCCAGTTTGATCAGGCAGAAGTGATATATAAGTTTCAGGCGCGCAAGTTACAAGGGCTTTGATTCCGAAGACAAGATAGCCAGTAGAGCTTTCTGATGAAGGGAGACAGTAACAGAAAATTTGTCCGAAATTGTCGCGCGTTTGAGACATGAGTGAAGTATCACCTTGCCCAATCCCAAGAAGACCAGCTACTTGACCAAAATCGTTACTGTTATTTTGGCCACAGCCAAAGACAAAATTTGGAAGCTCATCAGAAGAAACAGTAAGTGTATCGCGCACATAAAATCCTTCGCTATAAGACCCGTCGTGATAGACCTGAGAATAATGGCACGTTGGAGTTGTGCAAGAGGCGTTGGAAAATGTAGAAGATTTCGAAGGATCAAAAATGGGTTCTTGTTGATTATAGCAATTTGGACAAGGTTGACATTGTATCCAAGTGATGAAACTTCCTGTGTCGAAAATTAATGTTAAATCACGTTTAGGTGTGCCAAAACCAAGTGTGACAACGAAGTTGCCCTTGGCTATGTGGTTTTTTGAAAGAGAGAGTTCAGTTCCAAGGCCATCATCATCGGAAGATAACTGGTTTGAGGATATGGAATTGAGAGAATCAACTCTGGATTGATCTTGGAGAAGAATTTGGCGAGAAGTTAAACGTTGATTCTTTTGACCAAGTGGTGAGCATGGCCCATATCTGTGCGATATTGGTATACCTGAAAATCAATAGAATTAACACAAAAAGAAAAAAATTAAAAACTTAAAAAAAAAAAAAAACAAATAAATCCCAGTTCTCTATAAAGAAAAAAAATATACAAAATTGTGTTAAGTGTATTTCAAGATAATTAATTTCTAGTACGACTTTGAGTTCAAAACGGTGGATTTTGACAACACACTCGCGAACTTCATGGCCAAAAGACACGATCGAGTTTTGTTTCTCTCATTAAATGTTTTGGGATAACCCTTCATTCGCCTAATTCTTATATTTATATATAGCCCAAAAGAGACACAAGAGAGGTCATATTCCCACAAAATGCATCATAGATATAGTACTACATCAGGTATATCTACAAATCTTATTTCAAGATCTAACAAACATGATATCATGTAGAGAATTAATATATAACAAATTTAATTTAAAGGCAAAGTAATTAACCTTTAGAAGTAGAAGAGCAAGATGCGGGCAGGAGAGACTTCACTTGTTCTACGGCATGCCGGTGATCTGCCAGCTCTCTAGCTCCATGAACATTACAGAAAAATAGTAGAAGAAGAATGCAAAAATTGGCCAAGTAATAATGAAGAGAATCGCCCATAATTTAGAACAAAGCAGGAATCAAATTTGAAATTTTTGTTGCTAATTAATATTATTGCATTGCAATATTTGTGATCTCACAGAGAGAAATTGAGTGTGTATATATATGTAAAATGATCTTGAATACATATGTGGTCACATTTTGCCAATCTAAGGTCACTAATTTACACAAAGGGCAAAATTTGTTCGTAGTGTAAACGCCAAAGACTTTGACTCAAAGCACATCATTCAAGTTGTGAGTCGGAAGTCTTCAGTATTGTTGCTTCCGAGAACTATTTCACCGAATTTTATTTCGTAAATTATACGTTTGATTCGTTTAAAAAATCCAATAGGTTGTAGTGTTTAGTTTACTTGTGTTGCATCTATATTCATCAGCATATCCGAGTCTGCATAATACAAGAGCATATGAGTTGGATATACATGGACGTATTAAGAGTAACATTTGGGCAAGGCTAATGTCTCTTGAGAGGTACCATGTGAGTATGTGGTCCAGTTTTTTGACAAACTAATGCATCCAGATTTTTCAATTTGATTTTTTTTTTTTTTGTTAATAAATTAATGATCGATCAAGTAGTTATATTTATCGGAAAAATATATATATATATATATATATAAGTTGGAAGAAGTCTAAAATACTTGAGAGTAGGATAATTGTTCGGTGATATTATGACATTTGTACTGTCACTTAATTGGTTATTATAACAATTAATTTATTGGGCAATTTTCAAAATCAATTTATGCATGTAGTGGCGAAACTTGCTCATCTTCTAATTAAATTAGGAGATCAAAATATAAAATAATTTATTTCATACATTAAAAAATTAGAAATATTTTCTTTATGTGTCTGTCGTAGAGCTTTGAAATTTTGCATAAACGAAGTACTACTTGCTGTGTATTCTAAACTTCCGCTAGCTTTTTGGGGTTACATGTAGCAGGTAATGAGTTAATTCACACGACATAAGAATAACCGATTGAACTTGATTGTTTTATTAATTTTGAACGGATTTGTTCAGATTTTACATAACACAGAAAGCTAGCAGAAAATTTGTCTAATATTTTGAAAGCAATACAATTACAGAATGGAAAATAAAATTTCTCTGGTACACTTTTAATTTCTTCTTGCATAAATTATTGTTGGCAATCACTAGCCACAACCACCAGTCCCAAAACCAACCTTCATCTCCGGAATGTTATATATTACATTCATCTTCAGCTGATGATGTCCAATAATGATCGGCTCATCATTTTCACCATCATTTTCACCAAAACCCAAGCAAACTTGAGAATCACTTTGTCTCCAAACTACTGCAGACGAGTCCAAATTTATATCCACTGAATTTGCAAAATGTAGCACCATGCTTGGTATTGTCACATCTTGGTATTTCTTCAGGTTGTAGCATGTGTCCAACGCTGGAGGCACTGGATGTGCTCGAGGGTACTGTGACATTGATGCAATAAAAGCAGAGCGGAGCTTTGAGTAGACTGACGCAGGAAGACGAGTAATCACTGTCCCGGAATCCAATTTAGCATTTGATTTTGAAGAAGAAATGCTCAACCTTAGTTTGCCAAAAGTTATGGCAATAAGATTTACTAAATAGTTTGAACTTGAAAGCGGTGTAAATTTTTTGGTTTGACAATTGGAAAGTGCTTCTTTACCGAACAATAGATATCCTGTTGAGGTAGGAGTTGCCGGAAGACAGTAACAGAAAATTTCCCCGAACATTTTTTTAGTTTGAGATGTAAGAGAATGGGGATCACTATCTGGTCCGACGCCTAAAAGCCCGACTGCGTCAAAACCATGATTATGTTGGCTACAACCAAAGACAAAGTTGGGGAACACATATGAAGGTGTTAGTGTAAGGGTATCACGAACAAAATATCCCCCTGAAGACGAGTTATCTTTATAAGGCATATAAAAGGGAGTTGTGATATTTGAGAAAGTTGAAGAGATAGAAGGGTTATAAATGAGTTCATTTTTGCAATTCACAGAACAAGGTTTGCATTTTATCCAAGTAGTACCACTGCCTGTGTCAAAAATTAATGTAAAATCACGCTTGGGAGTGCCAAAACCAACTGTGACAACAAAATTGCCTCGGCCTGATGTATGGTTAACAACAGGCAGTCTAGCTGCAGACTGCTGTTGATCTTGATCATTTGTGGGATTCTTGTTGTCGGAGGTTAAAGAATTCTCTTGGGTGAGTGGTGAATAGGATCCATGTCTGTAAGCTATTCGTAGACCTCCTGCAGGACCTGAGAATGCAAATGCATGCATTAATTAATTTAAATATTCTATGAAATTACAAAGAAAATTAAAAAACAAAAAAAAAAGTGAAAAAGCATTTGAAAGTAACATAAAAACGAAGAATTGGGAAACCTGCAGGAGAAGGAGAGTAAGTTGAGGCAACATTCAGTGCTGATCCATAGATGAATGTGGTATACAAATAGCAGGATAAGAATAAAACAGTAAGGAAGAAACTATGTAGGCCCATACTGATCATGTTTGTGTGTGAACTGGAATATTGTAGGTAGGTACAATCATACACTTATATATAGAATTAATTAGAGACTCGCATATATATATATATATATATATCCAAAGCGGAAGACTTTGAGTCAATGCATGCGAAGCAAGTCTTTGCCAATTGCATTTGTCCTTGGAATCGTGCCTTGTGGATTCTTGTACGTATAAGATTGGTTACGACTTAACTTATGAGCTTCTTCGAATTTTCTGTTAAGTTCATTTCAGTCATCACTTGAAGATGAAAATAACAGAAAGACACTCTAGCAGGCAAAGTCGTCCCCAGAAAAAAATGCACGCTGCAAAAACTCGGGCGTGTTTGAAAACTCCGATGTCTAAAGCTTTCTGTCTTCTTCCGTGAAGAAAAAGCTAGAGTTCCACACGCCCGAGTTGTATTGATACGTCAACCACACGATTGACATCAATACCTTCAATTGTTACATACTTTTTTCTTTCAAAAAATATTACATTTTAATATTTTAATTTTTGTGTCAAACTTTTTTTTCAACTTTTACATTAAAATTTTTTATTTCTATTTTTAATATATTCAATAAAAAAACTTTGTTATAGTTATTCTAATTTTTTTCTTTATATATATATATATAAATAGACAAGTTAATACGAGAAAAAATGTTCATTATTTTCTTATTTTTTAAATTAATGTTCTATTACTTTCTTATATAGTTTTTAATGTCGCATCACCTTTTTTAAATTTTGATTTACTTTTTAATATTTTAAATATTTTTAATTTTATTATTTTATAAACTAATTGAACTGAAACATAAAATTAAAAAAAAAAAAGAATAAAAAGGTGATAAGATATTAAAAAAATAAATAAAATAATGAAATATTAAATTAAAAAGTTATGAATAATTGACATCCTCCTCACGAACAGGAATTACACAAATGATTACGAGTTTTGTAAATTAAAATAGAAGTTTTACGTCATTTTGTGATTGGCGCCTGTAGCTCAGTGGATAGAGCGTCTGTTTCCTAAGCAGAAGGTCATAGGTTCGACCCCTATCTGGCGCGTAATATTATTGTTTATATTTTCATTTTAATAAATCATTAAGTAGATTACCCAAACACCCTTACCCACTGACTCTTTTTTTTTTTTTTTGGGTTTTTCAACGCTTAATATTATTATTTTTTGTGAAAGTTAGTGCACTTAATTTGCGTTGCATTCGCAGGCATTTGAAATAATTGCAACACTTTTTGGTCTTCAATTTGCCCAGCTGACGCTTAATTGAAATAGATTTTGCCTAAACCTTTTATGGGAAATAAGAATTTTGAAAATTGGAGCACCCACGACCACTAATAAGGAATAAGCAGCACGACACCTGCTTTTGAAAATTGGAACAAAAATCGACAGCTGTGAAAATAATAAATGCTTTAACAGTGTCAACCAATTAAAGCTCTTAATCAGCACTTTTGACTCTCTACACCAAGACTAACCGTTAAAATGATGGGTCTCGCTCACTGAATGCATGAAATGAATTAAAATTAAATTCGTATTTCAAAGCATTCCTAACACCAAGACTAACCGTGCATCACCATTATTCGTCATGTATCGAATCGTCCACCGAAATTGTTGACAACGAATAAACATGTGTTTATGGAAATGAATCCCACTTTAGTCCCCATCCTTTTGTAAAACTACACTTTAATCAATAAATTTGACACTCTTATAGTCTAGTTTAGTCTAGTAATGTTCCATCCTTTTCCCACTTCAGTTTCTATTTGGACCTTTTTTTGGTGCTTCTTCCCCAAAAATAATATCACCATTATATAATTAATTAAAACATTTAGAGCTTCATAATACTATTAACAAATTAATATAGTACTAACCAAAAAATATGATATTAAACAACAAGTCGTTTTGATTAATACAATTTAAACAAATGCATCATTTAACAAATCTTATAAAACACTCTTGACCTTCTCCCATTAGATGGATTTCATATAAATTAACCCCAAAGACTAAGACTAAGGTCACACAAAATGTAATTTTATAAAATGTTAGGGCATAAAGTAAAATTCTACGAAGAAATTGAAAAGAAAGCATTAAGAAATTGATCCCGTGATGCGCTAGCGTAATTAGGAGGTGAAGAAGATCTGGGCCATCAATTAAATGAAATTAAATTATGGATACTCTTTAGGATTATTTGCTAAGACCGGAGAAATATGTTGTATTTACGAGGATGGTCAAACTTGACTTCCTTCAACCTGCTGCAGGTAAATAGTGTAAATTTAACTGATAGCATTAGCAGCAACGTGTTTAAGAATATTAGTCAAAGCAAAAGCAAGCTCCAGTTCATTGTTAGTGCGGGAAGGAAAACATCTGCCTCCAAAAACCGGCTTGTGATTATAGTCATAGAAAACAGGGGTCTGAATTCTGAATGAATAATGTGGTTGTCGTTTAAATCAGTGCTGACAATAAACTAATAAATAAAGAACAGCCATCCAGGTTGGCCTGGATGGTTAGAACGCATTCGAACCCTGTGGGACACCTACAGGGTTTTTCACACTCTTTATGCTGGTTGTGCTACAACTGCTACTTATCTTCTCAGTCAAAGTTTCAGTAAATCTCTGGTTAGTTACCACTTGTTACCTAATTATAATACTAGTAGATTTGTAATAGATTTGGAACACTAAAAAAAACAAAAGGGAAATATTCACTGATTGTTGCATATGCACAAAGCTTGACAACTGGATGGATGGTTTTACAGAAACCAATGGGAATCTCTAGATGAAGTATGGATTCTCACTCAACGTGCATCTCCCTTTTTTTTTATTTTTTTTTTTTTTTTTTTTTTTTTTGGTGGGGGTGGGGGGTGGAAAGAGGAAAAAAAACGCACTCACATTCACGCACACATATATTAAATCATTAATTGTACATTGTCATTGTCATTTGCTTCTGATCAGCCTGCATCCCAGACCCGGTAATAATATTTTACTATCACGTTTTTCTTTAAAGAAGAAAAAGAAAAAATAATCTCTAGCTTTCTTCAGCAATAAAAGAAAAGAAAAAAGACGATGGTCCTGATAATGTGGCCGAATTTGACTTACCCTAAGACGAGTCTCAGCTGTGAAACTGTAAACTAGCAATAGCTTTGATAAGCCATAACCAGAACCAGTCGTTCTACTTCTCACAGCCGGAAGTAAGATTCGGTTTGTGGGATTTAAAATCTTGCCTAACAGTAACTACCCTGCCTGCATGCCTTTCTCAGTTGTCTTGTCCCACTCCCACACTTACAGCTCCACTCTTCAATTCTGCACACTAATTTCAGTCCCCGGTGGCAACTCACACGAACACCGTAATTCCTTTAAACAACTAATAAGGGGCTTTGTTTAAAATTCTTGCGTACCATCTCTAAGGAGACAATTAATTAATATTTGGACTACACAGTGTTTCCAACAGAGCGTCAATTTCACCATGGAATTTGTGTTGTTACAGCATACTTAAAAGCTTTTCAAGAACCTAAAAAAGAAAGTATCAGCTTAGACATCCCTAATCACCACTCAGAAACAACGCTGATCCCACCACCAAAATCTATACAGTACATCGCCCCCACCACCGCCACCCCCAACACAAAAAAATATATCCAAAATCCACAATGACCCAGAAATACACAACAAAAAAAAGTACACATTTTCAGGAAAAAAAAAAAAACAAAACAAACAAATCAGAATTTCCTTCCTCAATTCACTAATCATTAACAAAACTTAACCCAAGAGGGACGATAAGATACAAGAATAACATGCATTTCTAGATTTTCGTGGATTCATTTTCTGTCCTTGGTTTTTGAGAGAGAGAAAGAGAGATGAATTATTATTTGTTGTTACCGCTAGCCACTTATTATCTACAATCGTCAATCCCCATAAACAGAGGGAGCCACAAATCACATAGAAACCCCCAAAACAAAAACGAAAAAGAAATCAGGATATTTAAAAAAAAAAGAAAAAGAAAAATTGTCAACATTTTTCATCAGTTTCGTCATCATCTTCGCCGGATTTATGGTGATTAACTTTAGCAGGCCCCAATCCACGCGACGACGTCGTCGTAGCTGCGTGCGGCGCGTCTACAACAAACGCCGAAGACATCTCCATCTGGCAAACCCTAACAGCACCGACTAACCTCTCCGGCAACTCGTCCTCCGCCTGCGCCTCCACCAGAAACCCCATGTCGATCGTCACGCTTGTCACGTATCCCAATGCGAGGTGCAAAATCGCGTTGGCGATCTTCGAGCTAGCGATATCCACGTCAATCTCCAAATAGTTTGGTCCTCTATGGTAATTACATGTCAGCGCTTTGCCTAACAAGCACGCGCTGTAATTCCCCACCGCCTTCTTCACGATCCACGGCCCTTTCACGATCCGGTTCACGATCTTAAACCGCTGGTTCCGAAACGCATCGTCTCCGTTAACAAAACGGTACAGCAACGAACCGGGGGGGATAGGATCCTCTGTGGCGAAATAAAATACGGCACTGTGCTGATCTTTCCCCGGAACTTGTAGATTCACAGCGAAAATGAAACTCTTCAAAGACTTACCAACAGCTTGCGCTTTCTTAAGCGCGTGAGATACGCGATTATCGGGGCGACCGAGGACGTTATCGAGTTTTGTACTGGACTTGAGCCAGTCCATGCCAACAGGCAAGAGAAGGTAATCACCGGCGGGCGATTTTTGTCGTTTAGTGAAGTAGTTTTTGGAGCGAAGAGAGAAGAGATCGCCCGGGGGTGAAGCCCATCCGTTGATTCCAGAGTGAAGGTCCACGTGGCGAAGGGATCCGCCGCTGATCGACTCGGTGATCCAATCGGGAAGTATTGCGGTGGAGCATTTAGCGGCGTGCTCTGTGCGGTGTTTCTGTTTGGTAGGGCACATGGTAAAAGATATTTTGGAAAAAAAAATCTCTGTATCTTTTCCTTTTTCTTCCTTGGCTCCTCCTCTCTCTCTCTCTCTCTCTCTCTCAAATGGTATTTGAGTAGGAGTCTCCGTTTTCGAGTGGAGTGAGTCTGTAAGGTGTGAGGTGGTAAGGGAAGCGCATGTATAATATGAGAAGGAAGATCGGGTGCCCCTTGAATTTCCTGGAAACTACGATCGAGCCCCTTTCAAATTGGGACAGCTAATGTTTACAATTTTTTTAACCACTTAATTATCATACGGGAATTACGCAATAATTATCATATGCCCAATACTAATCATAATCATTAATCAGCCCCGTTGTTTTGGGCCTCAACTTGTTTTCCATAATTTTTAATTCATTTTTTATATTTCTCCTATTTTTAATAAAATAATAACCTTTTATCACTAAATAAATAATGCATAACAAATGAGTCAAACTCTCTCCAATTTTAATACCATGTAAATACAAATTTGAGAGTTTTTGAATCAATTATAAAATTTAATTTCTAAAATTTCTATAAAAAATCTAAATGTTAAAACACTCTTGTATCAAATCAATCAATCAATACTCGCAAATTAGTTAACAATAAAAGTTGTAGGTATTCATTAAATACCCCACAAATTAGTTAATAATATGAGTAACCAAATTGTGATTTATGAAGGGACTAGAAATACAAATTAATTCAATTGAAAAAATCACTTCTGGTGACACAAAAAATCTCTCGTAATATTTTAAAAAAATTTAAAAACATTCGTTATACCATCCAAACAATTTTTAATCTTATGGTCTTGTAAATAAATATAAATAAAAGCATCTAATAGTGTGGTAATAATTAATGTAGTGACCTTACGACCTTGCTAAGGCAAATACAATTCATTAATAAAATTTCTCTCTCGGCAAATGGTCCAAATTGGGAGTCCATTAAAACTTTATAGTTTTCCAAATTAACGTAAATAAAAGTA
Organism: Azadirachta indica; assembly: GCA_022749755.1. Taxonomy (NCBI): domain Eukaryota; kingdom Viridiplantae; phylum Streptophyta; class Magnoliopsida; order Sapindales; family Meliaceae; genus Azadirachta; species Azadirachta indica. The sequence continues at coordinate 16,581,174 of CM040446.1, forward strand.
TGGATATATTGTCCTAATCTGAGTAAATCTAGTCACCTTGCGACTTTCATAAAGGTCACTATAATATTAATTAATAAATTCATTAACAATTTTTTTTTTTCTTTCGGCACAGAGGTCCAAATTAGAATTCATTATAATAAACATAATTGTACTTGATAATGTTGTATATTTTTAAGTGGCTACGGGCCCCACATCAGTTAAGCCCAAACTGGGGAGATCTTCTTTCTACAGAAAAAACGGGGATCAATTCCTCCCTTAACTATAGTTTAATTTCAAAGCACGAGGGAGAAAATGATCAGATACAAAAGAAAGACAGGCGATAGACAGTATGGCATTCATGTAATTCTAGCTGCAGAGAAAAATCAAAGATCGGAATTGGCCATTGGAATAGGACGATAACTTTGACAGCGCTGTTGACTTCATCGATGTTGACGATGAAGATAGCGACGCGTGGGAAGAGTAATAAAAACCTGTAAAAGCCGCTAATGATACAGAAGAATAGTCACAGAGATTTCAGAGTGGGGCATCCTTATGACACGTACGATATTTTAATTAACACAACTCTAGTTGCGACAGCTGTTCAATGCCTATAGCCCCGCAAGGTTCGTACAACAATCATTACCGATTTAAAGGAGTAACTTTATGAGATTATAATAATTATTAACCCATACATTGCGAAAATTGGAGATCAATGAGCTAAGATATGATCGATTTATTTTGGTTTCTTTTGTTGCCACGAGATGTCGTCTTCAACCTCAAGTCAGTTAAATTTCCAATTAGAAACAGAAAAATAATGACAAATCACAAATTTCCACCAAAAATATCAGGTCAGTAATTAAAAAAAAGATTTTATTTTGTCTTCACAATTTTTTATTCGAAAAGAGAAATTTTTTTTTTTGTCACTAAATACAATTTTGGAATTGAGATGTTACAGCAGCCACAATTTTGAGATGAAAACTCTAAATATTCATCAACGAGTCCCCCGAAAAGTTAGTGTTATTGAAGACTTTTCTAACATTGCTTCCATAGTCAAGTAAAGCCCACTGATACCAAACATATCTTAAGTAGCGTGAAGCCTATAGTGCAACAACCCTCCCTTGTAGTTTTGCAATCACCAAATTTTGACGAACTTCCCAAGTTTTCTACTTAAGTTTCTAAATTTTAGGTGATACTTGCCAAGTTCCTTAAATTTATGAAATGCAACAAGATGGTTGAGAAATGCTACTGAAATTAGGTGCTTGTAACATTGAAAGTCAATGTACTGTAGATTTGATCCCACTATGCAAAGCTCTACAGATGACTAGGTTAGGTAAAAAAAATAATGATAATTACACATAAATATGTTCTCAATTCCTAACAATCACACTATTAGTTATGCACAACTTTAGCATCTTACTAGTTTCTACCATACCAATATCTCAAAGAATCATCTATATCTCAATAGCATAAGCAACTAATTATCTACTAAATAGTGACTAATAACCCATTGTCTTGCCAGAATTCAACCAGAGGAGAGAAAGGAAATAAAACTGAAAAGTTAAGTGTCTTCCAAAAAACTTAGCTTAAATTTTAAGTCCATTAACAGTTTATTCCCAGAGTACAAACATTTTCTAGAAGAAATAGTTTGTCACTCAACTACTTTCAATGAATATCCAATAGCTATGATGCCCATAAAATAGCTGTCAGAATATCACATATCTTTAGCAGTCTGATAACTAAAACCTGTCATACCGAAAAGATTAGATGACTACCTTTAGATATGCATGCATGGTCTATGGCCATCCTAGAAGGCAATGTACCAATACGGGGATATGTTTTAAGACAACATTTCAAACCTCATCCTCACATAGGAAATTGGAAGGGCTTTAAGCTGTGTTTGCCTTACCCATATTAGTAAAGGGCGAATGAAGGGCATGCACTATACTTTTCTTTCTTTCTCTCACTACACTAGGCACAACAACAAATAAATAAGTGATTTCAAACCAAAGTGAAATCAGTTTTCAGAACAGATCTCTGATCATTACTTGCAAATTACGTAAACCAATGCAATTCAGATTGTCACCTAATCTAGCCCCATAAGATTGTGAATGTGTTATATAGACCACTGTAAATTTATACATGTAACAGTACGGAACGATCCAAGACACTATCTTAACCAACCATCTGCTGGCAAGAAAATCAATACTAACAACCACACATTCAACAAAATTTTTATGTATAGCAGCAATGATAAGCAAAGAATTCAAGAGGATACTGTGAAGGCAAACCCAAAACTGTCTGCAGAAACAATGTACATACAAGGAACATGCAGTAAATCTAATATAGAGAGAACTTAGCTCCAGAGAAGATTAACGCAGCCAGCTACAGTCTTCTATAAACCCTGTCTTATAGCCTTGTATTCAGCACTGGGTGAAAGACCTTCCTACAAAAGATAAATGTATAGTTGCCTTCAATAGACACATAAAAGTTGTTATAAATAACATTTGAACAACAATAAGGTAAAGATATCAACATTTTTGTACCAAATCTATGAGATGCCAAATTATGAGGGTCAAAACAAAAGCCAAATTGTATGGCATATGAACACATAGTAAAATGTATCCCAATTCAGAACACATGCTAAGTTTCAACATCCTCTATAAGACATAGGTGTTGGCCACCGGTAAGCTACATTATCCATGAATTTAGAGCTCAAGCTGAATAAACAAGCAGTTAATGGTCACCAGAGAGATGTCAACCTCTGGCAAAGCTAAAATCTGCTACAGTCAGGAAAGGTACCAGAATGGGAATCATAAAGAGGTAAAAGACATGCTAATTCAAGAATTTCACCAACTTGTAAAATGAGATACAGCCCCATCTTATAACAGTTCAACAAAAAGAAGACAAAAGTAACAAGAAAACATTGATGAAGTAAAACAGTAATTGTAGATCACAAATAAAAAATAATTAGTTAATGTGGTTGAGGATTTGGTGCGAGAACAAGATCATTGTATGTATGATATTTTATCATAAAATAGCAATGAGATATGATTAGAACATCGATTTTACATTAGTGCCCACAAGTTGTACAGAAAATTTGTGAAAAGATATATACAGAACTGTATTAACTGTTTAGCATATAATTGCAAAAATAAATATGGTAACATGTCTAGGTGAAACATTGGGATATAAAAATATGATTTTCCATGTTTGTGTCGAAGCAACGACATTCACCACCATTACATCATTATGAAAGTATGAGTCAATCTATCATTACAAACGTTAAAGTTCACCCAAGAATATCATCTATTTCTTATTGGATCATCCAAAATTAGAGCCTACAACAGTTGGTACAAGTAAGTGAAATAATAGTAACTTAGATGTAGCACATTGTGAGGCCTCTCATTGAACCACTGCACTTATAATCATGATAGGCATGTTTCGAAACAAAATAAAATAAACTAAATGATTATACTATCTGTGCCAAGAAGCAAATTCCGTCCTAACAATAAGTTTAATAGTACCAAAGTATTTTTTGGTTTTGAAAACTGAATAAAAGATGTAGAATTAACAAGCAATGTTGTGCAACCCAAACTCAATTTAAAATGGTCCTGGAGGAGAAGAACATATATAGACAACTACAAACAATCAATAAGTTTTATTTCCGTAGTTCTTGACAGTCCATACCAAATCAATAAGAATTTAGCGGACAAAAATAACTTAACCTTTATGCGATTGCACATCAAATAGATATATCACAACAGTGCAAGAAAAACTCGTGATATCAAAGTCAAATGTAATGGATAAATCATTTGAAAAGGAAAATGCTCAAGAGCCACTGCTATAATTTCTATACTTCCTAAGAATTAGCCAGAAGCTCCACAACTAAAACCTCTATAAAAACGCAAATCCTAAGACAGATCCATCTAAATTTTGTTCAAAACAAGCACAATCCAAGTGAACACGAATTCAACAAGCATAAAGAACCACAACAGAAGTTAACACATTTCACTCAAATTCGACACTATTTCAATGCAGCACGTGAATGATTACAAAACGCAAAAACGAAACCAGAAACCTCTGTAATGATCAATTTATTGCAGTAAGTGTTCCGTTAATGCGCCTTTCTTCGCTGCGGCTGTTTTTCAGTGGCTAATCTGTAAATCCAGTAAACCTAACAAAATTAAAGAAACAAGATGAACAATTTGTTTCGACAAAATCAAAGAAAAATAGCTGAAATGAAACTAACTATCGAGAGTACCAAAGCGAAGACGTGAGCAGCAATTAGAAGAACGACGATGAGCGGTACCAAATCCAGGAACCACGGCCGCAATATCTGTTGCTGATTCGCCATATTCAGAGAGAGAAATCGAAATTGAAATTTCTGAGAAATATCGTATGAGATCAGAAAGGGTGATTAATGGTGATACGCTCCGAGTCAAGGGGTTTTCAAATTTACTCCATTAAGGAAGCAAGCCGTAGGAGGCAGACGGGTTGAGTTCTTTTATGGGCCGGGTCGGGTCTTTAGCAATCCGGGAATTTTAGAGCGGCGGGCAGGCGGGTGAGTTCGTCGGCTGACGCAACCACATTAATAAAAAACGAGTGAGATCTGAAATCTGAATTTGGCATCAAATCTGAAAAAATATTGGCTTAAGAATTTCACCAATAATTTTTTAAATTTATTTTTAGAAATAAACGGAAACACTTGTAGTAAGGCATTTTAGAAAAAATAAAAAAGAAAAAACGTGAATGTAAGACATAAAAAGTGAGCTGGTGTAAACAATATTTTGGTGTTTTTAATTTTTGTACAAAAAACAAATATATCATTTTAATTTTTTATGATTCAATTTTCTAAGGCATTTTATAAAACATGTGCCATCCGGTTCACCGGTACTACTAAAGTCTCGTGCTTACATTATTGTTGTCGATGATTTTTCTTGTTATCTTTTTACGAACTAAACAATAAAACTAATGTCTCAGTTACTAATTTGTATATTATAAGATATATCTAATTTTTTTTGTTTATTAAATTCGTTTCACGGGCATATTCAATTCTTTGTTTTTTATTTTATTAAACTATTAGAGTATGAATGAAATTGTTAGAGTTTTAATTTAAAAGACAAACCCTACCAAACTTATTCGTACAACTCTATTTCAGTAATAAATTTTGGTGGACCTCTAACTTTTTATAATATTTATGTAATTATAATTTTAATAGAAATTACTGTTAATACTAAAGTTGGTAATTTCATAATTCTTTTTGCTCAAAAAATGATTTTATTGTTGCATTCATAGAGTAATATAAATAAATGTACATGGGTAAAGCACGATATATAAACTGTCAATTTCCTAATTTTAATAGTATTCAAAATGAACCTTATTTAAATAAGTACCTAATTAAAATTTCAAATTTAAATCGACTTTTTAATCTCATAAAAATTCTAATGAACAACGGTTTCTCTAAACTTGCCATACTAGTTGGATTTTTCTGATTAAACATGATCTAACCAAGATTTTTCTTTAGTCGAATGAGAAGGATGCACTAAAACTGATCAAACATCGTGCTTGCTAGCATGATCCTTATTAATTTCATGAGACCGAAGCTATTTTTAGTAAAATTGGTGTTTTCATTAGAAACTTCATTTAAAGACAACTCATTACTTTGAAACAATATCTTTATACACTTGGATAATTTGTAGATCTTATCATTAAGAATCGTCAAGGTAGACAAAACACTGAGCTTAATAGGACGCATAAGGCTTTCTGAGCGGAGCCTTACCGCTCTCTCAAGGAGTAAGCCTTTTCTTGCGACTGACAAGAATCTGATTTCACTTGGTAACTAAGCACCGAACACAATAGCGACTTTTGAAATCTAAATGAAACGTCAGTGACACAAAAATGTGCCCACCCTTCACCTTAAACTTGATGCTGACAATTAATGCGCATAAATACTACAATTGTTATTACCTTTACATCCTTAATTATCCTGCCATGTGTTTTTGATATTATTGGTGTCAACTATTGATACCAAAATTCACAGTTTCGATATTACACAGTAAACTTTATCTTTTCTTTTCACTAAAAAGAAAATTTTATTGCTGAATTCGTAGAGTAACATAAATGAATCTACATAGGTAGGGCATGATAAATATACTATCGATTTTCTAATCCTATTAGTATTCGAAATGAATCTTATTTAAATACGTCCCTAATTAGAATTCCAAATTTAAATTGGCTTTCTAATCTCATAAAGATCATAATGAATAATGGTTTTTCTATGCTTGCCATGTTAGTTGAGTTTTTCTAACCAAATATGATCTGATTAGGATTCCTTTTTAGCCGAACTGAACAGAACACATTTAGACTGATCGAACATGGGGCTTGGTAGCACGAAACACATTAATTTCATGGGGTCGAGAATATCTTTATAAACAATTACAACTATTTTGAATAAAGAAGTAATATGACATGTTATGTTAATTATAATTTTTGATTGAATAGTAAGTTATACAAATAACATGACTGGTATAAATTATCTTATAGTAAATTTGAAGTAAAGTATAACATTTACAAAAATGAATTCAATCTTTTATAATTTTATTATTTATAATTTTTAAATTGCATGGTTGTTTATTGATCGATTAAATCTCAAATTTATATAAAAAAATGATTACGAAGAATAAACTTTTCATATAGCATCAATTTTAAAATTAATAAGTTAGATATTAGTGAAAATATATAAACTCGCATTTATCTTACACGAGATACTTTTATAACTTATTGAGCAGGCCCTTGATCTATTAGCTTATAAAGAACGATCACAAAGAAATCAGTAGATCACACAGTGCTTATAGCTATACTCCTATACTTCGCACGAAGCCATTTTGGCGGCCGCTGCAGGTGCCACATCTAGCAATACGTGTCACCTTTTTCTTAAATCTTAAGCAAACACGCTCTTGAGTCTGGGAGTGTTGGGAGTTGCTTAGCAACCGACTCTTGGCGTTGGCGCATTTTCACAAACAGGATATGTGCATTACTTCATTTCCTATGGTGCTTGAAATCAACTGTATTCTTCCTGCCATGAGATTTCCATCGTAGCCAATGAGGAATGTCTTTGTCACTCTCAATCGTGTCTTTCGCCTCACATTCTCCTCCAGAAGTACTACTGCTGCGTTGTTTTTCACATTTATTTTGATTTGACCATACCATTTGCTTTTTGGGAGATATAGTGTAATTTGAGGTAGCAATAGTTTGCAGTTCTCAGCTCTAATTATTTAAGGCAAGAGTAAAAACTAAATATATGATTATTTTTTTCGCGAGAGTCAAACAGAGGGTTACGTTAGGTTAAATATACTATTAAGAGCGGTTTTCTGCTTATGAATTCTTAATTTAATTCAGCAAAACGATTTTGCTGGAATTCAAACAATCTGATATTTCGTTTTCCTGAATTTCAGTTCCAGTTTTTGTAGTTGTTATTTGTTTTTTCTTCTCATAAATTTCACTGGGATCATGTTCACCGAGAGTAACCAATCTGATGAACACTAAATAGTGTTTATTAGTGTTTCCTTTTATCAGTCAATGCACTTAGTTGAGCCGTAATCGTAATACCGAGAAAATTGATTTGGAAGTGAGAGATTCTCCTTGTAATTGGATGGAATAGATACTTACTAGAATTTAGTCCTGTATGTATTTTGGAATTTTATTGGATTTGAAATTTGTAAGCGGAGACTTGTAGTTTTGATGATTACCAGCATAATAACTTATTGGGTTATCTGTCTTAACTTTAGTTTTGATGATTACCAGCATAATAACTTATTGGGTTATCTGTCTTAACTTACAATTAATCAGTTAATTAATTTGTTTTATTTTATTTTTCAGATTTACAACATGACAGTGTCTTTAAATATGATTTGTGGAAATGTATAACTGTGAGTGATGTAAGTTATATTGGACTTGCAAGGAGGGAGGATTTTTGGTTCCTGTCACACCAAAATCTGTAAGTTCATGGAGTTCTTGGTGTCTCAAAATAATATATTTAAACTTTACTCTATCATACTTTTTGGTTCTTTTGTTCTATGATTTGCTGCTTAAATTAAGGAAGCTCATTGCAGATTTTCAACAACCAGCATCCATGGCGAAATCCCATCTGCAGAATATGCAAGATGGAGGAAGGAATCACTAGAAAGTGAATTTGGACTTGCCCTCGGGGCTTACAGATCCAAAGGTGCTTCTGTTGTCTATCATTTTGGCCCATTTTTGGCTTTCTATAGAGCAGCAATCATTTCATACCATATTTTGAAATTGACCATCTGGCAACTCTTTGTTCATGACATAAATAAACGTGCTGTCAAGGTAATTCCGTTATATTTGGAAAACAGTATATTTTAACTTTTTAGCACAAACTCAATTTGGTGCATGAAGATTTTCTTAAATTGTCATGTCTGAAGAAACAGCAAATTCATTGTAATTACTGTTCAATCCATTGCAGTTTCGCAAAACTCTAGTCCAGTTGGGGCCTTTTTACATCAAGGCAAGTTTCTCTTTTTCTTAAGTAATGTAAATGCCTATAGGTTTGACCACAACAGTTGTTTTCATTCCTGTAATTTTTATATGAAATTTCTGACTTGGAACATTGGTCCTTCCTCTAAATGTTAGAATTAAAACTAGACTTATTTAGTTTTATTAAGTATATTTCTAATTTAAGTGTTATTAGTTTTTTCCTATTTTGTTAAAGATTCCTAAATTTATGAGGATTCCTAGTTCATGTTGTTTTATTGTTTTACCTTATATAAAGGTATGTCTATATACTAAATGTTGAAAAATAGGAGGAAAAAATAATTTTATTAGTTCTGAAAAAACATACATGTACACAGCCTTAAAGGACTATAAAAAAAATTCTCTAGGAATTAAAAAAGGAAATTATCCACCGTGATCAATCTTATAATTGAAAAGATTTGAATCTCTTTCCTACTTAAATTATACACACATTAATTCATTCCTAATAATCTGGGGTTATATTAACTGTACATTCTCACACTCCTCCTCAAGCTGGAGAATAGGTATCTTCCATTCCCAGCTTAGAAATAATCTCATGAAAATTTGCACTGTTGAGTCCTTTGGTCAAGACATCTGCCAGTTGATTTCGAGAACACACATACGACATGCAGATCAGGCCACATTCTAACTTTTCCTTAATGAAGTGTCGGTCTATCTCAATGTGTTTTGTCCTATCATGTTGAACAGGATTATGAGCAATGTTTATTGCTGACTTGTTATCACAATAAAGCTTCATAGGTCTTTCCCACTTGATCTTTAAATCATCTAGGATGATTTTCAACCATAATAATTCACACACGCCTTGAGCCATTGCTCTGAACTCTGATTCTACGCTAGACCTTGCCACCACATTTTGTTTTTTACCTCTCCATGTTACCAAATTACCCCCAAGAAACATGCAGTAGCCAGAAGTAGACCTCCTATCTATAGATGATCTTGCATAATCAGTATTTGTATAGACTTCTAGAGTAAGTTGAGCTTTTCTTTTGAACAAAACTCCTTTACCTGGGCTGCCTTTCAAGTAACGAAGTATTCGATAGGCAGCCTGCAAATGTGCCTCCCTTGGATCATGCATAAACTGACTAATCACACTTACTGAATATGCTATGTTTGGTCGAGTATGAGCAAGATAGATAAGCTTCCCTACCAACCTTTGATACATCTCTTTATCTACAGTTGCATCTTCTTTTGCTTCCCCAAGTTTATGGTTAGGCTCAATAAGAGTAGCTACTGGTTTACAAGCAAGCTTTCCTATTTCCTTTAATAGGTCTGTCACATACTTTTGTTGTGAAATAAAGATGCCCTGTCTTGAATATGCAACCTTAATCCCAAGAAAATATTTTAATCTCCCAAGCTCTTTTATCTCAAATTCCTTTATTAAACACTCTTTCAAAACTTGTTTCTCTTTCTCATCATTTCCGGTAACAATTATATCATCAACATATACCAAAAGAACTGTAACTCCCCCTGAGTTAGAGTGCTTGATGAACAGTGTGTGATCTCCTTGACTTTGTTTAAAATCTGTGGATTTCATTACTTTAGCAAATCTCCTAAACCAAGCTCTAGGAGATTGCTTGAGTCCATATAGATCCTTTTGTAGTCTACACACCTTATTAGTTGTTTCCTCTCCTCCAAAGCCTGGTGGTATGCTCATATATATTTCTTCTTCTAAATCTCTGTGTAAAAAGGCGTTCTTCACATCATATTGTTGGAGTTACCAATTAAAATGGGCTGCCAATGACAATAAAATCCTCACCGTATTCATCTTAACTACGGGATCGAATGTCTCTTGATAATCAACACCATATGTTTGAGTGTAGCCCTTAGCAACCAACCTCGATTTATATCTTTCAAGTGAACCGTCAGCCTTCTATTTCAAAGTGAACACCCACTTGCATCCTACCAAATTTTTCCCTTTTGGTTGATCAACGGTCTCCCACGTCTTGTTTTTTTCCAATGCATCCATCTCTTCTCTTATAGCATTCCTCCATTCCTTTTTAGATAATGCCTCAGATAAAGTGTGAGGGACAGATATAGTATTTAGACTCGTGATAAAATTCCTATAGGATGGTGAAAAATGTTTAAGAGACACGTAGTGAGATAATGGGTATAAAGGCCTTTTTATGCATTCTCTGATGCCCTTTCTTATAACAATAGGCATATTAGAATTTGAATTTATTGTGTGTGGTTCAACAGGTTGTGCATGCGAAGTAGGCAAATCAGACCCTTTTCTGTGTGGTTCAACAGGTTGTGTATGCAAAGTAGAGTCGGAACTTACTGTATTTTCTTTAGGAGAGCTCGGATTGGAGTCTTGGACTTGTATTGGATCAAGAACACTTGTTCTTCTCGAAAACACCTGTGGAAATCTATCAGAATCATAAATAGGGACAGAAACTCGAGTAGGAGCAGATTCTGGGATTGACCCTGGCAAAGGTTAAGTAGATAGAGGTTCAGTAGATTTTGGGACTGACCCTGACACAGGTTGGACAGATACAGGTTTAGTGGACTCAACTATGACATTTTGGTAAGGATCTTGAGAATTAAATGGAACCGATGATAGATCAAGAGAGCCAAAGTCAAAGTTTTTATCTTCTATTAGTGAAATCTCCCCTTGAAGATTACAGTGTGTAAAAAAAAGTTTGTTTTCAATAAAGGTAACATCTGCAGATATGCAAAACTTTCTTGAAGAAGGGTGATAACATTTGTATCCCTTTTGTGTAGATGAATAGCCAACAAATACACATTTGATTGCTCTAAGATCTAATTTTCCTTTGTTGTGACTGCGAAGATGAACAAAAGAAGTACACCCAAAGATTCTAGGTATAAGACCATTTGAAGTTTTGAAGTGTGGATAAAAGTTGGAAAGGACTTTTACGGGAGTTCTGAAATCTAATACTGTTGAGGGTAGTCCATTAATTATGTGTGTGGCAATAAGGACAGCTTCCCCCCAATAGTTTTTTGGAACATTCTCATGAAATAATAATGCTCGAGTGGTGTTAAGTAAATGGCCATTTTTCCTTTCTGCAACTCCGTTTTACTATGGTGTGTTTCTGCGTGATGACTCATGAATGATTCCCTCCTTTTGAAAGTAGGAAGATAAAACTTGATTAAAAAAATCTCGTGCATTGTCAGACCTAAATCTTTTAATTTTTATCCCAAATTGATTTTGAACCATTGAATGGAAATTAGAAATAACACTACCCATATCAGATTTATGTTTGAGCAGAAAAATCTAGATGACACGAGTACAATCATCAATTAGAGAAACAAACCACCTTGACCCCGAAATGTTTGCAATTGTAGATGGCTCCCAAATATCACTGTGAATCAAATCAAAAGGATGAGAACATCTATCATTACTAATAGGAAAAGATACACGAGTATGTTTTGCAAGCTCACAAATATCACAATGAAAATTTGTAATATCTAATCTCTTAAACAAAGCAGGAAACATAACTTTTAAAACTTTAAATGACAGATGTCCAAGACGAAAATGATAAAGCCAAATAGTGTCTTTATTTGAGGAACTAGGTAGGGACACGAACAATTTATTCATGTTTTTCTTTGAGGGACTTGGTGTTTCGAGATAGTATAATCCATTCTTCTCCTTAGCAAGTCCAATCCTCCTTCCCGAATCCTGGTCCTGAAAAACGCAATAAGACGGACAGAAATTTGCATGACATCTTAGGTCTTTCATAAGTTTTTGAATTGAAACAAGATTGGCAGACAACTTTGGCACATGAAGGACATCTTTTAGAATAATAGAAGGTGTGACACAAATATCCCCTAAACCTGCAACAGTGGCAAGAGAACCATTTGCTACAACAATTTTCCTACTGCTTGGACATGGTTTATAAGTACTAAAATACTGTGAAGAATAAGTCATGTGGTCAGTAGCGCCCGAATCAATTATCCAAGAGTTGTCAAAACACTTTTCTGAGACATGAAATCCAGAGGAGAATGGAGACTTACCGGAGAGTGCCAATGAACATGTGCTAGAAGGATTTCTTAAAGATCCTATCAAGTTTCTGAGTTTTTCAATTTCCTCACTGCTGAATCCTTCTTGCTCTTGTTTGTCACCTTGACTTAATTGCTCTGTTAGATGAGTCTGGTTATGAAATCTTTGCTGCCCTCCTCGATAACCCCATGCTTCGCTTGAAGTCGATGGCTTGCCATTCAATTTCCAGCAATGCTCTTTAGTATGCCTTGGTTTCTTGCAATAGGTACACCAAAGGTTGTCTCGGTTATCTTTGTTGTCTCTTTCTGAAAATTTAGGCAGATCTGCTTTTCCACTTTCTTGTGTTTGTGGTTGTTCAGTTTTAGTAACCAAGGCTGATCCTTCGAGGACTTGAGGTTCAAGCATAACACCCCTTCAGCTTTCCTCTCCTCGAATTAGAGAAATTGTCTCCTCCAACGATGGCGTCTCTTCTTTGCCAAGAATCTGAACCCTCACCTCATCAAATTCAAGATTAAGTCCAGCAAGTAAATCATAGACTCGATCCTTCTCAATAAAATTTTTCAAGGTTGCAGCATCTTCTGCACATTTCACATCTATCACCCGATAATGATCAAGTTCCTGCCATAGATTTTTCAGAATTTGCATACTAAGTTACTGATTTGCTTCCTTGTTTGGTTGCACCCACCTTGACTTTAATCTCATGCACTTGGGCAGCATCTCGGGCTTTTGAATAAGTTTGTCGAATTGAGTCTCAGATCTCTTTTGCAGTAGTCAAAAACATGCAGGTATCGCTGATCTCAGGATCCATTGAGTCCCATAGCCATGATACAATCATAGAATCTGCCTCATCCCATGCATCAAATCCCGGGTCTCCTTTCTTTGGTCCTGTTCCTCGAAAATGGTTGAGCCTTCCTTTGCCCTTTAAATAAGTCTGAACAAATTGGGACCATTTTAAATAATTCTTACCATTTAGCCTATATGTTGCTCGAATATTCTGTAGATCTCCTGTCGCTTGACTTGAATTAACTTCGTTAGATTAAACAGAAGCATTTGTAATCTCAGAGGTAGACATGATGTTTCAGAATGGGAAATAAAAGAGGAACTAGGCTTTTAATCAGAAAAGAAAAACTTAAGAGATTAAACTTTGGCAATGAAGGCCAGTTATGAAAACACAGCAATGAAGGCTGGAAAAATAAAGAAAATGAATGAAACCAAGAAAAAAACAGCCTAGAGCTCTGATAACATGTTGAAAAATAGGAAGAAAAAATAATTTTATTAGCTCTAAAAAAACATACATGTACACAGCCTTGGATTATAAAAAGAATTATCTAGGAATTAAAAAAGGAAACTATCTATCGTGATCAATCTTATAATTGAAAAGATTTGAATCTCTTTCCTATTTAAATTATACACACATTAATTCATTCCTAATAATTTGGGATTATATTTGTTGTACATTCTCACACTAAATTTATTATTGAAGAGAGTTCAATATAATTTTATTTTCTCAACATGGTATCGAAGCAAGTTCGATCTTAGGTCTTAGATTTGAGAGTCGTATCAGAAAATTTTTGATACCGATGATATGCTACCTTATAAGGTAGTTACTAGCATGATTTAGTTTTCTAGAAAAAAAAAACTGCAAACCTTAAAAAAAAAAAATGTTTAGGAACCCTAATCTAGTTAATGTACTATTGATAGGTATTGTTCAAAGGGTTGTTTACTGGCTCTAGCAGAGCACTGTTCATAGGTCCTCGGTTCTTGATGTGCTTGCTCGTTTGTCTACTACTCCTCGCCTATGGAAAGGCACTATTAGTATTCTTCGTCTATAAAAGGCACAATTAATATCCTTCCGCCTACGGAAAGACATAGCTAGTATTCTTCGTCTAGAAAAAGGCACAGTCAATATTTCTTATCTAGAAAAGCTTTTGGCACAATAAACATTTCTTGCCTTTTAAAGGCACAAGGTTGCCTCTTGAAGGCAAAAAATTGCCTCTTGAAGGCACAAGTGGTTTTCTATTATTTATTAATGTTTTGGGATTTTCTTCTCAATTTGCAATAATTTCCAAACTCAAGTTTACTCTACCATCTTGAGTTTAAGGGGAAGTATTAGAATTAAAATTAAACTTATTTAGTTTTACTAGGTTTAGTCTTATTAAATATATTTATTATTGGTTTTTCCTAATTTGTTAAGAATTTCTAAGTTTATGAGGATTTCTAGTTTAGGGATTTTCTTCCCAATTCGCAATAGCTTTCAAACACAAGCTTACTCTACCATCTTGAGTTTGAGGGGAGTGTTAAAATTAAAATTAGACTTATTTAGTTTTACTAGATTTAAGTCTTATTAAGTATATTTCTAATTTAAGTATTATTAGTTTTTTCCTAGTTTTTTAAGGATTCCTAAGTTTATGAGGATTTCTAGTTTATGTTACTCTATTGTTTCAGCGTATATAACGATATGTCTATGTACTAAGTTTATTATTCAAAAAAGCTAAATATAATTTTATTTTCTTAGTTTGTCTTCAACACTAACAATCCGAACTCTAGTTATGAAGCATCCATGTTTCTTAGTTTGTCTTCTAACATTTTACATGTGATACCATCAGCGTGGAGTTCCGGACTATAATTTACCTGCATAGGAATATTAAGCAAGTGGACTAGTCTTAAATTTAATGTGTAAATATTTGCAAGATAGTTGACTAGTCTGAAACTTAATGTGTAAAAATTGGCACCTCTGAACTAATCTTTCTTTGAATTTACAGCTTGGTCAGGCTCTAAGCACAAGACCAGATATCTTGTCAACTGTATATTGTCAAGAGCTTGCTAAGTTACAGGTATGGCAGCTTTTTCCTAAGTTTCTTTACTGCTTCATATTCTCAAAGTTTGCGGTTTTCACTGCCAATGGTTCTTTGTGGTTTCTGTTGTTTCATCATTCATGTAATCAAGACTTTTGCATTAATGCTAGGACCAAATACCCCCATTTGCAACTGATGTTGCAATCAGATCTATTGAAACCCAGTTGGGTGTTGAAGTTTCACAAATTTTTGCTGACATTAGCCCGGAGCCTATAGCAGCAGCATCCCTAGGACAGGTGTATAAAGGTTCGAGAGTTTTTTCTGTAGTTATGAAGATTATGAGCCTTTGTTTTCTTATATTAATATATCTATTGAATATTATTCATCGATTTTTAGAGTAGAATATGCATAAATTTGTTGAAAACTCATGGTTAATGTCTTTTGTTGCTTCAAGTCTTGCAGCTCACTTGCATTCCGGAGAACTTGTAGCTGTTAAGGTACAGAGGCCTGGTATGTTGCTATCATTGACCCTTGATGCACTTTTATTTCATATGATTGGTGGCCAATTAAAGCGATTTGCCAAGGCTCGTAAAGATCTGTTACTTGCCGTGAATGAGATGGTGAGCCTTTATACCTCAAGTGCATAAATTTTCTGCCTATATTTTTTATTATTGTTGCAGCAATTTCTGCATATGTATGTTAAAAGGTTCGTCTTTGTAGAAGCCGTTAGTTAGATACTTGAGCAAGAGATGATGCAGTCCCTGCTTAAAATATTACAAATAATTTGTAAGATAAGGAGAACTAGTTTGAGATGCTTAGAATGTGCTAGACCATTGTGGATATTACTTGAATGTGACTTGTGATTTGGAGTATTTTGGGCCTTATGTTATGTTGGTGGTTTAGAATTTTTACCTTTACATTCTCTTTAATAATATGTACATCCTTATGGACATCTTCAGGTGTCTCTTGAATGCACAGGTCAGGCACATGTTTGATGAAATTGACTACATCCTGGAGGGAAAAAATGCTGAACGTTTTGCCTCTCTGTATGGTTTCTACCCATGTAAGCTCCTATATCAATAACTGAAGTCATATTTAATATTGACCATGTATGTAAGACTGCTTGATTACAAGGCCTCTGCTGGCCAGTTTCTCTGTTACAGTTAATAACTTTAATTGAGACTTCCTGGGAAGTATTATATTTAAGGTTAAATTTCTAAGAGTTTTGATGGTTTTAGGAAAAAAGTGGGAAGGTAGATGTAGCACTAGTTTGTAGGAGGATTATCATTCCATTTGGTCTTTTGTTCACATCAGGATGGCTGCTTTTTTCAGGATTTGTTTTTGCCAATAAATATGCTGGGTCATTGGCACATCTTTCTGGCTACTTAATTTTGGTGATGGGTGCTGAGGCATCTGATCATGTTTCACTCATAATTGTAGTTGTACACTTTTTTAAAGCATAATAGTTGAGAGTTAAATAGTTTCCCTTTATGATTGGCAGCTGATGAAGAAAAGCATGATAAAGAAGATTCAGTTGCATATAATGTCAAATCCAAGAAACAAAACTGTGTTAAAGTGCCAAAAATATATTGGGAACTTACACGCAGAGGTGTTCTTACAATGGAGTGGATTGATGGAATTAAGCTTACAGATGAATGTGGCCTGAAGAGGGCCTCTCTAAATAGGAGGAAACTAATTGACCAGGTAATACATAATGGGTAGAATTCGCTCCTCTTTTAAGTTGCTTTAGGAGTTCATAAATTTTGTTTCCTCTGGTGCTGCATTTCTATACTTTTACCAAGATAAGTATAGTGTGAGGTTGTGGCTGAAGTACTTATTCCATTCCAAATTTTATTATCTTCCTTCATTTGGCTTCACAGGGATTGTACTGCTCTTTGAGACAGTTGCTTGAGGTGGGATTTTTCCATGCTGACCCACATCCAGGAAATCTTGTTGCTATGGCTGACGGCTCTCTTGCATATTTTGACTTTGGAATGATGGGTGACATTCCTCGTCATTTCCGTGTAGGACTAATTCAAATGGTAAGACATGTTTGAATGAGAAATATCAATGGAGCTACTCCAAAGGAAGTTCTGTTTCGTGTATATTTTTGTGGTAACAAGAAGTTTTAGAACATTCCTTTCGAGTTGGTTGCAATTTTTAATATGAAATCTTCTCGATTACCAATAGTTCTCATCATACTTAATTGTATTTTGCTCTTTGTATGTGATGGGGCTGAATGTTGCCATGCTATTAATTGCCAGAGATAGTGTATATGTTGATAAATTTTTTTTTTCTTTCAGCTAGTGCACTTTGTTAACCGTGACTCTCTGGGTTTGGCAAATGACTTTCTTTCTTTGGGATTTATTCCTGAAGGGGTTGATATACAAGTAGTTTCAGATGCATTGCAGGCATCTTTTGGTGATGGGACTAGGCAAACTCAAGATTTTCAGGTTTGCTCTTTTAATTCCCGTTCATGTTTATTTGGATTGTACCCTGGCTTTGCAATCTGTCGATTTTGATTTTGTAAAGTGTGAAAATAATATGTGTGTCACAAATTCATCAAAGATGTTCCATCTCTATCTTATTAAATGTTCAATTCCTGGGGTAAACAAAATCTACAACATAATGCTTCTTAATTTGGATTTCAGGGAGTAATGAACCAATTGTACAATGTTATGTACGAATTTGATTTCTCTCTTCCACCGGACTACGCTTTGGTGATAAGAGCGCTTGGTTCACTAGAGGGCACCGCAAAACTTCTGGATCCGGATTTTAAAGTCATCGAGAGTGCATACCCTTTTGTTATTGGAAGGCTTTTGGCAGACCCAAATCCCGATATGAGAAAAATTTTGAGGCAACTTCTTATACGTAATGATGGATCAATTAGGTGGAATCGCCTTGAGCGCCTGGTCTGTTGCCCTTTCTTTTGGTTTTCCATCATAAAGGCTGGTTCATATCTACACTGAGCCAGCTAACAGTGGCAGCTTCACTTAATATTCAGGTATATCTCTCTTGTATCAGGTAGCAGCAATATCAGAACAAGCTTCGGAGACATCTGAGGAGACTGTGAACTCTGAACAAAATTTCTCGAATCGTTTGGGATGGAAATCATTCAACATGCGTGCTGTTGTTGCCGCCACTGAAGATCTTTTACTATTTATTTTATCTGAAAAGGGCCAGAGGGTGCGTGTTTTCCTACTCCGCGATATAATTAAAGCAGCTGATGTATTGTTGCAGAAGGAAGGTTTTAGTTGTATTCTGGATGATGATAAAACTGAAGCAAGGCAGACGCCAGAGACTGAGGTTTGTGCAATTCTTTCTCGTCATTTTATTCTGGAGTCAAACGATTATCATAAATGGAAACATCAAAGAAGAAATGATTAAAAAGAGATGCTTTATTTTCTAAATTTCCAGGGGCAGGCAATGCTTACAAGGGTGGTTAACGGGTTTCAATCTCTCCGTCAATCGATAAAGTTGGCCCCAGAGGTGTGGACAGCGATGTTTTTTCGCATGGCAGTGAAGCCTGATGTTTATAAATTTAGTTTAGATATTATATCAGCTTTGGTAACGCATTTTAGCCACATATTTCCAGAGACTTCGTGGGTTTGTATCTCTAGACTGCTCCATAAGTTGGCGGAAAGCAACAGCTCAAAAAATTTATAAACTTGTTTTTTTTTCTTTTCTTTGTCATTAACCAATTCTTTTGTAATTCCTCCCATATACTTTGCTTTGGTAGCGTATTTCTAAGCAGTATTCCAAAATTAAATCCACTAAAATTGTCAAAAGTAGTGAGGAACGAAGAAAGCTTGAACTTTTACAGCTCAGCAAAGAAAAACATTAAGAGATCTCATTCAGAAGCAAAAGAAATATGGCCGATGACGCTATACTACCACTTGGTGTTATTCTTTAGTATTAGATAACTGTTACTTTTATAATTTTATTGTTTATTATTATCACTACTCTTTATAATAACCGGTGGCACTCTAGATTTCTTATGAGGCTAGAAAGAAAAACGAGGGGCTATTCTTTTTTCGTACAAACGAACTGCTTATATGTTATGCATTTTGGTCTCTATTTCTTTCTTTCTTTTTCTTTCTCATGAATACTGAAATTTATGTTAGAATAGCTTGTAAATTAGTTTATTTGATGGTAGGATTTAAATTTTTATGTCCAAATTAATGCATTCGTTTTTTTTGAGGAATCTATGCGACCCAGATGTAAAATGGGATATGGCTGGATTGGATCACAATTTCACATGTAAGACCATCTACTTCATACTCGACTATTATGATTTTTATTTAACTTTTTTTAAAAGGATAAAAATATTTAATATTTTAAGAGAGAATTTATTTTTCTATTCATATTTAACTTTTAACGATTGGGTATCATAACAGCTGTGACGGGTGGCAATTTCTTTGTTTCTAAAATGGGACTTGGGAGCGAGTCTTGAAAGTAGCAAATAAATAACTGAAGATTAAAGAAAAAGAAAATTGACTTTTTATTTTTTTCCGAAAAAAATGACGACGTGAGTTAGTAAATCTTATGGTAAGCCCTGATCCGCGGTGCAGTATTTTCTTCAGGTCTGAGTGTTGCGGACCTTCTCTGCGTAACTTGTGAACTCTCAACCGACACCATTTTCAGATTTTTCCGGGTACCATTTTTGGACCCTACTATACTATATGTATCTACAATTATTGACAAGTCTCATCTCAAGCAGCTTAAAATAAAATGACGTATTGCAGCTGAATTACCTCTAATTCAATCAATCAAGTTCAAATCCGAAATCTCATTGAAACTACGATAGTTAAATTAAAAAAAAAGAAAGAAAATTTTCAATATTCATTTGTGAATGTATGCTATGTGGATGCCACATGGCAATCACGTTAAATTCATGTTAAAACATATTTAGAAAATTTAGATCCCAAATAACTCATTTATTGCCATATGGCATGTCCTACTCACACACTACATTTCCCCTTACGTGAGGCAAAACAAACAAAATAAAACTATGAATACATCATCAATTCAATTTCCATTAGTTACATTAATAATAATATTAAATAATAATCTTAATCCGATCCAGATATTTTAATATCCATATCACAAAATTTACTGCCTTACTCCGTAATATAAAATACAGAACTAATTTGTATATTTTTTATTATGGTAGGATAGAATTGGCTTTCACTTTAGTTTTAGGCTAAATTTCAATCCATTAGTTAACGACTGGATCAAAATTTAGAAAACTTAATTGATTTTTAATGTACTTTCCATTTATCTCTTTTTTAATAAAATTTTTAGCAATAAAAAATTAAACCATGTCAATTGGTTACTAAAAATAGAATCCATATAAAAATCGAATTTAAAGAAAAACGGAACTGAATTCGATTAAATTTAATTAATTTATTTTGATTTTTTTGAACTTTGTGAATTTAGGGATTGAGCTCCGAATACTTGCGTCCGCGCATTCTTTAGATATTGCCCGAGGTGCAAGAATTCCGCTTAATATACATAATAATACAAAATGATATTCCTTTCAAAAAAAAAAAATACAAAATGATATTATCCTTTCAAAATTCAATGTAATTAAAATAATTGAAAAGTCAACCCATCACTCAGATCAGCGGATCAGATCATCAACAGTTCATAACTACAACAAGCCGCTCCCTTAATTAATAACGCTAATAATAGCAGGATGTAAAGGAAAGAAGGAAACTTACCATGTACATTACAATCAGCCGGACGACGCTACGCCTTTCTCTGCATGCGCGCCACGTGTCCACTTCAACCACCAGATGAAGACGATTTGCTGTTTGGGCTATGACTCGTTCCTATCGTAAGCTTGCCTTTCTCTACGGCGACGCGTATTCCCTCTCTCTCCCCCGTTTTTAGCAAGAAGCAACGAAACTGAATTCCGATTTTATTTTTCGATTTTATTTTATTTTATTACTTTTGATAAAAAAAATATATATGATTTATTTTTATTTTTATCTCTATTTCTCTCTTTTGATTTGATTTTGATTTCATGTTCTGCTTGCTTGCGTCTTACACCCACAACAGAACAAACCAAAACCAAAACCAAAACTGAAACTACCGTGAATAATCACTAATATTGATTTCATCATCTCTCTCTAAAACTTCCTTCTTCGTCTTTTTCTGCTCTTAAAGCATTTTTATCATTCCGTTTCTCTTCTTTCTCTTCTCCTTGTTATGGCATTTCATTTCTCTCCCCTTCTCCTACTTCAGGTACTCTCTCTCCCTCTCTCTCCCTCTCTCAATTCCTTGTGAGCTCCGCTTTTCTCATTTAATTTAATTTGATTTTGATATTCTTTTAATTATATACGTGTTAGCTTGTTTTTATGGAACTTATATGAGTTTATTGCTCGGATTTATTTATTTATTTTTCTTGCAAGTGCTTAAAATTGAAGGATCTATGAATTTTCTTCGATGTTTTTTTGATTTTTTTCTGCTAATTTTGCTGTTGCAGGTTGAGCTTGATAATTCATGAATTTGAAATGATCTAGCGAATGTACAACCAGCTATAAATACCAGAACTCTGTTGCTTTTGTTGTTGTTGTTGTTGTTGTTTTTTTATTTATTTTCTCATTATCATCGAAGAAACTGGTCAAATTGGAACTTCAAGTGAAACCATGGGCTATCTGAACTCTGTGCTGTCATCCTCAAGCCAGGTCCATGCCGATGACGCGCCAGCTAGCGGCGGTGGGCTTAGGTTAATTACTTCACTTGTGTTGATCTTTGTGTTAGATCTGTAAAGCTTTTTGGTTTACTGTAATTTGTTGTTTTCTAGTTATATTTTGTGTTTTAATGGCCTGCATGTTGTGTTTTAGCTTTGCATGTTGATTACTCATAATGTTCCATCTAATTTCATACATCTGTTGTGTTTGGGATTATATATTTGTCATGAATGTTGATGTAGCTTTTGTATGGATGCCTTTTTGATTCTAGTTCTTGCTTGTAAGTAAACTAGTTCATGTATTGTGTTACATACTCTCTACCGAAAGGTCTTTCATGATCTGAGTTCATTGTTTTAGTTGAACGTTGCATAGATCTTGCTTTTGTAAACTTCTATGGGTATTGGTTAAGGAGCAAAAGTTGGAAATGAAACTATAAGACAGGGAAAGAATACAAAGGAAAGACGATTGTGGCACGTGTTTGGATTTGATTTGTGGACTGTCTTTGGGAATTTTGTCCATAGCAATTTATGGAACTTGGAGGTCCGTGAATTTTGAAACATCCAACATATATTCTCATGATTTCTGTTTATTTTGTCGAGTTTGCTGTCGTTTGTCCTGTATTACATCATTGTGATTCTTTCTTTTTATTGTTGATATGCTCCCATGGTTTGTCGTACACGGCATGCAGCACTCTCACTTTGAGGGAACCGGCTTTGTTTTTGTTCCTTTCTTTCCGGGATCTTGCTTAATTCTATTTTGTCGCGAAATGCTTCTATGTCATGCTCTCAGTGCAACTATGTCATGCCATGTAGAATAATATCACTTTTGGCCTGTTTATGTCTCTGACTTCACATATCCAACAAGGTTGTGGCCCTGTTTGATTCTAGACATGGAGTTGCTTGTTTGGATTAACAAATCATGCGGTTTTCATGGCATGTTGTGAATGTAGGGCTTTGACGATTGAAGTTTCATTAAATTTGTTTTGCTTAAATGCCACAAGTTATAGAAACGCATAGATCTTTTGAAATTATTACTTGGCAACAATATCTTTGCCATAAAAATTACTTTCAGCTATATTCAGAAATATTTAAATGGTCATTTTATCTGTGCTGCAAAATTAGACCCTAAAACTCCCCATCACTTAGTGATGCTCACTCTTGCTGGCAGCTGGAGTTGCCTTCATTCAGAACAACAGAAAATAATTGTTTGACTTTGCTGGGGACCTTTTCTTCTCGAGTGACAAAGAATCATT
This sequence comes from Azadirachta indica, assembly GCA_022749755.1. NCBI lineage: Eukaryota > Viridiplantae > Streptophyta > Magnoliopsida > Sapindales > Meliaceae > Azadirachta > Azadirachta indica. The sequence continues at coordinate 16,604,412 of CM040446.1, forward strand.
TACGGTTTTTAGTGCTTTCCAGTTAGGTGTTTCAAGCTGCATTTTGTTAAGTTGCAATCACAAATATGTATTAATCGAGATGTTGCACATGAAACCTTGATATGCATGATGAAATTAAATCTATTTATATGTTTCTTCTGATTATCATCCTGAAAATTAGTAGTACAGTATATCTGATGCCGAGTGTGGTTTGTTTCGGGCAACAGTCAGAATGGAAAGTTCAGCTATGGATATGCCAGCTCTCCGGGGAAAAGATCATCAATGGAAGACTTCTATGAGACCAGAATTGATGGTGTTGATGGAGAGATAGTTGGTCTCTTTGGAGTTTTTGATGGTATTCCTTCTCTTCCCATTTTAATTAACCTCTAGTATCTGGGTGTCTGATAAGTTGCCATTTTGATTATGAACTCATAAATGAGATTGACGAAGGAAAATACTGGTTAAATAATTATATATTTTAATATCCTCTATTTTTGGTATGGGATGAAAACCACGTGCATCTTTGAGGATGGTATGGCTATTCTGTTATGTGTATATTCCATTTTTAGCCGAGCAACTTCTTGGTTTCATTTTTTTTCTTAATATGGATATGGTGTATTATCTTCTTCCAACTAGATGTTGACCCTCTATTTGAGTATGTATCAGAGAACATAAAATTGGTCGTAGATTTTGCCACCTTATGTGAGTATCTGTAATTTCTATTGGAGGGATGTGGCTGAAGGGATTTTATGCAGATTCTTGTAATTGGTATCTGCTCCAATGTGGTTGCAGTACTTGAAGCCATTTGCTGAGGGCTGTTATTGGCTTTGGATGAGGGATTTAATATTGGTAAATTATGAATTTTGTGCTGAGGTAGTTCCTACCACAGTATTAGCTTTTCTTGCTAGGTGTCATTAACTGATAATGCCCTGGCATCAAGCATCTGAAAGGCATATGATGCTAGCTAATTCTATATGGTTCTGGTTTAATTTCACCATATGTTGACAAGAATTCAGATTTGCAGAAAGAGACTGTTAATTCTCCAAATGTTCTTTTCAGGTCATGGGGGTGCACGAGCTGCTGAATATGTGAAACAAAATCTTTTCAGTAATCTGATCAGGCATCCAAAGTTCATTTCTGATACAAAATCAGCTATAGGTTATCACTTCCTAACTCCTAGTGTTCTATCAGCTTGCTTTTATCATACTGATATCTTGTTTTGTGTTTTGCTTCGTAACTCCAGCTGACGCATACAGCCACACAGACTCAGAATTTCTGAAATCAGAAAATAACCAAAACAGGGATGCTGGATCAACTGCTTCCACTGCCATCCTTGTTGGTGATCGCTTACTTGTTGCAAATGTGGGTGACTCGAGAGCTGTTATATGCAGGGGTGGTAATGGTAAGACTGGAGTCTTTCATTCCTGTTCATTATTTTGCTTTTCCAATGAAGTTTGTTTGCTGTGTGCTTCCTTGAGTTGCGTTCACAAAAATTTTTGTTATATGCTATAGACTTGCTATGTTTATTTATTTATTTTAATACATCTTTATTGTCTAATGCAAACATATGTTCAAATGCGTATATATTAAACCATACATGCATTCACACATATAGCATACTCATATCATTTCTACATATATGTAGATATAGTATCAAATGATGAAAAGGTTTTAGTGCTTAAAATACTAATGCTTACATTGAAAAACAATTTCTCTCCACCCATATTGCTGTCTCAAAAACATACATGTACACTTAGACCAGCATGGAAGAAAGCTTACTTGATGTTTGTGGTTTGTTGCTGCTTATGTGCCTGTGGCTACTTTATGCTGGTGCTTTAACTCATCATACTGGAGTTATTACTTTTGTGCTGTTCAAATCCTTTTTGGAGGATTTTATTTAGTTTTTTTTTTTTCAATCGCTATTTTGCTTTGTTACGTGAATAATTATGAACAAATAACGTCTTGTGATTTCCTGCAGCTATTGCTGTATCGCGAGATCACAAACCTGACCAAACTGATGAGCGCCAACGAATTGAGGATGCTGGAGGATTTGTGATGTGGGCTGGTAAGAATCTTACATGATCCTTCACACTGTTCTCTTCCAACCCACCAAGACTCCAACTACCCCACCATCCGAGCATGTAGATATTTCTATTTATGACTAACTATATCTACAGGAACTTGGAGAGTTGGGGGTGTTCTTGCTGTTTCTCGTGCATTTGGCGACAGGCTCTTGAAGCAGTATGTTGTTGCTGATCCAGAAATCCAGGTCTCATTCCTAACAATGTAACTTACTGCTTAGTTATATAGGGTATTTTACTGTGTGGTAAATCATACTTTTCTAAATTGATAAATGAACTGGAGTGAAGGTTTTGGCTATGTAGATAATGAATATTCAGATAAATGTATACGAAAAACTGTTGGAAAGTTGACAAATTGTCACCACTTGTGTGTGTGTGTGTGTTTTGTTTCTTTTAAGTTATTCAGGATAGGGGGTTAGAGTGGTTCAAGTGCTGGTGGATGATCAGCACAAAATCTTGCAAGCACAGAAACTTAGTGTAAACGATGCTTCGGCATCCTTGCTCTCTACAGTTTCATCTAAGGAACAATCTTATAATTTAACAAGTAAAAAGAACTGCTGTTAGAATCAACCGCTGCCTCATACATAAATACTCCTTCATGATACTCAAGTATTCAAGAGCACATAAGTACTCCATGATACTCAAGTATTCAAGAGCGGTTGCTTAGAGCGCTTTTATATTTTTTCATTTGCCTCTTTATCTCTGTTTTGTGCATATTTTTAGCTACTGGTGTCTCTATGAAAATTGCAGGAGGAAACAATTGACAGTTCCCTTGAGTTTCTTATCCTTGCAAGTGATGGACTTTGGGATGTTGTCTCAAATGAAGTTCGTCACATCTCTCTCTCTCTCTCTCTCTCTCTCTCTCTCTCTCTCTCTCTTTTTTCACTTTTTCAAAGAATTTTTTTCAACAGAATTCAGTTTTATTTCCTTCATATAATCTATGACAAATTGATCTGGTCTTTTCTATGAATTTATTTTCCAGATTCTCCCTTATTTGAACATATTGTGTATTCAAGTTATCACCTGCTTCTAACTTTATCAGTGTTTCACCATTTTATCAGGAAGCTGTTGCCATGATAAAACCAATCCCAGATCCAGAGGAGGCAGCAAGGAGGCTGATGCAGGAGGCATATCAGAGAGGCAGTGCAGACAACATCACTTGTGTTGTGGTTCGCTTCTTGGCCAATCAAGGAGGTCCATCTCGTCCTGCTTCTGCATGAACATCCTTTCCTGGCCACTGCAAGACGTTAGTTCTCTACCTGGGTTCAATAAACTTTAGTGGTCGACAGCTGGTAGCCATAGTGAAACTAGCAGTTTCTTTGTACTTTGTGAGGATAGAATACGTAAACTTACCAGAAGGCTGCTAATATGTATATTACATGTTATCAGTCTCTAGAATAGATGTATCCGAGTTAAGCATCTGTTCTTGGTCCTCAATGTACCTAGCAATGTGAATGTATGCCTGTGTAAAGAGTCCTAAAAGACTTGAAAATGTGTTTCAATTACCTATGTTGTAAATGTAGTCTGAAACTTCTCTTGTTGCTTTGTTTATTACGTCGCGCTTTTGTAATTAAGGTCTTACATCTGGTCTCTGTTTTGAAATATGAAGCAAACTAACCTAGTAGCTGTACTTCAATTTTCCTGGCGTCACCCCAGCATCAAGGGAAATTGAATTTATCAATGATTATAATAATTTTTGCACCAAACTAACCTTAGACTTAAAATTCAGATAGAAATATTCTTCAATTAGTTTTTAATACACGTAAAATAAAATTTGACAAAGTTGTAAAAACTTGGCGCTTGATAAATAAAGCAAATTTCTGGAAAATTTGATAAAACTGTGATTTTTTAGCGGTCGATTAAAAACGTAAGGATGAAAATGTGTTAGTTTTCAACTTTAAGCTTCATATTTAATTTAGGGTAAGAGTTTTAAACTTCAAATTTCTATTCTCAAGGCGAAAGGGTTTTAAACTTGGCTTTTAGTTTTGTTTACGGAGTCAAAATGCAATATTTTAAAACTTGAGATTTTGCTCGGGACAAAATGTAGAACTTGTAAATTTGAGATTCGAAGTATGAAAGTTAAAGTTTGAAAGTAGTGCATTTTTATCCTCATTAGACACGCTTGATAAAGCTTTTCTTTTTTAAGAGCGTTTTATAATCATAATTTTGTCGAGCTCTTCAGAAACTTAGTTGTGTTTGTCGAGCATGCCTTAGTTTTTGAGCGTTTGATTTTCTTGGCTTTTTCAAGCGCAGAGTTTTATATTTTGTGTATAAAAGTTAAATGAAGGGCACTTTTGTCCGAATTTTATGTCTTAGACTAGTTTAATACAAAAATTATAAAAGAAACTATTGCAGTAAATTGACTCTAAAACGTGACTATTTAGAAAAAATTTTCTAGAATATTTACCAATAAAACTGAAAGGTATAACTAGAAAACTCTTTTCAACCTTTTAATATTCTCATGATGGTTACCTTACTTTGATGTGAGCATTTGTCTTCGTAGTTGTCTGAATGGATTCTGTTATGTTTCGCATGACAAAAGTTTGAATCATTTGATGTTACCATCTGCAGGTTGACGTAGTGAAATCTGCAAAACACACACAAATAAGCACTGAATATATAAATACACAAAAGAGACAGAGAGCACTCAGAGTTTGAAGTAATGTCTCGTCAGGGCAAATTATGCCGTTATGAACGACGAGCGAACCAAAATTCTCTTCATCGTGCTCTATATTGGGCTCTTTTCCCAGATGGAAATGAAATGAAAACAAAACTTAAATGGGAAGAAGAAACACAAACGCAGAGAGAGGGAGAGAAGAGAATTGGCTTTAATGGATTGAGAAGGGTCAGTGATATATGAATTTATATAGTGATGAATAGTCTCATTTAAGTATAAAAAATTGCAATTCGGGTGGAATGATGTTGTACATGGATATTTTATAATGAATACTTTAATATATATATATATATATATTTTTTTATTTTCTTTGATGGCAATAGGTTGAAATTTTAAGATTGCAAAATATTTATGCGGATAAATAATTCTGCATATGTCTCTCCTGGCTTGGTCGACAAGATTTTGAATACTTGGACGCCAAGTTCTAAAATAAAACAATTTAAATATCCTAGCAAGTTGTCAATGTAAGAGACTGATTTCGACCAACTATCGATTATAAAAGTAAAAAATAAACAAAGGGGTAACCAAAAGCCTCTTCATCAATCTAAACAACCTGCTACCATCTGTTAAAAGCTAAGATGCCCAAGTTTAGAATATGTTTGTTACTGTTGCATTTTATATTTTCACTTGATTTTTAAAAAATAAAAAGCCGAATTGTTGAGTATAAATGCTTGTTTTCATTTATGCATCAATTTATACATCATGATCTCAACTTCGAATATGCTCTCTCCCCTTCTAATATTCTTTCGACAGAAAGAATCTTTCTTGGTATGACTTTGGTATCGGGTCCCGTGTATTCGTTCAGATGGGTTTATTTGAATAACAAAGCACGGGCAATGAGCTCAAGTTATATAATAATGGTAATCTATTTCATACTTTGGTTCAGACAGGTCGAACCTACGCAACCATGGAATCAGAATCTGACACTAGATGACAAAAAACACCGGTGCCCCACTTTACTTTTTACTTAATGTACGTACCATTTTACCAAACATGAAACCCACCAACCCAACTACCCCACGTCATTTTCGGCTTTAGAATTTAACAAAATGGCCTTTCAACAATTTTACAAAACCCTGAAATGAAATTGTCAATTAAGTAAAACTATAAAATTATTCGTACATTAAATAACTATTAATCCACTTTATATTAACCAATGGGGATTCAGATTTAGATAAACCTAAATCCACCACATGTTAAAAATTTACTGGTCAATAAGAGAAATAATTGCAGCCCAAAACATAGCAAAAGTTCATTACACAGCCAAACACTGAATTGCTACATAAAAACTTCTACCATAGTTATACATACATACCTATATATATATATATATACATACATATACAAAATGAAAAACGACCTTCTTTATTGCATGGTACATTTTAAGATTCAAATTAGAAAGATGGAACGACGCCGAATCCATATATTCTACTACTACGCTGGGTTTCCACTTCGATATCGGTGCGTTTCGCGAACCTCCCTTTAATTCTCGGCCTCATCTCCGCGTACGCTTTTCTCGAAGCGTACCGTATCGTCTTCTCGAACTTTCTGTTCTTCCTTTTCTCCCTGTACCTTAACACACGCGCTTCCCTGTCCGCTGATGAATACTGAACCGTCTGATTTCCTGATTCCCCACCTTTACCGTACGAATTGGATATGTCCGTCATCGCACTGCCATCTGGCACCACGCCTACGTCCATTGATGATGATGATGAAACCTTCACACAGAAACATTCCATCAGATCTGAACAACATCAAATTTAAATAAATATTATTGAGTTTCAAAATGAATTTACGAAATTCCTTACGCTGTGACTCAGAGAATTATATCCGTAACCAAAAGATTTGGAGCCGGAAAAGTCGAGGTCAAAGCAGCCGTCGTTGCTCAACGCAGCGTCAACGTTTTTGCTTTGTACAGGAACAACGCCGTCGGTTCCCGAACTATTCTGCTCCTGGGCCTCAAGTTTCGGATCCGCAGGCCCATAATCCAGATCCAAATACGGATCCATTTCCGAGAACACGTACTGACCCGTATTCAAATCCGGATTCTCCTCCACCACCTTCGGGTTCGGTAACAGCCACGAAGCTGCTTCCGCCTCCTCCCTGCTAACGTCACCTCCATCCACGTCGTTGAAATAACGTTCGTCGTCCAAGAAGTTGACAACGCCGCAGTGTTTAACTGCGGAATTGTTGACGGGGTCATAGAAGGGAGTTACCGTAACACGCTCGTGACGACGTGCCAGTGGATTCGCCGAGTGGATGTCGCGGTCGCACGTGACGCAGAGAGCAGCCGCGTCTGCCTTGCAGGTGACGTGAGCCGGCGCCTGCTCGCAAACCTCGCAAACCCAAACTCGCGCGTGGCGTGACGCGAGCTTGTTGGCCGCGTGAATTTTGGTGTCGCAGTTAACGCATAAGAAAGCCGAGTCGGCACGGCAGAACAGAGTGGCCGTAGCCGATTTGCACGAGTCACAAAGCTTGGACGCCATTTTTCTCAACTCAACGGCAGTGAAGGCAGTATAAAGTTTAAACCTCTTTATTTTTTTTTTTAATTTCTCTTTCTTGCTTGCTTTCTCTTACTCTTTTATTACACAAAACTCACGAGAAGACAGCAAAAATTTCTGACTCTGTAAATGCATGGCTAGCTGTCGTTCTAAACAGTTGTGTCCGAGCAAGAGTCTATCTGGTAGGACCGGGGAGATCTGGAGACTAGCCAATCGTAGAAAGACACGTGGAGGAGGCTTAGCCAAATAGAGGGATTTTATAGAGCCGTGTAAATGAAAACTGGGGGAGATTAATGAGAGGGAAGGTTGTCAGTGTTTTAGAATGGGGTCCACTTAGGCGATGTGGATTTTTTCCCCCCCTTTATTTTTTTCTTTGGATTTGTACTAAAATGGGGCAGCGAAGATTGATAATGGCACGTGGGACCTACCATGGGATGGTCAAGTTGGTGTTCGAGAGGAGTCTGTGGAGGGACCAGACCGGACGAACGAGATAGTACCGGTCCGCACGGTCGGTGATCAGCGGTCGCAGGAGTTGGATTTATTCAACGGCTATTGCTCAGCGTTGACAGGTTACTAGATATCTATAATCTACGCTTTGCTACAAATCTGACATAGGAAGATGGGATGGTAAGAGAACAAGGGAAATGATTCCATGCATTGCGGGACTGGGTAAGAAGTTGCGGTTAACATGATGGGAAATTTTTATTGGTCGGCCGTTTCTAAAGATTTGATTAATCTAAGTTAATCAGCACGTTTTTTACGTGTAAGATTCATAATTAATAATTGAGCCTGAGGGCGGCCAGCCTTCCAATAGGTAACCGTAGTGCGGGGATTGTTAGATTTTCTCCCTAATTCAAAACTATTCAATCTTACATATTTTATAAAAATTGTTGATAAAAGAAATTTTTGGCGAACTATTTTAAATTTATTTTGGCATTATATTGCAGTAAAGAAAATAAAAATATTTTGTTGAGTTATAAATTTTTATAATTCGTTTAAAAAAATTCAACAATGACCAATATTTTACATATTACAAAATAATAATTACAATCCTGAAATCTGAAAAAATACCACTATTATGTGACCATTTCAATCATGCACTCTTTTGATCTCTCTCTCTCCCCCCACTCATCCTTCTTTCTCTTCACAAAATTCAGCATCAATTTCTAATCACCACCCTTACCCAACACTAATAACACAAACCGAATTCTACGAATCAAACACCAGATTTATCTAAGATTGTTTAAGATCATCGACGGCACCATATTCGCTATTAAAAAATAACAGTATAATTTTCGAATTTAAATATTAAAATAACATTATATTAGTTATTATAAAATAAAAATAATAAATTATAATAAATTTATTTGTTTTAATAATTGAGGGATAAAATAAATATTTCAGAGACATTTTTATATTTCTTTAAAAGTTAAAAAAGAATATATCACAGAGTTAAAAATTAGAGAGGCAAATTAGTTTTCCCTTAAAACCTAGGTGTATATATAAGAGGAAGAATTGGTAACCTTTATATATGTTTATATTCAATTGTAAACTATTAGATTTATGAATTTTTAATAGTCGAATTTGAATTTGATATACACATTAATTATAATGTATTACTTGTACATTAATTATATATATATCGATTTAATCTTAATAGTTGGAAATGAATAAATCTAACGATTTATAAATTATGGGAGAATATACGTAAAAATATAGAGTTGTCAATCGTATCATATATATATATGTGTGTGTGTGTCGAATCAACAATTCTAAAATTTTATATATTCTTATATTATTGTTAAAGATTGAGATTAATTTTGACACATATAATTAATACATCATAATTGATGTACATATTAAATCCAATCACAATCATTAGAATTTATAAACTCAATAGTCTATAAATAATGCATTAATTATATATTAAATACATTTAACAAGTTCAATTTTAATAGTCAGAAGTGCATATATTTAATTATTTATAAATAATGTAAGAATATATGTAATTTTAAAGAGTCATTGGTCATTTCTTTTATATATATACTTAATGAAGTTTTTTATGGCTCATTATTTTTTTTTTAATAAAACTATTAATCATTAATCCTTCCATTTGAATACACAAACATTATGTATATAAATTATGTGACAAATTATATTAATTGTCCCGTTTGTGCACGCGCGCGTGTATATATATATATATAAATAAATGTATATGTGTGTGTTTATTCTGGTTATTTTTATTTTTTGTTAGTGGAAAAATATAGTGTATGTGAAAATATTAAAATATTGTTTCACCAATATTATTGGTGGGAATAAGTTACGAAATTCTAACTTCAACACCCACTAAAATTCGCTTATATAACATTACTGATTTCTTATTTCCATATCCTCAACCCCAGCCACGGGAAAAGGGGTAAAACTGACCACTTAATTTTTCTTAAAAAAAAAAAAAAAAAAAAAAAAAAACGGTGCAATCCAATCCCAATGAAGAAAATCGGTTTGGGGATAGCCTGCCTGCCTGCCTGCCTGTTCACACACAGAACAGTTAACAAAATACCAGCTGTCAAAGTTACACACACATTATGATCATGCACGTAAGCGTGTGAGTGACTCACGAGGCAAGCCTCTTTTGTCAGTTTTTTGTTTACAAAACGTTGCTCAACCCTCTCCAACCTTTTCTCTGTTTTATTTTGTCGAATACTTTTTGAAGGCTTATGTGATGTCCTGCATGCTCAGGGCTGCATTAACCATTTGCTTTCACCAACATCACATTCATTTCACATAAAACTGCTCCTGTTCAACATTTCTTTTCTCTCTTTTACGGATTCCCACATAATACTCCAGGATCTAATTAACTACAACGATATCCACTTTCAAATGTTTTTGACAAAAAATCTATAGAGGATCAAATCCGAATGCCTAAAACCACTTTAGCGGTGCTGGTTTTTCTCCATTTAACAAACACACAACATAAATTCCACTTATTTATTTATTGTGTATTTATATTCGATTCCAGCAATTGTAGATTAAAAATGTCGGTACTTCATATCATAAAAGTACCCTTGGACAAGGTAAATTACATAATTGTTGTGTATTTGTGTTCAATTATAGCTTTTATTACCTAATTATGTAAAAGCTCCCTAGTTGATTAGTAATTTGAAGGCATTTCCAAAAGAAAAGTATAATTGGAAGATGACAAAGCGTTCTAATAATGGAAAGACATGCTCTTCCGTTAAAAAGATTATTAAGAGTTGGCATCAAATGTTCCCACTAAAGCTACAACACACAATAATGCAGAAAAAGAAAGAAAATAAGGTGTGTGCTCTTCCCTTTCTCAGCCAAAGTAACATCTAAATTGCTGTTGTCGTTGAGCGAATTTCTACCCTAATTTTTGATAGATACAAATCATATAAACTCTGGCGAATAAAGAAGGCAACTCGAAAAGACAATTGGCCCCATCATACCCAGTAGTGATAATACCACTTGTCAGTCCTGGATTGGAGATTTGGGATCATGACAGTAAGCTTGCTCTGGAAATTTCTTAGGTGAAGTTAACCACCTCCAGACTTCAGAGTGTTGCTCAACCTACACTTCAAGAAGTTATTAGCCATCACTTGAAACAATTCAGAACTACCAGACTTAAAACACTATCAAGCAACGGAGAAAAAATGCTGAATTCAAGATTCTCAAATAGTGGAACTGGGTTTCTCTAGTTTAAATATATGATGCTGTCCACAACTAAGCTCAGTTGGTACTCAAAGAATGAGCATACAGCAGCGTATAAAAAGGAAAATGGTGTAACAGAGAAATTGCAGTAGGTAGCACCATAAGCAGCAAGAAAGACAACTTCAATGATGGGAGAGGGATTGTGCAACTCCAAGGCCTTGGTCACAGCAGCAGCATCAAAGAAAAATGGCGTACAGATATTTTCAGGACAGAACTCTCTAGGAATTTAATATGGTGTTTATAAAATGATTCCAGTTTTTAATGCAAATTCCTAATTTGCAACAGTCAGATAGGGGATGATACTTACCAGTCCAAGCCTTCAAAGAGGCCTTCACCCTTTATAGCACAAGTTTTAAAAATGGCCCACTGGCGGCTTTTTAGTTTGTGCAACTCCAAGGCCTCAGTCACAGCAGCAGCATCAAGTGCACCAGGGAGATCCTATTGATATTAGAAATTCACTTAACATTTAACATAATTACAAACAAAAGTCATGAGATGCCCATCGATGGCAATAGTTTTGGTCATGACCCAAAATCAATTCAATAAATGCCCTTTCTAAGAGATCTGGAGACCGGAAAGTCTTATCTAGGGCGGCTAGAATGACAAACCAATTTCTGAATGTTGCTGATGCAAGTAAATGTCAAGATTTTCCAAATTAGAAATCCTTTAGAATAGAGGAAAAATGATCGTAACCTGCTTGTTTGCAAAAATGAGGACAACTGCAGCTTTCAGTTCTTCCTCCTGCCCAAACATCAAATAGCTTATATCAGCATTCTGACATCCCAGCAATCTCAAAAGAAAATGGTGACATGCCACTCACATACAAGTAAAAGATAATATTCTCACGTTTATGCCAAATATAAGATGATAAACTATTGTTCGCAACTCAAGGGAAAGCATGCACAGAATATTTCTCTTGTTTTAAAGTTCAACAGTTTGTTGAACCTGAAAAATAGAGAAATCATAACAAAACAGTGATGCTAAAATGATCTAATACGCCAGAGTTCCACTATGGTAGGTCAAATTCTGTGGTCAACTTCAAACAGAGACCTAATCCTAGATGTGTACAAATCGAAGGCAAAAGGAGTAACGGATAACGAAGATGTTCAATATTTACCACTACTGGCTTAATGATTACTGCATAATCATTTATTTACAATGAGCATACCTCTAAAATTGCATGAAATTCCTCTTTCGCTGTTTGAATTCTATCAGTGTCACTTGAATCAACAACATAAATCACTGCTTGAGTATTTGGGAAGTAGCACCTCCAGTATGGCCTGCAAGAAACAAACATAAAAGAAAAAATTCCATCCCAAGGAAAATCACTAGGCGATCAGCTGTTTAGAGTTGCACAGCCATTAATTGCATGCCAAATCGCTCATTGAAAAAGCAACAAATATAAATGTATGTAATATGCAGAGTTAAAAAAAATGAAAGCAGCTATGTGCTTTCACACGGCATCTATTGCTTGTCACTTTGAGACAAAACCAAGAAACATAATTATGATGAGTTATTCAGTAAATAACTCATCGTAATCAAAAATTGCCAGACATTAAGATACAGAATGCACATACAAAAACTAGACTCTCTTCAAAAAACAAAAAGATCACAAGGATTACCTTATGCTCGTCTGCCCACCTGTTGCAACAAACCACTAGTCAATTCAACTGAGAAACAAACATGAACTTCAGCTCCATACAAATTTAATGATTGAAAATGTTGCAAACAAACTACTTCCAGCAACCTTAAACCCACCACAGATGAGAGCTTAAACAATTATTGAACTTATAAGCAGGTCAAATAACTTAAATTCACAGTGCTTATGCTACCAAGGCAAAACCATAATGGGTACAACTTAGATATTGTTTTACTGAAGTTAACAGGCAAGGTCTAAGCAATAACAAGTTCCGTTATTAGCAAGCTGCTGCAAACTATTATTAAACATAGCCTTAGATTACATTCATTCAACTTCCAGCTCACACAACAAAGGGTCTTTCCAAATAGCTGCTCTCAATTTATTCTACATATAATAACCATTGAATGGAATATACACCAAAGAAAGAAAATAAGAATAAAAATGAAAACCAAAAATCATGAACTTACCTAAATCCCAAACTTGAAATTTGATGTTGTTATACTGTAAAGTTTCTACATTGAACCCAATGGCTATATCCAAACCAAAAGCAAAATGCGCAAGAATCGAACGAAATCAATACATCACTGTCAGAACAAAATAAAGAAATGAAACAAAAATCTTCTAAAATATCAACTCAAGACCTACTTGGAATCGTGGAAACTACCTCTCCCATTTGTAGCCGATCTGTATCATACAAATTACAGAAAACATCGCAAATCAACAAAACCCTAAATCATGGAACAAAAAGGTAAAAGAAAGAGTGAAACTTACAGAGAATGGTGGTTTTGCCGGCATTATCGAGGCCGAGGACGAGGATTCGAGCTTCTCTGTTGCCGAAGACAGAAGAGAACATTCGAGTAAACAGAATTCCCATTTTTTTTTTTTCCAAGCAAGCGATGTTAGCACTGAATCAAAAAGTGGTCGCGTCTCGATAACGTTTGGTAACAGCCTATTTGAAAAACAGTTTTTTTTTTTTTTTTTTTTTAAAGAAGGAATGGAATTTTGTAATTTTTTAACAGAGAATTTTCTTATGGTTAATTTGTGCTACGGGATGGGTTAAGGATTTTATTATGTAAAATTTTCATTTAAAGAAAAAAAATATTTAAATTAGTTATTATCTTAATTTTAGCAGCGTTAGGGTTCTACCTTTATTTGAGTCATGAGTAATATTTAATAATGGAGTTAAAATCTTGAAAAATTATTAATAATTATTGTCATACCATTAGGATTTCAGGTGTGTGAAAACATAGGAAAAAGAAAAAAAAAGAAAAAAAGCCACCTTAATACTAATTTACCCTACTCTACCCAATCATTTAAATACAAGCAATTCAATTCTTTTTAAATTAATACGAAAAAATTATGATCACTTCTATTATTAGAAACTCAAGAAATGGAACTAATCTCGCGCATGAAAATTAGTATTGCTAGCAAAAAGAGAAAATAAATTATTAAGATGTAGTTGTTGTATTCATATGCACATAGGAAGCATCATAAGAGGTACAACAAATTGATCCCATATAATAATTTCATTAAGTTGCGCTGTTGCGGCAACACTGTACCTGTATAACCAAATTAAATTTGAACGAGCAAAGCACCAAAACCAAACTTCATTCAAGCATTTTGTCGAACAATTTGAGGAATGGATTCCATGAAGAAACATAAAGAACATTCCATACGAGGAGGTAATAAGGAAACAAAAGTGCAAAACCAGAGCCGATCCTCTTTTTTTTTTTTTTTACTATATATTCAAATCTGCAGATGCGACCGATTCAGTTCTCAAACTACCGTTGCTAAGTATTTATACGTCAATTGCCTCGAAGCTCAGCTCATGCGTTTCTTAACATCGGCATAGCAAGATTTAACTTTGAGTCCAGAAAGCCACTTGGGCTCATTTTGTAGTTTATGAAAAATAATATCTATTATATGTATAGGGTTAATTATATTTAAATATAAATAAATTTTTTTTTTATAAAATAAGATAAATATCGATGAAAATAGGTGTAATCATACGGATTGTGTTATATACGATTCTATCACAAATTTTTTTTATATAATATTAATAATTTAAAAATATAATATTAAAAAATATATGTTGTTCTTTTTAAAAGTTTTCTTAAATTACCTTTCCTCTTTCAGTAGACATTTAAATGTTATAATCTGGCTGCCAATGTCAGAGAAAAGATTACCAACAAATTGTGTCACATTAATTAATCTCATGTTATCATCGTATCTGGTCCGAGCCTGAGGCTGGGCCTGGTTCTGGGCCGCACTTTTCCCACCATCACAAAGTTTTTTTTTTTTAATAAAAAAAAGAATCAAGAAATCAAAATCATTTGGCACAAAATTGATGGTGGTATTAAATTATAAAATTATTTTAATCATGCAAGATCATATATTCCTCCTTTAAAATTATTATTTCCGAGATCTAAGTCATCCAACGGCGAATGCAATCTAACCTCGGAATCCCGTACTCCCGAGTACCACACTAACATATCCACACCCTCCTCTCTATCATCTCTCGATTTGAATGCAAACGCAGCTCCGCGTCGCCGCGCAGCAAAGGCAGATGACTCATCATAGACACCCCAGCTTCATGCACTAGTAGCTTTCCCATGAAACACCTCCCAATCACAACCATCCACGTGTCCTCCTGCTTGCTTCCCAAGAAAACAGAGAGAAGCTCACCTCATCTTCAATCAATTGTACTCTCCAACTAACCTCCACCCGCCGGCATAACGCCGCCGGGAAAGTCTATATTTGTGAAAAAAAAAAGACCTAACCCTTTGAGAATACGTGCTTATATACCATTTTCTTTATTTGCTTTATTCTCCGTTAGATAATAGAAGTTAAATGATTATATATATAAATTTTAACAAAAGATTATTCCATTAACCATCACATTATATTTTATCATACAAGATCCTATTTAAGTTGTAAATAAATAAATTAAAAAAAAAAAACAACTTTGCTCATTTTATGAAATATAATTTACATATTTAACATGATTTTATAACTGCTTCGTTCTTTTTAAAATGACTTGGGGACAAAAATATTGTTGCTTCACTGTGAGACCAAGTGAAAATGGAGAATTAAAGAATATAACTAGCAGGAAACAAGGTTCTCTATTTCATCTCAGCAAAAATTTACACTTCCCGTATTAAGATAGAAGAAACCAAAAACCCAAAATCCAAAACCTCGTCAAAATGGTAACATAAAAAAAAAAAAAAAAAAAAATCACATCTCTTAATCTTCTCCCTCGTTAGGGAGAAGGGAAACGGAAAAAAAGAAAAACAACTCAGCTAGCCCGCTGGTTTTGTTCTTGGTTCTCTCTGTTTTCTTCATGATCAGCTATTTCTTTAACTTTCTCGCCAACTTCCATTTTCTCTCCATCTTCATTTTTACTCGTATCTTTCCCGTCAGCAAAAGAAGAAGCTTTACTACACACAGGAGTGGCTAAGAACGTGGGTTTCTCGTCGCCAGCCATTATAACCAAAATCTTTTCTTCATAAACCTTCACTGCTTTACCACCGTCACCTTCCTCGTCCTTTTCGCCGCTTTCCACGTCTCTCTCGCCGCCGTTTTGATCGCCATTTTCAACGCGGCCAGAAAGCCTCCAGTAAGAACAAGCCAGTATGAGGAGAGCAAACGCAATCAGACCAAGCATCGCCGCCAGGCCTCCGAACAGATACGGCACTGGAGAGTGCCACGGAGACTGCTGCTGTGCCACCGCAGATGTTGCAGGGGTTTTTGCTGCCGGCGTTGTCGCGTTGAAGGTAGGAAGAGTTCTCATTTTTTTTCTTTTTAATAAATTTGTTTGAAAAAAGAGAAGACTATTTTTGTTTGGAGCAGAGGAGAGGAATTGCTTAATGAGAAGTGAAGGCTTGAGAAATGGAAAGGTTGAAGCGTTTTGTATTTATAAGCGGGGAGAGTTGAAATGAGAGGATGGCTTTTGCAACGGGGTCACGGATATGGCCGTGTTTTGTTGTTGGGTACCCTTTGGACTCGGATCCTTTGTATCCGGATACTGACCCAAATGGTTCGTTGGTCAGATCCGGCCCCAATTGCCCCATTTTGATGTGGGTCCGATGTCGTGAGCCAATGGTAACCCGATTACATGCGAGGGCATCTTTTTGGAGGATTCTCTATTGTACATTTGAGATTTTAATTTTCTTTGTGGTTAAATATTTTAAATTTTGTGTTAAAAATATTTAATTTTTTAATTTTAACTTGTTTGTGTTATAACTATTTAAGTTCAAATTGAGCCCATTGGAGCTGGGGTTGGACTAACAAACTATTTGATTCGTTTTCATTCACGATAAATTGAAAATTGGTTGATAACATATGAGGGCATATATGTATATATATATATATATTTGGATTCGCTACTAATATTCAAGATTCTAATATTGTGTTAAAATACTTGAAATTTTTGGTTAAAATATTTAACTTTAAATTTAGATTTTTTATGTAAAGTTTTAATTTTAAATTGAACCATTTGGATCATTATGCAATAAAGATAAAATAATGGTACTTTGATAAGACATGAGGGCTTTTTTTTTTTTTTTTCAAGTTGTATATTACGCATTTCAAGTTTTTCTCCTTTTTTGAAAAAGGAAAGTTATAATGTTATATTGAATGTAACGTAATTAACTCTTATATTTTGAAATGCTAGCTAGGAAAGTGTAACGTTGTTATCAAATGCTCTTTATTCTCAAGTTTTAATTCGATGCATGGAATGCATTAAGGAAGTTGACATCTCTTGGAAGAATATTAAGAGGCAAGTTATATTATTATATTCTTAATTCTATATGGTGATAAGTCATCTATCACTTATGGGAATGATTGCCGCTAAGACTTAATAGAATTGGAAAAATAATAATATTTTTTTAACATAACAAATCATATTATTATTGTAAGAGTATATATTTTGTTCATTAAATTAACGTAAGGTAGAGCAACGGGGAAAATCGTCATTGCATTGAGAGTGGACAAATTGTTATTTAATGCAAGTGGAGTTCAAGAAAATCATTGAGAACAGTAATTGTAAATCATAATCTTGATTAATTATTAAGAGATTTATAAAGAGAATATGATGTATTATTCCATATCAACCACCACTATAAGGGGTCTGGAAGGGAATGTGATGTAATATATTTTTTTGATTAAAATTAATAATGTCAAATTTACATATGAAATTAAAACATTTTAATTATATTAAACTATGTCATTCAATTCAGTAATTTGGGTATAAGTTATTTATTTGAGGAAACTGATGATAGCTCTCTCTTTGATTATGTTATACGTAAAATTTTTAGACACTGATGATCTAATAATAATTAAACTTGTGATGAAAATTTAATATTGAGAAAAAAAAAAAAAAGAAGGGGAAAAACATTTCATGTGCAGTGGTAGATTGGGTGCGGTCCATATCTTAAGCAACAGTGAAAAAGCACTGGGTTAAACGCATGTTGAGATGATGGGATATGTGGGTATAAACTATAAAGAGAGAACCGTAATCATTAGCACATAGATAAAACGGAATAAAAATTGTAGGTAAAGTGGCAACAAGCAATCGTGGTTTGCTTTCTCATCATCAAATCACAAATCGATTTATGATTTGCATTTCTTCGTGGTTTGTGTGTCTCCACTGTTATCACCATTAATGTCACCGTCGATCCTTATCACTAGCATCGTCTCTCATTCCCACTAAAAATTTTCACTCTGTACTTATTATTTATTTATTTTTTCATTTACATATAAGATTTATTGGGTTGTTTCAAGATCCGTTGGCTTAGATTTATAAAATAATTAATTACCCAAATGAATTTGTAATTTTGATTCGTTAATCCAACAAACAAGATGTAAAAATAGTTGAATCAGTACATGTTGATGTTGCTAGAGATATATAATATATTGTCAACTCTCTCTTTTTTTTTTCTTTTTTTTTTTTTGGTGGTTGGTAAGAAAATAGTTGAATTCATATGCTTCGTCTGTTGACCCAGCAGAAGGGGACAGTTAGCGAGAAAGAAATGAAAAACTTTTATAATTCCACGCAAGATTTTGTGGATATTTGGATTCAAAATGGTTGTCAACTCAACTGCCATCCCATCCAGCTTGCTAGCTTGCTCATGACTTTTGTTGTTGGAAGTATTAAATATTGAACCATGCACATTACATTAAGTCACATGTACGTTAACTCGTGAATTATAGTTGGTTAACAATTACAATTGCATATATAATATCATAACTTCAGCCTCAATTTCTTAATTAATATGTGATAACAAATTGTTCTATAAAATTAATTAATAATTTATTTATTTATTTATTTGGCATATTGTAGTGAATTGGAATAATAAGAAGAGAAAATAAGTCTTTGCTCCAATATATAACATAAATTAATTAGTGGGAAAATGCGAAAGAGAAGGGACCCAGAATTATTACCATTATTATCGTTATTATTTGGAGTAGTAGTAGTAGTACTGGGACATGAGCTAATCCACAGATCAGATCAGATCAGATCAGCTTAATTAATTGGTGCACCACCGCAATCGATTTATAAGTCACTGTGTTGGCCATATTCTCCGGTGAGCAGCAGGAGGAGGAGGCCCCATTCATTGCCGTCGGATTTTGGCCTTCTCTGAAAACCTTTTTCCCCTTTTTTTTTCACGTAAAACATATAATAATAATAATAATATAATAATATTATTATTATTATTATTATTATTATTATTATTATAAGTGGCCGTACAACGACTGATGGCGCGCGCACTTACTTTTGTTTGTGGGTCCTGGATTTTCTCATTTTTACAATTCATTTGTGCTGTTCTTCTTCTTCTTCTTTTTCCCCACGTTTCATCATTTTCCACCCATGGATTCCCCCTCTTTTCTTTTTCTTTTTTCCTTTTTTAATTTTGGAGGGGCGACAACTTAATTTACATCTCATTAATTCACCCGATTATCAACTTAATTGTTGTGTTAATTACTTTTCTACTAATTAAAAAATCCCACAGCTTTTAAAATATATGTGTAAAATTATCTTCATAAATCCATGATAAACTATGGATATTAATTATAATGAGTCCATTTAAAGAAAAAAAATGCAACTAAACCAAACCCATTAAAAAAAAGAAAAAGAAAAAAAGAACCGAACTTAAAAAAATAAAAGAATTTAAAGATATGTTTACTCTCCCTTAATTGTTGTGCTACATGTGCCAAAGATCATATCAATCAATCAATCGGTATTTTATTTAGGATAATAGAATTTATACTATTCTTTTTTTTTTTAAGTTTTTAATTTTTTTCTTAAATTATTTTCTTCTTTATATATGGTAAATACATATTCTTTTCATTTGAAGCAAAGCCACTTGGATTTGAAATTCGCCCATAACTTTTTTATTCTTTCAGATTTAAATAGTTTCACTTTCTTTTTAGCGAACTTTATCAAATTATTATTAATTACACTCCACTTTTGTACTTAAGCAGCTTCTTTTCTTAACATAATCATTAATCATTTCTAATTTATATTTAATAAATCTCGATTGTTCCTAATCATCAATCGTTAAAGCATACAACAATAATTCACATGATAAACATAATTTTCATCTAGTTTCTATGGATTTTGTGTATGCTCTTTTGGGTATATTTCATTTCGTGCAGAACAATTATAAAAAATAAAGATATAATCTAGAAAAATAGTATCGTATCTATGGCAGCATGATGTTGAATATATTATATAATATTTTATAGCCACTCATTATTAAACAACTAGTGGATGGAGAGAGCATTTAGATTGGGCCAAATTATAGTTCCTTCCCTCAATCAATTTGATATTGTGTCACTAATATTCATCTCTAAGGTAACGTTTCATCTTCGATTGATTCTTCATTTTAGTTCTTTGACCGATATTATATTACATCAACTCTTTTTTTTTTTTTTTTATCAACTTTGTTAAATTAAACATTAAAATAAAATAAAATAAAATAAAATTCTCCCTTTAATTAAGATTAGTGTCTTAATTAAATTAAAACGTATTGAGTGAATCGAAATTGAAGGGAAGTAATTTATATAGATAGTGTGGGAAGGGAATCTGTTTGTGTCACAACAAATTAGAAAATGGAAGAAAGAGAGAAAGCAGTTGTTATTCGTTCTTCCCACAGCTCGGCCCTTCAGATTCTTTGGCTGTGGGTGGATCTATGACGTAGATATACAGTAATCCTGTCCTCTGGACTAAGCACTTTAACCACGAGCTAGCACTTTCATAATTAACATCATGGATAGATTATGAATTTGTTTGATATAATTTTTTAAAATAAAAGTTTTATTTATAAAATTTTTATAAATAAAAATTTATTAATTGTTTAGTTATCATAAATAATTTGTAAGAAAATTTTGAATAATTACTTTAATAAATAAATTTTTAATATTTTATTTTAAAAAAATAACGTAAAAATTTTAAAATAAATTAAGAAAATTGTAAATAATTTTATATTTTAAAAAAGATAAAAAAGTTCTGGTGCTAATAATTAAATTTTAAGGTTCTTTTAATAAAAAAAATAATTTTTATAATTTTTAAAATTTTTTTTTTATTGTCAATCAAGTAATATTAAAAAAATTTTATTATTAAAAAATTGTTTTGATAAATAAAAAAGTTAAACTAAATGGTCATTATATTATATATGCTCGCACGCCTTTCACGCGTGTATACACACACCCGACCTGACTGACACCACCCACGTTCTGCAAATCTTTTTCCTGTTTAAAGCTTGTTGCGAGTTTCATATAGAATTTTATTATTAATCAAACCTAACAATACTATCTCATTCCATCATAAAACTTTATGCATGCCTTACATCACATATTTTTATATTTATAAAATGAAGCTGTTGATGACAATTAATTTAAATGTTTGCACATTTCAACAAGTTCTTTGACTTATTCTTTGTTTACATCGATCACCGGCTAAAAATGAAAAACAAAAATAATAATCAAGACGACAGTTTAAGAAATCGATTATACAACCCTGTTTACTATTTACCACCTCTAATACTAATACATTCAAAAGTCTGAAAATTGTATTGAGAATTTTCCTTCTGTTTGGGGCCGGTTGATGAAATGCATCGATCGATTGAGGGACCGTGAAATCTAAGACTGAGAGGGGTATTGCTATCAAACTTCTCCTACTCTGTTTATTCTCTTTTGTCAGTGGATCCAATTCGTATTAGTTTCAAACAATATTTAATATATAACATTAAAATCGCATTTAATACGTGGCGCGAAGGGCCACCATTTTGCTTTGCTTTTTCTTTCTTTCTTTCTTTCTGACTTCGATTCCACTTGTGTGTTAAAGACTAAATTAACTTTTTTGAGTATCAGCCAGCCAACTCTGCTTGCTAGTATCTTGGGTTCTTTTCAGTTGGCAATTCGATCACCTTCGAGAATATTTTTTGAATTTTGATCCAATTTGCTACTTTTCCAACCTCTATAATAATATTCTTATCCCCTCCACTTTATTTATTTATTTTTTTCAAATTAAGAAAAATGAAGGCTTATTTACACGATGAAAATGACATAATATAAAAAACTAATTAAGAAGAGGAAGAATATATTGTCATATCTCACGTGGTATGTTATCCATTTTGAGAATAAATTAGATACCTTTATTTCTCGATGCTTCTACACATATAATATACCTCCTTTTTTTATATTACAGATATATTGGTAGGATTCTAGCGGACATTTATGTCGACAATTTTATAATATTCAGCGAAATTTGAATTTCTTTTGCTATCAATCAAAATTCCGTGGAGAGTTTACACGCACACTTCTTATCAACCACAACGCCACAGCCGGGTTACGGGGTGATATTACAAAGGTTTCTCGATCTTAAGTTAAATTTGTCGAAGGAGTATTCTTAGCTCGACAAGGATTAAGCTAAGCCCAAACTTAATCGTGGGCCTAAAATCAGATCATCAAGAGAATATGAGAGCGGATGTGGGCTGGAATTTGAATTCAGGTACGCCCACAAAATAAGACAACTAGTTTGGGAGTCCAAGCTCATCATAATTTCATAACCCCGAACAAGTGCAATTGCGTCGCGAGTAGATTAACCTACTACAACCGATCTTCCCGTCTACCGAAACCGTACCCGATATTTTCCCTTTTTCTCGGTTTCTCTAGGTTTACATTGAGCCACATGTGTTCTACTATCTGTCACCAGCATCACGCGCCACGTGTGCTCTGTGCGTGAACGAGTTTACGAGCCTGACTTTTCCCATTTCCAGTTTTCGAGCAATAACTAGCTTGAAAGAAATTGAAAGGGAAATAAAAAGAGCAACTGTTTAGAAAGAGAAATATCAAATGAAAACCATCGTTTCACGTTTGATCCATTCAAAGCCATCAGTCTCTGGACTCTAGTAAGTAAAGGGATTTTTTTTTTTAATTTGAATTTAATTAAAGGAACCCCATTGATGACTCATTTTGAGCTTTGTTCATAAAAAATTTCATTGATTTTTTCTTCAGTTTTTTTTTTTTTTCATATTCTTTGTTTTGGAATTTGCATATTTCTAAGTTTGGTTCTGAAATGAAAAGAGCGGAGTGGACATGTAATTTATTTTTGAATGACTCTACAAATACCAAACGTGAAAATCCATCGCTGGGTATTTTATTTATGCTGTACATTTCTCATCTGTATTACCAAGTTGTAGCTTTTACGAGAATTCTTTTAGTCTAAATCTCTAGTGAATCCGTGTCTAGTAGTTCAGGCTGAATTACAAATTGTGTAATGCTTTTGTCAAAGCTCATGGTTAATGTGATATTCTGTCTGGATTTTAACACGAATGTTGAATATAGCTACTCACTCTTTTCCTCGTATAAAGTTCGTTATCATATTCCTGTTCCTTTACTGTTGACTCAGTGCAATTGCGGCGTCAAGGAATGGGAGAAATTTATCAACAGATTCTAATAAGGTCGTCGAACCCTTTAAAGCTGAGGAAGCAGAGACAGTAGATGTGCCCCCCCCTCCAACTGAGAAGGTATGTGGCAACGGGTACTGTTGGCTGCAGCGAATTTGCTTGTCTGTTCATTGGATATGTTGTGTGCTCTCCTGCATTTTGACTGACATGCAACTTGATTCAGTTACTTGTTTTGGGTGGAAATGGATTTGTTGGCTCACATATCTGCAGAGAAGCTCTGGACCGTGGTTTGACTGTTGCTAGCCTTAGCAGGTACTAGATTCCTCTAAAGTTATAGATTACTAGAAATCTTTGATTGTTGCATTTTTTTTTTTTTTTACCAGTATACGTCAATTTATTGCACGTGCTTACGAATGTAACTGGAGTTCTACGTTCCAAAACAGAGAATGCCTGACACTGTAATTCTAGGTTCTACGTGCTTAGGTTATATGCTTAGTTGTATCCCATTGGATATGCCTGTAAATTATTTAACCATCTGTGGAAGTTTCCCTGTCTTGCAAATAATCATGGAAAAACTATATCTTGGTCCATCCCTTTAATACTTAAATAATGGACTAACTTGTAACAATAATTCAGTTTAAAGATGAAAGATTAAAAGCTTGAGGAGAGTTGGCAGAACCTCTTCAGGATACTTTCTGAGTTTTCCTTTAGATCTTGTATTCGTGGCTTATGGTTCATTATTGATTTATGGGGACATCTGTTGTCTGGACACTCTTGTGATCTCTATCATGTGTTTTATAGTTTGTTATATCTGGTATACCTTCTTACTTATCCTATTTCTGCTGATTTGGGTGTTTCTTCCTTTCAGGTCTGGTAGGTCGTCTTTACATGATTCTTGGGCCAACAATGTAATTTGGCATCAAGGTTTGCTTTCTTGGCTATTATGTATCTTAATGACCCTTTATTGGGTATGCTATACTCTCTAATCTATCTCATTATTGCCAGGAAATCTCATTTCATCTGATTCGTGGAAGGAAGCTTTGGATGGGGTGACTTATGTTGTATGTATTCCAATTAACACTTCAATACTGCCATAGTTTCCCAAAAAAGTTAAATTTAAACTTGTGCATGCATGCACAAAAACATGTGCACACCTGGACAATTTTTTTCACCCCATAATGTTAATATTTGTTTTCTGCGAGTTGCTTGGCATGCGATCACGGTGTCTGTATTCATTTCCTTTCCTTGGTGAGACATTGATCAGTTTGGCTAACTTCAGCTTAATTTTCTAGATATCTTGTGTTGGCGGTTTTGGGTCGAACTCTTATATGTATAAAATCAATGGGACAGCAAACATCAATGCAATTAGAGCTGCTTCAGAAAAAGGTAGAGATATGTAGCTGTTTGAAACCGGTAGCATAAATAAGGCTTCAAGCTCAATAGCATCATACAATCATTACAAAATGCTTTCTGGTCTTGTGATTGGTAAAGCTGAATTGTAATTGATGGCCATAACTTCTCTCAATGCAATTGACTATTTTACCCATTTTTTCTGGTTGATCATCTTGTCGTGTTTACCACCAGGTGTGAAAAGATTTGTTTATATCTCTGCTGCTGACTTTGGCGTGGCAAATTACTTACTGCAAGGATATTATGAGGGAAAGGTACTCTCTTCCAATGTTGTATGCTGTCAGTCAGTATTAGGGAGTATTAGATGTTTCCTGAAAATGTTGCGAGTTCGTGAATTTTATAGTTATTTGTTTTATACTCCATGCTTATCATATTATCTTGACCTTGTTTGGTGTAGAGAGCTGCTGAGACAGAGTTACTGACCAAATTCCCTTATGGAGGTTGGTTTTCTCATTCCTTCTTTATAAATTTTGTAGTATTTTAACCTGTTGATGTAGTTGTGAGCTTTTAAAATCTAAATGCAAGTATTCATGTCCCAGAAAACATCTATGATTTTTTAATCTCGTAGTTCTTCATCACTACAATCTACTGCTTCCACTTCCCTTGACAACTATAGAAAAAGTTGTTTTCTTTCTTTTAGCAGTGGAGACTGAATTACCAGTACATAGTTCTGGTGTCTGACCTATGTTTCTGAATGGGTTTCTTTCAGGGGTGATTTTGAGGCCTGGGTTTATATATGGAACTCGAACTGTTGGGGGCATGAAGTTACCTCTTGGTGTAATTGGTTCTCCGATGGAGACGGTAAATGGATTGTGCTTCCTTCATGCAGTGTATTTATCTATTTTATTATGTTTTTTCCCATCCATGCTGTAGCTGTTAAAGATTGAAAAGCACTCCAAAATTTTGACATAATCTTTCATGTTGCTAACCAGTATTTATCCCTCTCTGAGAAGGATTTTATCTTCCTCTCTCTCTTCCTCTCTCTTCTCGGGATTTCCCTGGGTTTAGTTCTTTCACTGAATAAAAGTAGTTTTCCAAAGCTTTTAGCTGCAGAGCTGAGGTTCCAACTCAGTTTTTTGACCTTTGAATGATTGAATAAATTGAAACTTGAAACCATTTCTGAGAAGACATCTCCAAAAGTAATTGACTGCATCATACTCAAACCTGTGCAGGTTCTTCAACATGCAAAACCGCTGAACCAGCTGCCACTTGTAGGACCTCTATTCAGTCCTCCAGTCAATGTTACTGCAGTTGCGAAGGTTGCTGTGAGGGCTGCAACTGATCCTGTTTTCCCTCCCGGCATTATTGACGTTCACGGAATTCTACGTTACAGTCAGCAAAAGTCAAGATAAATTTGTTGTTTTTCATCAATGTAGACCTGTGAATAGGAAGACAGTAAACAGTTTTTTCTTTTGTTGAATGTAACTTCACTGAATGCCATCGGAGTTTCAATAGCTTGTAAACTGAGATGAAGAATTTGTTTCACTTCTTGTTTATTGGTGAAATAAAAAGTAAAAAATTATATGCTCATTCATTTGGAATTTTCTTCTACAAGCTGCAGCTAATTTTTGAAACTTGATTGTTGCATTCCTTCTCCGTAAGACCTTGAGAACATAAAATTAAGGATGTGTGGATGTTTTGTCGATACCGTTTTCAAATCTTTTGAGTTATTTCACAACAACGATTTTGAATTATTTCATTTAATTTCTTTACAGTTTAGATTGGAGTGGCAATCTCTACGTCAATTCGTTATTTTTGGAGGCAAATATCCGCACGATAAAATTCACAGATTAATGGATTCTATTTATTCAGGCTATAAGGATATTTTGGTCAAATCGTAGTTATTTTGACTATTTATGGAAACGAAAGAAAGAAATTAGAGAAAAGGGCCAAAAAGCCGATCTCAATATTGAAGTTGGGTAATCACCCAGAGACACAGAAAAAGAAGAGATACAGGGGAGACGATGAATCATCATAACCAACAATCAAGCGACGGAAGGCACGACGATGATGCAGCCCTCACGGAATTTCTCGCGTCGTTAATGGATTATACTCCTACCGTAAACATTTATCTACTACAACAAATTTGTTCGTATTTTCTCAAATCCGTATATGCATTTTATTTATTTATTTATCGATTTGTTTCTGTGTATTGTTGTTTTAAACAGATACCTGATGAACTTGTGGAGCATTACTTAGCCAAGAGCGGGTTTCAATGTCCTGACGTTAGACTGTAGGTATTTGTACTTGATTTTTATTTTGTAATTTTTCATTTTGTGTTGTGTTTTTTGTCTTGTTTGTTTCAGTAATAGCAAGAACTTATCGTCCTAGGGTTTCGAATAGTGATTATGGAGCTTGTAATTTGTGTGGTTAGTGATTAGTTGTAGAGTAAGAGTCCGTTAATTATATGTTTTAGCCATTTCATCTTGAGTGCTTTCACTAGAGGCGTCTTGGCTGAAAGGAAAATAAGGAATTATATCACATTACTGGTTTAGTTGTTATCATCGTTGAAGAGAATGAAGAGAAGTTTTTTCTTCAATCTCTTCAATAAAGAGAAATTGAATAGTAAAGTTTTATTCGTTGAGGAGAAATTTTCTCTTCAGTAAACTTGGGCATGCTGAGAGGTCATCCTTTACAGTGGATTCTTTCACCATTTTCTGGTAGTGAAAAGCAGTGAACTGTAGACTAGATGTTTGACAAAATTTTTATGAATAAGACCATATTTCTAGAATCGAGGAGATCCTGGTATCAGTTGATTCTTGATACGGTATGAAATAAAACATAATTTGGCTTGGTGTCGAACATAATAATAACTAGAATATGGATGTAAAATCGATTCTTTCTGACGTTTTCCTGTTCATGTAAAATCGATTCTTTCTGACGTTTTCCTGTTCATATCAACAGTTTTCCTTGTCCACCAATGGATCTTCACATGGATTGTGTTGCAAAAATTGAGCAATTTTGTTCAATTGCTTTGCTAGTTCCATTGCTTGTTGACTATTGCATCTGATGGACATTACCTATTATGCTTATTTCTTTTATGCAATTGAAGGACCAGTAACATTGTTTTAGCAACTGTGCTTTTGTTGCTTTTCTGTTTACTTGTTTGTTGCTAGAAACTCCAGCCTTGAAGATTTCAGTTGATTGTTTTCCCTTTTGCTTTGAAGATTATATCTGGTCATAGTATGTGCTTCTCATCTTTATTTTGCAGAGTTAGGCTGGTAGCTGTTGCTACGCAGAAGTTCATTGCAGAGGTTGCAAGTGACTCTCTTCAGTATGCTACCAATGCTTTCTTCTTATGCTTGTAACTTTTTATTTTTCCTTAGAACTAATTCCAAGGCTTTTCTATGAGTTGGGTGAATTTGCACGAAAGGATATGTGGTTTTGAAAATGATGGGGGTTTGGTTTCGTCAAACATGTAGTTTGAAGCTCTTTTTACCGTATGCTGCCATAACAAAAGCTTGAAGGTGGAAAAAATTTTGAGTTCCTGTTTGTTTTTTGGCATTTAGGATCTAACATTATTGTTAGTTACATACTATAGTTTCTCAAGTAGGTAGGAATTGTTCTTGTACT
This sequence comes from Azadirachta indica, assembly GCA_022749755.1. Lineage (NCBI taxonomy): Eukaryota > Viridiplantae > Streptophyta > Magnoliopsida > Sapindales > Meliaceae > Azadirachta > Azadirachta indica. The sequence goes on from CM040446.1 coordinate 16,632,911, forward strand.
TCATTGCTGAGTACACTATTCTGTGTTTGTTAATGTTAACTTGGAATTGTGTTGGAAGATGTTTTACCACCTATGCCACCTTGTGTAGGCAATGCAAGGCAAGACAGGCAGCAGTGGTGAAGGACAAAAGAGACAAGCAGCAGAAGGTGCTCTTTATGCTTTTATGTGTCAAATGTCCTGATTGATTGTTTTTGGCTGATCTGATGTTTTTGTTGGAACAGGATAAGCGCTTGATATTGACGATGGAGGATCTTTCAAAGGCACTGCGTGAGGTAAGCCTGCAGTATGCTTCATTGCTCCTGGTTTCAAAAGTGTTTCTTGACTTCTTTGCTTGCCTCCTCATATAATATTTCCTGATAATTTTAGATGTACGATAGTGTTCCCTCAAATTTGAATTGGATGCCCTACTTTGTTCAATCAAATTAGTATACAAGAAGGAACCATTTGATAGTTTAATAATGTGGGCCTACCTGAGGAAGCTATTGTCAAGCTACAGGACAACATTGGAACAAGTCACTTAGATTTCAAATTGCATCTGCCCTATGGCATAAGTAGAATATTCTTAGGTTTGAAATTTAACCATTAAAATCTCTAGTTACATCGTCTCTATTGTACAAGTGCCAGTTAAGATATTCAGTTGCATTTGGTCTTATTTTCTTTTTGTTTGATTGTTTTTACAACTGAAAAATGATTATATTGTGATCATTGAATGAGCAGTACGGCGTGAATGTGAAACACCAAGAGTATTTTGCTGATAACCCTTCAACCGGGGTGGATCCTGCTGCAAGAGATGAATGAGTGGGGATTGAATTCACAAAACAAACTCATGTTCGTTCCATATATTATGCTTATGATATTGGTTTCTGCTACTATCGCTAGCTGATTACTTCTCAGCATACTGTTTGCTATCTGAGGAGACGCTGAATTAACGGTTGTTAATTAGAAATCTTGTACATTTAGTATAGTTCATCCTCCCGATTATATATTCAGAAGTTTGATGAAGTCATTGATTTCTCAATCTAGAAACCTCTGTCTTCTTGGATTCTGGTCAAAGGTAAAAGTTATGTATGCCATGCCTGCATATTGGTGAGCACAACAATGTTTGTGCTTTAGTTCTCTATGAGTTCGTTTACTTGGTTGTAATATAAAGTGTGAGGGAGTTGATAAAGTATAGAATCAAGACATGAATTGGCTTTGAAGGATTCAGATTTGCTACAATATCCAAATTCCTAATGTGGAAATTTGCTAAATTAATGTTTAAGAAATTAATTGATAAATGTTGCACTACAATATAGTTGTTAAAATCTTCTTGTTATCGAAAGCAGAGTTTAGTTTATAAAAACGAAATTACATGTGACTATGACATGACTGAGACCGTGATAAGGAAGTTGCACGGAATAAATAATGCTAATTCAAATTAAATTTCATTCTCTCTCTGGAATTCCACGTCGATCCTATGTGTAAGAAGTAGTCATTACGACGTACTGGATTAGTTGGAAGTCATGCTGCTTGTGTAAGGAGTTAATATGGACTACTAAATTACTTGCAGGGCAAATTCTTGTGCGCTTAGTTAAAGAAACCGATAGAGAGAGAGAGAGAGAGTCACTCTTCCCAAAATCTGTAAAGAGTTTTCAATATCTTTCATCTAAAATGCACTTTTATATGAACTTGCTGTCAAATACTCTACTTTTTAATTTGATATAAGATAAAAAAATCATGTGAAATTTATAGCAACAATATTATATTATCATATTATTTTATATATTTTAATATTATTTTTTTAATAATAATAAATTAATATTATTGGTATGTATGCATTTACAAAAATAATAGTTAATATATTTTATGATTGATCGTGTGCATTAAATTTTCCTCGGTACGTGCCTTAAATTTTATCTACATATATATATATAAATAAAATTAACAATTCTATATTTATATATGTATATATATATTTATAGGATTATTGTACTTTATTTTCGTGACTTTTAAAAAAAGATGATATAGTTTTTAAGTTTTAAAATAAAAAAGATGCCTCCTATATTGTAGAGAAAGTTATAACACTCTAGATTATTATTTATATTTTAATTAACTATTTTATCCCTCAACTGTTAACAATATTTAAAATAATTTTATTTTTTTTTTTATTTTATAATAACTAATATAATTTTATTTTAATATTTAAATTTAAAAGTTATAATAATATTTTGACCATTAATTATTTGTTCTTTTCAAATCTATTATTAAATTATATATTTTCTAAAATATATTATATTGTTAAAATAGTTCATTTTAAAATTATGTATAATTCATATTGCTATGTATAATTGTGTAAACATTTAAGAAATTTTAACAACAAATTTTATATTATAAGAAACTCTACAATTAATTATAGATAAAGGTATATTGATTTTCCCCTAAAATTTAGGGAGTAAAGCACTATATTTATATCTCATATTTATATCATTTATATACGGTTGGATCTGTATACTTTTAACGGTTAAAATTAAAGATAGATGTAATTAATATACATGTCAAATTTAATTTCAATTATTACAAATACATGAGTACAGTAAATAATTATAAATATTATGTAAAAATATGAGATTATTAATCTTTTCTCCCACATATATACATATATATGTGCAAATTTAGTAAAATAGTTACAAGATTGAAGAAACAGTGATATGTTTTAAATAATGTACTTATTCAACCACCACTACTAAATCATCAGCTTGATCAGCTACAACAGTTAGGAGAAAAAAAAAAAATTTACACTTTCCCTGTATATTAGCCATCAAAAAATTGATTTTTAGTCCAGAAAGAAAGAAAAACAAAAAATGACCAATTTAAATTAAAGTCTTTGAAAGCAACAGTTGTTTAAAGAAAAAAGTTTCAATTGCTAACCATTTATATATATGGGGTATATATATATTCACCTATCGTATCGTTTGGGGGCAGTCTTTATATATTTGTCGCTATTAGTAGAATTTTTTTTGTTAAATTGCAAGTTTAATAGAGAATAATATCTGAGGATGATGAGGATTTCAGTCGATAGTAGGGAAATTTTAGTTACTGTATCTGTCTTAGTTACAGCCAACCAGTGATTTAAGTACCAATTCTTCCGTCAATCTTTGCAAGTCGATAGTTTTCTTGCTTTTTTTTTTTTAAAAAAAAAAAAAAATTGTTTCACGTAATATAAGACCTCATATACCTATTATCAAAATTTAACTGTAAACATTTTATTTAATTAAGTAAATAACTCTAGGAATTAATAGATTGGATCAAATTAAAAAGACGGAAGGATTTATATGAGTTATAAATTTCGGTTCTGAAAAACTATGAGGCATGTATTTGTGAGATACTTTATTGGTGAAATAGTATATATACACCTATAATAATTATCTTATTTGCGGAAAAAGATAAGACATTGAAGAACTGTTGACGTGCAAAATCATAATTCTTGAGATTTAAGTCTAATTAAAATTTGATTAGAATCTTTTCGAGATCAAATTTAAACTATTTTGAAATTAAACCTAATTAGATTTTATCTCTAACATCTACTTAAATAAAAAAGACCTACTCCAAATATTTAGACAAATGAACTCTTAATATATATATATATATATATATAAAAAATTGAATCCCTTAAATGAAAGTTGAAATAGAGAGGTGAGTACTACTAAAATAAGTGATAGTTTTTAGAAGTCAATAGAGTTGATTATACAACTGAAAACAACGATGAAGAAAATTTGTTTTGACAAAACAAAAGGATGCTTCGGGGAATTGAATGTATGTGTTTTCATGAATCATTTTCACTAGACTCATTCAAACAATGAATTATTAATTCGTCCATAGAACAAAGAATGAAACAATACTTGGCGAAATTAGTCTTAGCATGAAGGAGATATTGTTTGATGCTAACTTGAGGATATCACTATTTGAAGAAATTGGATAGAAAATTGTAAGACAAATTCAAAAAAAAAAAAAAAAAAAAAAATTGACGAAACGAAGTGATATATGATTGATCAGCAGTTAAAAGCCTAGTTTGGTACGTTGTATTTACAACAAACAAGCAAATGATAAATTAATGCACGGAGTTGATTTTAATTTGATTTGGTCAAGGTAAACCCATTTTTGATGGTGAAATGAATAAAAAAGAAAAATCTTTGGAGTTTGCAGACTCAGACATGTCTCACTCCTACCAATATGGAGCTTAATTCGGACAAATTATATCTCTATCTGTCTGGCTGTCGAGATTGTCCCCGTATATAAATTACTTAACGTTGGGCTTTAATATTTTACAAACACGACAAGCAAGGTGCATTATTATTATTGTTATTGTTATTATTATTAGTAGGTTGAAAATATTACCGAATAAAAATATATACTTTGTGAAACTACTATTTTAGCCAGTCGATATCAGACTGATTCAACAACAGACAAATGCCATGCGATCGATGTGTGTAAGTGACAAGACGGATCTATAAATTTTTGTTGTCATTACTTGCATGCTACAGCTTTAGATTCTTATTGTATGTATTAACAGCATGAAATTTCCCTGCAACCGGAGTCACCAAAATCAAAATTGAAAAGTAAAATTCAGAACACAATTCTTCTCGTTTTATTATTGCTACAGTTTGTCGTTGGCTTCCATGCAGAGTGGTCATCTGCTTCTTCTTCCAGGCACTCTCCCTCTCTCTCCCTCTCTCTATATATATTCATAAATCTCATATCTCAACTTTCTATTACTCACAGCTTCACAAAATGATGAGACTTCTGCAGCAGAAACCAATGACCATATTTATTTTCTCTTTCCCGTTCTTTCTTTCTCTAGCCTTTTTCTTCTTCGTCTTCTTCAGTGATACAGCTCTGGCCCAAAACGAAACAGTCCCAGTTAAAGTGGGATTGATTCTAAATGGAAATGGAAAACTTGGGAAGGTGGCTTTGAGTTGCATTAACATGTCTCTTTCAGATTTTTACAACTCTAATCCTCACTACAAAACCAGACTGCTGCTTAACATTAGAGATTCCCAAAGAGATGTTGTTGGTGCTGCTGCTGCAGGTTCGATCGTAAACCGTGATTAATCAATTAATTAATTGCTTTCTTGTAGCACTTTCTCTTTTTAACCTTTTCTAGTCATTTCTTGTTATGATAATAGAGTTTCTTTATATTAAATTTAAATCCAAAAATTTGATGTCCAAAGTGGAGTCATATGATATAGTGTATTGTGGGGAGGCCTCGAAGAAAATGCGTATGAAACAATCAAATTTGTGATAATAAATAGTAAATGTTAAAGTTAAATTCATAGCTTTTTCTATAAATGGAGAATTTTCATTTGCGATTCTAGAACTTGAAAAGTCTAGAAGCCACCAGACACTTTTATTGTACGTTCACCATTGGTATAAAAATATTCAAGTTGCTCATTGATATTGCTTCTCTTTTTTGAGCAAATTTAATGAACAACAAAAAATCCTTAATTTACTCGCAAAATTACTGATATTCACTACAGTTGATTTTTTATTAGACACCTAGCATTAGGAGCTCTGTAATAACCTACTTATCACGTATATATTTATTCCGATAATTATGAGGAAAGAGAAAATATTATTAAATAATCTTTTTTATACGTGTGTTTGTTACGATTAAGTTTTTACTTCCATGATATATATTAAATAAATATGAAATGTTAGTCATAAAACAGCTAAAACACCCCACGATCAAACTAAACTGAAGTTTTCTTCAGATTCAGATACTGCTTCTCTTTATGTATATGAAAATAATTGAACCCCAACTTCAAATTTGGAGTGAGAAGGTGAGCGCCATCCATTCATCCAACTAAACAATTACTTCTAAAACCAAATTTGTTGGACAGCCCTTGTAGCCCAAAAAACTACGCGAAACCCAAATCTCAATGGGCCCACTAACTCACAAGATACCAAACCAGCTCAGTAAAGGAACATTGTTTTTAACTTCCTTTTCTCTTTATGTGTTGACACGTGGCAGTTAATCGGGTAAGGCTAGTTTAGCAGAGAAATTAGGGAGGGAAATAGGGAAAAAGACACGAAGGTTTTTTAAATTTGATTTGTAGACGTATAAATTTTAATAGTTTAAAAAATATTTATAAAAAGTCTTAATTTATTTTTAAAAGATAATTATACTCTTACTAGTAATAGTTATTTAATAAAAATTATCAGCAGATCATTAGAATGTGACAAAATATATTATATATGTATTAAAAATATATTAATAAAATAAATTATAATATTATTTTATAAAATATTAATTATATAATATTTGTTAACATATTATAAATAAAATATAAATTTATTTGTTTTGCAGTGTATTAACAATTCAATATAAATATGTAAATAAAATATATTATAATAAAATACTTATGATTATATTATAATTTATATTTATATATAATTAAAATATATAAAAATATGATAAAAATAAAATTTATTATTTACATAATATATAAGTTTATAATACATTAATAATTTATATATTATTAATATATTTTTTATAAATAATATTATGTTTTCTCAAATTTTAAAAATTTAATAATAGGTTCATAAATAACTATTTTTAATAAAAATATGATCATCTTTTTAAAATAAATTAAGATTGTTATAGTTATTTTTGAAACTATTAGAACTTACGTACCTATTGAACCAAACCTTAATTTATGGGAATCTGTTTCTCTTTGTAATTATTAGTCTTTCTATGTATGTTAATTTTTATGGTAGAAATTGAATAATCAGAACTTACTTTGCTCAATTCACAGCTCTGGACTTGATAAAGAACGTACAAGTGCAAGCCATCCTAGGACCAGAGAATTCCATGCAAACCAACTTTGTTACTGATCTCGGCAGCAAATCTCAAGTTCCCATTTTATCATTTTCTGCAACAAGGCCTTCTCTTACTTCCATTCGAAGTCCATATTTCTTTCGAGGTGTACAAAACGACTCTTCCCAAGTTGGCGCCATAACTGCAATCATTAAAGCCTTTGGTTGGAGAGAAGCTGTGCCAATTTATGCAGACAATGAATATGGAGAAGCAGTCATTCCTTACTTGACATATTCCCTGCAAGCTATTGACACTCGTGTGCCTTACAGAAGTGTGATTTCTCCGTTGGCTACTGATGATCAAATTGAAAAAGAGCTGTACAAATTACTGACAATGCAAACTAGAGTTTTCATTGTTCACATGTTGCCTTCTCTTGGCTCTCGGATTTTTGCCAAAGCAAAAGAAATTGGGATGATGGACGAAGGTTTTGTTTGGATTATGACAGATGGGATTGCTAATTTGTTAAGTTCAGGGGATCATTCTGTGATTAACTCAATGCAAGGAGTTTTGGGGGTAAAGCCTTATGTTCCGAGAACAGAAGTGCTTGAAAATTTTAGGATTCGGTGGAAAAGGAAATTCTTACAGGAAAATCCAAGTTCTGTTGATGCTGAATTTAACATTTTTGGACTCTTGGCTTATGATGCTACAATGGCACTAGCCATAGCAGTTGAGAAAGCTGGTATTACAAGTTTTGGGTTTGATAACACAGATGTTTCTAGCAATGCAACCGATCTTGAAGCTTTTGGAATCTCTCAAAGTGGTCCAAACCTTCTCCAAGCATTATCAAGTACTAGATTCAAAGGGCTTACTGGAGATTACAATTTCGTTGATGGGCAGTTACAGTCATTAGCTTTTGAGATTGTTAATGTGAATGATGGCGGAGAAAGAGGGATTGGATTTTGGACACCAAAAAAAGGATTATTGAAGAAATTGAGTTCAAACAGTACGCATTCCACACCAAAATCCAACCTTGGACCTATTATTTGGCCAGGGGACTCTACTTCTGTCCCGAAGGGTTGGGATATTCCTACAAATGAGAAGAAGAGGCTACGCATAGGAGTGCCAGTAAAGAAAGGTTTCAGTGATTTTATAAAGGTCACAGTAGATCCAAGTACAAACACAACGACAGTCACAGGATACTGCATAGATGTGTTTGATGCTGTAATGAAAGCATTGCCTTATGCTGTCACTTACGAATTCATTCCCTCTGCACCTCCTGATGGCACGAGTACCAGTTCATACAACGATTTAATCTATCAAGTCTTTCTTGGGGTAAAATTTATCCTTACTTGTTTCGATATGCATGCTAGTTTCTTGAGTAATGGACTTTTGTAACAGGATTTTGATGCTGTGGTGGGAGATACAACAATTGTGGCTAACCGATCAAAATTTGTAGATTTTACCCTGCCATATACAGAATCCGGAGTTTCCATGATTGTGCCTATCAAAGACAATAAGAAGAGTAATCCATGGGTGTTCTTGAAGCCTCTGACATGGGATCTTTGGGTGACAAGTGTTATTTTTTTCATTTTCATAGCATTTGTCATCTGGGTTCTCGAACATAGAGTAAATGAAGAATTTCGTGGCCCCGCCAAGCATCAAGTTGGAACAAGCTTCTGGTTCTCCTTCTCAACCATGGTTTTCTCACATAGTAACTTCCTTTTACCTTCAATATTATTCAAATTCACCGGGTAATTCATTACATATTTGACATTATTTTTTCAATCTTCTTGACTTCTATTTGCAGGGGAGAGAGTGATAAGCAACTTGGCGAGGTTTGTGGTCTTTGTATGGTGTTTTGTTGTACTCATTCTCACTCAAAGCTACACAGCTAGCTTAACAACTCTCCTCACCGTACAACAACTCCGGCCAACGATTAACAACGTTCAAGAGCTGATCAAGAGAGGAGAAAATGTTGGCTACCAGAAAGGTTCATTTGTTCTTGGAATCTTAAAACAATTAGGCTTTAATGAGAAAAATCTCGTTTTCTATAGTTCACCAGAAGAATGTGACGAACTCTTCGAGAAAGGAAGGGCAAATAATGGTATAGCAGCTGCTTTTGACGAAGTCCCTTACATGAAGCTGTTTCTCGGGCAATATTGCTCAAAGTATAACATGGTTGAGCCAACTTTCAAGACAGCTGGTTTCGGCTTTGTAAGTTCTCTATTTTTCCTCCATTTCCCTATCTAATATGTTCTTAGTTTCCCATGTAGGTTTTCTTATGTTCGGTGATTTCCAGGTCTTCCCGTTAGATTCTCCTCTAGTACCTGATGTTTCCAGGGCGATATTAAACGTGACAGAGGGAGATAAAATGAAAGAAATTGAGGACTCATGGTTTAAGAAACATAGCTGTCCAGATCCAAGCACTACGGTTTCCTCTCACAGCCTTGGCCTTAACAGTTTCCGGGGTCTGTTTCTAATAGCTGGAATTGTCGCAATCTTATCTCTGATTATATTCATGGCTATGTTTGTCTATGAGCACAGGGATGTGTTGAAGAAATCCGATCCTAGATCGTCATTGTTGTCAAGAGTTCACATTTTGCTCAGAATCTTTATTTCAAGAGATCTCAGCTCACATACTTTCAAAGACAAAAGTGGCATCCACAGTATGTGTGCAACCGAACCCTCTCCGCACACTCACTGCCCACCTAGTCCTTCAAGCTACTCGCAGCACACAGAATTCAACTTCTCTTTCTTCGGAGAGCACGGAACACCTCCAGCAGAGTATGGTAATCTGAGTCCTAATCCAAACGGTCAAGCTCAAGCACCACCAGAAATTGTGCCTGCTATTGAGCTCACCAGCCCAGATCAAGAAACACAAAGTCCTCAAGCAGTCCATGGAACCAATTGATGTAGATATTCCCATTGCTCTATGACAAATAATGTAGTTTTAGATAATCGTAATCGATCGAAGTAGTTATAGTATGTATCTTTACGGAGAACGGCAATGAAAAGTTTTTACTTGGCATCTCTCGGCTCTGTTATATTAGATCAGAACTTCAATTAAAGTCAGTGCCCTAGACAAAAATTTAACGGATAGATTGTGATAATACTGGCGCACTGACTCTTAACTAGAAACCCGTCTTTATGATTTATTTAATGTTTAGGAAGACAATGTGAGGAAGTTATTTCGAAGAGGTAAGAAAGAATGATATAGACCTGTACTATTTACAAAGAGATACGCTAGTGGCTAAGAAGAACATGATACACTGGTTACAAAACTTTCCTATCATTCTTTTTTGTACAAAAGCATAAATTTACAACAGACATCATGGAAAATATTGTTCGAGACACTCTTTCAATTTTTGAAATGTGACAGGCTTTGAAACAAATGAGTCCATACCATTTGCATAACACTCTTCTGCACTCTCTGACAATGCATTTGCTGTCATCTGCATTTACATAAAGTAATTTGTTAGTATATGTTAGAGAAAGAAATAAGTGATCGAAAAAGAAAATGAGCATGCCAATTGCCAGATTTTGAGTGAGTGTTCACCGCAATTATTGGCATCCTCTGGGGTCGAAGAATTGAACCTGAAGAAGGCACAGCTGGCTCAATTCCAGCCTGCATTGCAGCATCCCAATTGCCAGTTTCTTCAAAAGAGCGAATCAATCTTGTAGCTTTTAGGCCATCCATAACAGGCATGCATACATCCTGCAAACTATTTTCATGAGTAACAAAATCAAGGAAACAAAATTTTTTCACATTCAAGAAATTACCATCAGAACGAGATCATAAATTCTGCGCTGAACTGCTTGCACAGCTTCAACTCCATTATTCACAACATCTATGCTATGGCCTAACTGCTTCATCATTGACTGTGTCACCATCACATTAATCTTATTATCTTCAACCAGGAGAATTTTTGGTTTTGCTTTTGTTTCAGGTACTTTCAGACTGCTGCAAGATGTGCACTGAGAATTAATCTCAGGTTTCTCCTGCCTGTGACTTGAATTTTGGTGTTCACTTGTCTTTTCCATTTGAATCATCTCTCGGTTACCGTCAGAATGACTAGTTGACTCTGTAATAGGATTTTGGACCTTATCGTTCGCATCAAGGTGAGATTGTTTTCCTTTACACATTTCATTATCACTATCACATTCTGGGCTGTGACTAAATGAGCTTTCGGGTTCTGATAATGTCTCTGCAACTTCTGCCACAGAACAGGCATCTTCAGGTGGTGCTGTCTCTTTTGGTCTTACATTATTTGTAGGAAATGAGTACGAATCTTCTGAGAATCCATTGATCTTATGTGAACTAGCAAAACCAATGCCATTTCGTAACAACTTTTGAGTCCTGCTGGATCCATTAGAAGAAAATAAAGAACCCAAAGTCCGTGGTTGGAATTGGAAGAAGCCTGCCGTTAAGTCATCAGTCACAGAATCTTGATCAGCCATATCTGGAGGCTCATCAGGATCATCAGAATGAGCTTCGATGGGTGAAACCTGGTAAGGAAGTATAAATGTAAACGTAGATCCGCATTGTACTTTGCTTGTCACTGTAAGTCGACCGCCCATCAACTCAACCTATTTCAGATTGCATAAAAATGTCAAATTATCTACCCATTACACAAAATCTGCTATTCCAAGTACTGCAAAACATCATAATTAGTTATTGCAAGAAAAGTGTACCAGCTGTTTGCATATTGCGAGGCCAAGTCCAGTTCCACCATACTTCCTAGCATGATCAGCACTGACTTGCATGTATTTTTTAAACAGAGTTGGTAAAGCATTTTCTGTAAATGATGATGAAAACAACTGATTACTAGATAAATCAAACACAATATGTACCGCAAATATTTAGAGCAAACCATCATTGGAATGCATTGGAAATACCTGGTATTCCAATTCCAGTATCATATACATCACAGCGAATCCAAACTGTTGTTTCATGAAAATGAGATTGATCATCTAAATCTCCATCCAATGAGTTTCCATTATTAACTGAATCATCACCATGTTCTGGACTCTGAAAACCATTTTGGTCATTGCTAGTTTGAGATTTTGATTGTTGTTTCTCTTCTTTTACTGCATCTGCGGTTGACTGATATGCTTTTGATTTTTGGCGTAGTCCTTCCTTCGCAAAAGGTGGCTCCTCTACCACGTAAAGTTTTATCCCTACCTTACCTTCAGGGGTAAACTTGATAGCATTGCTGGCAAGAATATGGAACAAAATACCAATGAATTCATAAAGTAAATTATGTAAGAGATAAAATAGTGTACGGAATCCTTGAAAAAGAAAGAAACAAAACATGAATACAATACCTGATCAAGTTGGTGAGGATTTGTCGAATCCTTAAAACATCTCCGATGACCTCAATGGGCACATCATCTGCTACATCTCCTTCCAAAGTAAGAATTTTTTGCAATGATGCCGCAGCAGTTTGCAGCACATGCTTCACTACTTCTCTAGGCCGGAACTTTGCAGCTTCTAACTTCATAACACCTAAACAGAGCAGAACTCGAATTTAGATAAGAATAAACAAGAGCAAGGTAACATATGTTATCACCATTTGAAATGTAATAAATTCCTAACCTGACTCAACCTTAGAGAGGTCTAGGATGTCATTGATCAGTTGAAGAACCAAATCTCCTGAAGATATCATAACATCTAAGAGTTGTCGTTGCTCGCGATCAAGTTTTGTGTTGGCAAGAATCTCGGCCATGCTAACAACTCCTGATAAGGGAGATCTGATCTCGTGTGACATGGTTGCTAGCATTTGTTTTGCTCGCATTGTCTCCTCTGCAAAATATAACTACAGAGTCAACTTCACAGCTCCAGAACCTAAAGCCCTAATTTGATGCACAATCACTCAAATATCCACAAAGTAAGCAAACCTGTAATATGAATTGTTTTGTTCAGCTCTGTTTCCTTGGCTTTCTGTACTGCTATTTCCTCGCGAAGCTTCGCCATTTTTTCTCTTTTCCTTACCTGTTGTTAAATCAGAAACATGAAAATATGAACAATGAAAAACCTGGAACGAACATTAAAGTGAAATGAAATGAATTTTACCTGATCAGTTACATCCATTCCCATATAGTTTACACCAATTGTTTCCCCCGACTTGCTAAAAACAGGTTCCACATATATCAAAAAGGTTTTTGACCCGAATAAGTCTGTCTCAAATGTAATTTCCCTCTTTGCAGGTAATCCTTTTTCCATGACTTCTTTCTTGAAATCTTGAGATTCCTTCACACCAGCTCCAGAAAAAATTTCCACGTCTGTTTTGCCTAAAATGTCCTGTAAGTTCAATCAGAAAATATGATGTACGACTAAACATATAGCTTGAAGCACTACGGCGACTTTACAGCAATTTTTTACCTCCTCATGCAAACTTGGAAAATGGTTATAGATAAAGCGATAACGTAGCTCTTTGTCCTGTAACAGGAAATTCATCAAGATGTAAGTCCCTGGAAGACAAACCTGATGACATTTTTGCAAGGAACTAGTGTACACTATGTTTATATGTGAATACCTGATGGCCCATAACAACTGGTGCATTTTGAAGCACAAAATGCAAAAAATTATCTGCTCTTTTCAGAATCTGAGACAATTCTTCAACTGGAGAGGATTGCTTTTCTAGATTAGCTATGTTTTCCTGCAACTTCTCCGCGAGTGCCTGCTCACGCTGCATGCTAGCCTCCAGCAATTTCTCCAAATGCAGCACCCGCTGCTTCCAGTACTCAACACTATCATACTCAGCATCGACTTCAACTCTATTGCTTTGTACAATAACATCATTTTTCCTCCGAGGAATATCTTTCCATATATCAATCACTTCGTCCATAATAGAAATTGGACGTTTATCTCCCCCATATCGCTCTTCCTCAAACCTGTGTTCCTCCAATATCTCCAATTTCTTCAGCTCAGACTCCTGCCTTTGTCTACTTAAATTGTCGAGCTCTTCTCTAAGCAAGCGAACTGCATTTGATTGTTGATATTCCCAGTGTTTTACAAGGTATGCCATCTGAGAAGAGCCCTTGTCTGTATAATTTGTGAGCTCTAGCAGACGCTTGAAATCAACTATAGTTGGATCTTCAGGAATCGTTACCTCCTCCAACATATCTTGATCTCCTCCGGGTCTTTCTACATTGAATTGCTTATCGCCGCCAATATCTTCTGGCCACATCGAATGGAGGACTTCGACGTCCATGTCATCTAATTGATCATTCTCCATTTCGCAAACCATTACAATCACTTACACTCAAATTATATGTCTACAGTGTAATGAAGATCAAAATTCTACTAAACCATTCTTCAGTATTCAAGCATATTCGCCGTTGCTGATCCAAACTTCACTCCTTTCAACATGTTATTGTAGCAAGATGGAACTAATACAGCTGTGAAAATTTTCCAAAATCTGCATAAGAGGAAAAGGGAAAATTATCACACATCAGCAATCAAAAGGCAGCTAATGGTAAAGACATGAAACAAAAAATAAACAAATTTGGACGGAGTTCACTTTTACCAGTTGCCTATAATCCATTGGAAATATGATTCAGAAATTTCCCAACAATATCTCCAAAATAAAAAAACATTGAATTTTAGCACATTCTGAAAGGCAAAAGGAGAAAATGAATCCAGATTTAAAAGAGAATTCAATCCAATGAAGCTGAGATCCATCAAGCGAAAAAATTCCTGAATGAATTATCCAAAACCAATTGACTCTATCAGAACATTCTATCCATGAGCAGCTGACCTTTTGGTGAGTGAACTTAAGCAGCAAAGAAGAAACAGAGTTGACAAAAGCCACAGCTCTTTACTGTAGATCTGAGGAATCTCTTTTAGCGTCAATTGTATAGTAAAGAGATTTCAACGGCATTGACGAAGAAGAAGAAGAATTACTGGCCAACCAACGAATGAAAGAGAGAGAAGTGATACACCATGTGAAGGTAAAAAAGAAAAACAAAGTTGTGGAGAGAAGAGAAACAAAACTCAAGAAACCATGTGCATTTGGAGGTCAAAAATATTAGAGAATTCTTTGGCCTTTTTAATACAATTTTTTATTTCAAAATCATCTGTTTCTGTTTTGTTTTGTTTTTAAGGTTACATTCAGAGTTTCCTCCGCAAAACCCTCATTAGTTTTTTCCTTCAAATCACACATTCATCATCATCATCAACAACAACAACATAATGTAGTTTAATTTCTTCTCCGTCTTTCCTCTGTTTTCAGAGAAAATCAAAATATCATAAAGACAGTTTTTTTTTTTTTCCTTTTTTTTAAGTTGTTGTTCCCCGCCTTCTACTGCTCCTAGGTGACGTGTTGGGACGGCGCGTGTGGTTGACGCGGGAGTGTGGAGAGTTTAATTTGAAAATGTTAAAAAAATTGAATGTTGAGATCGTGACTCATTTTGTATGGAAAGCTTTGGGAAAGACTGAAGGAGGAGAAGAATCTTATTTATAACCTAAGATTTAGATATTAACATGGATTAGTTCATTAGTTAATGGTTTGGTTTGTTTTTAACTATAGTTAAATAATATTATGCTGCAGGACATTTTAAATTTTTATATAATATGATACGTCTTCGTTTTAAAAATTATAGATTCAAAGTCGTACAATATTATTTTGTTTTGATGTTATATAATTTTATTTTGTAACACATAATATTATACTGTTTTAAATTTATATTTTAAAAGTGCACAAGAGTGTATTATAAAACAAACATAAAATACTAAGACTTTTTTCTTTTGAAAATGTCAGAATTTTTCTTAATTAACAGAACATAAGTTGTATAATTTGATTTTTGAGGATGGTCCAACTTGAATTTATTTGGATAACTTTATATGTTAATATATATTTTAGGTTGTGAGTTGTGAATATTCATAATTAAACGCTGAAATAAATGAACATAGTTGAACAAACTATATGACTTCCTTAGTGGGAAACTAAACGATAAAAAAGTTGTAGAATGTTGATTAAGCATTTCCTAATTAATCAATGTTAGAGGTTCCATTTGTGGCTATGATTTCAGTACTGGGAAATAAACAATATAAAGTTTTTATAATTTCAGTTAAGCACTTCCTAATTAATCTTGTTGAAGATTCCTTGATGGGTTGGTTATGTGGTTTCAAAAAAAAGAATTATTAATATTTTAGCAGCTTTCCAAAAAAGAAAAAGAATTATTAAATATATAAAGCATTAATTCAGAATAATTTGTTTCGGCAACCAAACTGTTTGAATAAGATTAGTTCGAGAGACATGGCGCGTGATATAATGGTCTACCCAACCAGAAATAATATACATGGGTCCCCAAGCTTTTCTATTTCACAAAAAGAACATAAATTTCCATTTGTAACAGTTAGATCCCCATTTTTATTGAAATACCCTTAGTTTTAAGTTACATATTCTGCCACTCAGGCTTTGCCTCGCAGCCAGTAAGGCTTATTTCTCAATTATGAGAAATAATATTTACTATATTTGTAAGATTCATCATATTTGAGTGTAGGTAAACTTCTCTCTCTAAATAAGGGTAAATATCACCTAAATTAGGTATAGTTATTCGGGTTGTATTATATGCGATTTCATTACAAATTTTCGGTAAAATCCTAATGTAATATTAATAGCTTGTAAATGTAATATTAAAAAAAATTACATAGTGTAATATTTTAATATTAAAAATTTAATATTATGTTTTCTTTCCTTAGGAGTTTAGGATCCCACAATTACGTAAAAATTCAATTTCTTTCTACTTAATAAAAAAAAAGAGCACAAAATTAAAGTAAAACTAATTTTATCTGCACATAAATTTTCATGTCAGTATGATATATATCTTAATTTTTGATTTCGATAAACTTTTGTTGTTATATGACTAAAACCTAGATATTATTATTCCATAATAATAATTGATGATGATAATAATAATAATGGGAGTTGTTATTAATTTATGCAACTTAACAACTAAGCCCTATTCTCTTCACGCTTTTCTCCGTGACTCTGTCACTTGGGACTAAATTTGTATATGTAGCAATTACCCCCCATGTGACAGCAAAAAACCGAGCGCGGACTCACCCGCAACCCACGCCATCATACAGACGTCCACGTGGACTCTGCACGCAGGGCACGTGGCTCTTACGTACATGTATTTTCCTTTTTCGGAAGTTCATGCCACTGCCAGGTAAGATTTGCTCATCATAAAATTTCTTTATTATACATATAACAAATGATGAACAACGCGGCCCAAGTTGCACATTACCTTTCTTTTTCAATTTTTATTTTGGCAATTTTCTTCTTTGTCTCTCTTTAATAATAATAAAATTATTATTATTATCATTACAAAATTATTTTAGAGTACTTTTTATACTTTAGTAATTTTTTTATTTTTAATTTTATTTTACAGTTTGCTAGTGAATAGTTTATTTCAAAAAAAAAACGTGGATACTTCATGCCAAATCAATAAATTAATGAGAAGTATTCATTCTTGTATTATGCCTTGTCATCAATAATATTCGTTTGCCTTGTCACTGCAATATACATACACACATATATACATATATACATTGTGTGTGTATACGTATACGTATACGTATACATATATATATATAAATAAATAAATAAAAAGAGAGAGAGCCTACACTAGTGTATAAAATTAGGGTCAATTTTTAAACATAATAAAAAAATTCAATTCTTATATAAATATGATCGTAATATATTTTCAAGGTCGAAATTATAATTTGAATGACTTAAATTCAACTTTATTAGATAAACTAACAATATCTATAACATATATACATAGGTGTACTGTTAGTAATGTATACATTAGCTAGGAAAGAAAGCAATATCTATAATTAACAGATGGTTTACATTTTACAATAGTAAAATAAGGAAAATTGACGAATATCTCCATGCAAAAAGAATAAAGGACATATACCTCCTAAAACTTTGGAAAAAAAATCAATTTTTTTTTTTTATAGAAAAATAACATATACTTGATCGACTCTTTAGTATAATAATAACATAAGATATACTTTTTTCAGTTATAACAATTTAATCCTTATTTTTTACAATATATTAAGGATCAAAATGACAATTTTTTCATTTATTATTCAATAAAAAATTTAAAAAAAATATATTATCATAAAAAAATTCTAATTATGATTTGGATTAAACCCACAAGCTAAATTATTTCTAACTTTTCTTTTAATGTTCTTAATAAGAGATATTTTCAAATATATCTTCTAAAGTTTGGAAAGCTATCACTTTGCAGTAACTTTTGAAAAAACACTCACTTATCTTCCCTTGACTATTTGTTGACTAACCATACACTATGTAAATGCCCTTAATACTGAAAAAATTTGAGAAAAGAAACAAATATATATATATATATATATATATTATAGCCAAATGATTTCAGTTTGCGTTTTTCCCCTTCTTCTTTTGTTCTTCCCCCTTTCTCTTCTGTTCTGCTTTTCCTTTTCAATTTTTTTGCTTCATTTTCACTTTCAACCATGGCATCACACCCAATTTTAGTATAATAACATCACAACAGCCAACTTTTATGAATATATTTTGATAATAAATTCAAATACAAATTCAATTCAACCCATTCAAAAAAAATTCAGATTTATGGTATAAGACTACTGGTGACTGATGCACTGTTATGCAGCAACTTTAGTTTGCATTGGCTGCATGGTTGCTGTGTCTCTCTTGGTGGCTGACATGTTGGTGCCTTTGATACTTTGAAATAAGTGTTAGTCGAGATTTGGTTGAAGATTGGGTTGAGTATTATTAAAGATTTGATAGATTTATTGAAAAAAAAAAAAGAAAAATTAACTTTTATGCCTTACACTTGGCGTGAATTTTCATAAATAATTACTCTTTAAAATATTTTTTAAAAATGATCATTTAAATTTTTTTTGGGACTAAAATGCCCTTGCTTGAATGTATGTATTGATTATTTTCTGAAAATTTTTTATAATGGTATTTGAGTCTAAAAAAATTCAATTAGTCATTTTTTAAACATGTTTTAAATAGTGGTCATTTAAAAAAATGAGTTTTAAAAATTAGTTACTGTTGAAATTTCCTAAAAAAAATGATATTTGATTGTGAGGATATGGTAGAAGAGAAAATAAAAAAAAAGGAAGAATGCTGCAAAAAAGAGCGAAGAATACATGGGTGGTGAAGGAGGGGACCATTTGGGTTGAAAAAGAAAAGAAAAAATGTTGTTACTATTAGGTGATGGTGGAGGTGGCTCGAAGGAATAAAGTGTTTAGGGTTTAGGTTGTTTGTTGTAGAAGAGTAAAGTTATATTTATTTTATCAAAATACCTTTTTACTAAAAGTCAATTCATAGCCAACAGAAACAGTAAGGGAGATAAGTGAGCCTTTCTCTAAAAGTTGTCACAAAGTAATCATTTTTCAAATCTTAGAGGAGGTATCAGAAAATATTCTTTCCTAATAATAATTTGATATGTATTGTAAAAAAAACTCAAATGAAATATTTTTATTATTTTATTTTTATATAAAATGTAGCTATTTAAAAATTATACCATATTCATTATTATTTTATAAGAAAAATCATGAAATTCATAATTAATAAAAATATAAAAATACATATATTCTATATTTAATACAAATAAAAATAATCAAAAAATTCTCTTCTTTTTTATATTTTTAGTTAAAGTTAAATTACATTATTTAATAAAAAAATATAAAATATATCTAATTACTAATTATATTAATACATAATTACTAAATTTAATTCATATATTCAAATTTAGGGTTAATTTTAAACTATCCTAGAATATTTTAATAATATTCAATTCGCCCCCAATATTTTTGAATATATTCAACGCGACCCTACACTATTAGTAATAACCACTAAATTTAACTATAAAAAGGATAAAATTATCTTTTTGAAATTTATTTGAGGGATAATTTTAAATTACTAATAAGATGTTTTGACAATATTTAATTTGCACCCAACATTTTTTAATATATTCAACGTGACCTCATACCGTTAGTAACAACCGTTAAATTTGACTATAAAAGGGTAAAATTGTGTTTTAAAAATTATTGGGGGATAATTTTAAATTATCACCAAGATATTTTGATAATATTCAATTCACACCTAAGGTTTTAAACATATTCAATGCTACCCCAAATCGTTAGTCTTTGCCATTAGTTTTAACAACTAACTATTATTGACTAAATAACATATAATTTTACCCCTATAATTTATAAATTTAAGCAAAAGATGAAATATTTACAAATAAAATATTATTTAATTTTAAAATCAATATTTCTTTTCTTTTTTTGTCTTCCTCTCTTCTTTCTCACTAACCTATTTCTTTAATCAAATATTATTTTTTTCTCCAACAAATCTCCCTCAAATCTTCATTATATTTAAACAATGAATTATATGCTTTAATTTTTTTTACATTTTTAATTAAAATATTATTTTTATAAAAAATGATAAATTTGGATATAATCAAAAGACAAAGTGGTTTTTTTAGTGATTATATTTTTAATTATTAAATAATTTCTAAAAGAATATTTTATCCTTTTATAGTAAAATTTTATAACTATTATTAACAGTATGAAGTCTTGTTTGAATATATTAAAAAACATTGGGTACAAATTGAATATTTTTAAAATATTCTGGGGATAATTTAAGATTATCCTTTATATTTATAAATTATAGCGGTAAAATGATACTTTATCCGGTTAACAATAATCAGCTATTAAAATTGATGGTCAAAACTAGTGTTGTGGGGTCGTGTTGAATATATTAAAAAACTGTTGAGTGCAAATTAAATATTATCAAAACATGTTGGGGATAATTTAAAATTATCCCTATAATTCAGTACTCTTGTCTTATTAAAAAAAAGTTCTTTTAAATATTTTAAGAATTAAGAAGATGATGATTATTTACAAAATATTTAAAATAAAAATAAGCATTAAATAAAATACAGATAATAAATTATAAGATGTAAATTAAAATTTAGTATTTTGTATTAATATAATTAGTAGTTAGATATATTTTATATACTTATTGAATAATATAATTTAATTCTAATTAAAAATATAAAAAATAAGAGAATTTTTATTATTTTTATTTGTAATATATATATATTTATATATTTATATATATAAGAATCTTGATTTTGTAAATTACTAGCAAATCAAAACACCTCAATTTCGCTGCATTTGTATCTGCAGACATGATATTTTAAGAATACAGATATAATGTAAATTTACATTAATTTAGTGTGGATGTTTATATTTTAAAAAAGTGAACATTTATTAGATTTTAATAATCAAATATAAGAAGAATAATTACTTTATATACATATATATGTATATAAACACACATATACATACATACATATATATATATATATATAAGTGTTAATAGAAAAGTAATAAAGTAAGGGAAGAAAGAACTAATTAATTTCTGGACTGAAAATTATACGTATAATAATTGGTGGAGAGGTATGTATAATGGTATATATAATGTTTATTCAGTCACTAGCTTAATGACATCATAAGCTTATAATAATGTTTATATCATTTTCATGGTACAATCGTAATTAATTGGAAAGAATATTTATTTATTTCGCGCATAGTCTCTCTAATTATTATTTGTACACAGAATACAACGGAGTTTATACCCAACACGTTTCGCAAAAGTTTTGCTTTCGTACTCGATGTATTTTATTATATAATTATTTTTATTAACTTCTGACAATGAACGTCACTCAGATACCTTAAAATAATAATAATAACAGTTTATTGTGCGTAAAAAAATTTAACTCACTGAAAATGTCATCAACAAACAAATAAAATTAATCATATTTTAATCTTTGATTCCTTAATGAAAACACAAATATTATGTTAATTAATTAATTAATTGTTAATCAAGTTTCTTGCTAACTGCACCGTAAAGTAAACCCTACTTTACGTGTATAAATAAGTGGGAAGAAATTGTGGTCGGTTGACCAGACAAACAAAAGTACGTGACACGTGGCGAGAGATGAGACCGATTAAACTTAAAAGAGACAGATTTCCATAATACGCGGATTAAGATAATTAATTAAAAAAATAATTATTTGTTAACGTGATACAGTTCCTTTTTACTGGTTTTGCAATTTTTTAATGTCGCCGAGGGTTACAGAAAGCAGTCGTAAGTAGACCAAATCAGGGAGCAGCAGTAAACTGTGTATTTACTGTCGTTTTATTATATGTGCAATTGGGATTATTGAATATTTTAATTAATTAAGATGTTGCATTTGGACACTACAACTACAAATGTGCACCAGCTGGAAATTCGTAGATTTGTTTTATTTAATTTCTGGTTGGTTTCATGCTCTCTTTCCATATATATATATATATATATATAATAGAATATAATAGAGTAATATATATCTACCTCCTTAAGGTGTAGATAATTAATCATATAAGTTTTGGTAGTTTGAAAATTTATTTGAAAAGTTCTAGTCTATTAATACGTACAGTAAATTTAGATGAAAAAAAAATGATTTTACAATTATACTCCTATTAGTTATTATATGTGGCTCCCCTAAATTTTGAAAAATACAAGATGCTCACTTAAATTTTAATAATGTAAAAAAACTTTAACTTTTAAAAAAATATAAAAATACCTCTAACTAATTATTTATAATAAAAAAAAGTAAATATTTTATTCCTATATTATTGTCTTAAACTATTAAAAGATATATAAAATGATTGTAGTGTTATTATTTTTATTTTTTATAATTAATATAATTTTATTTTA
Organism: Azadirachta indica; assembly: GCA_022749755.1. Lineage (NCBI taxonomy): Eukaryota > Viridiplantae > Streptophyta > Magnoliopsida > Sapindales > Meliaceae > Azadirachta > Azadirachta indica. Next base: position 16,655,498 of record CM040446.1, read on the forward strand.
ATATTTACAATTAAAATTATAATAATATTTTTATCGTTAATTTTTTACAATGTTAATTATATATAATTCACACTATAAAAATCTTAAGCATTAATTTTTGTAATATTAATTGTAAAATTTGCTATAAAAAAGTATTTAAATTCTACAACATAAAAATTTAAAATTTATTTGTAAAAAAATTTAAAAGAAATTTTTTATTTTTAATTGTAGAAAACTAAATGGCCTAGTTTGGGGATTTTGACAAAATAGATCATTAAAAATTGTTAAAATTTCTAAAATAGAGTATTTAATTCTTACAAGTAATAGTAAGAAAATATGTTATAAATATTTTTATAAATAAATAAAAAATTTCACATTGTAAAATTTTAACTATTTCTAACAATAAATTTTACATTGTAAAACATGTTATAATTAATATTTTTAAAAAACTTAAATATTTTGATAATATTAGTATATATAATTTTTGAAATAGACTATTTTAATTAAAATTTTTTAAGGAATTAATATTGTAAAAAAATTGACATCAAATTTTTAAAGAAAAAAAATAATAACGATTAAAATATTATTATAATTTTTAACTTTAAGAATTAAAATAAAATTATATTAGTTATTAAAAATAAAAATAATAATACTATAGTAATTTTATATTCTTTTAATAGTTTAAGATAATAATATAATAATAAAATACTTATTTTTTAATTATAAATAGGTTGTTAGGGTATTTTTTTTTTTTAAGTTAAAGATATTTTTACATTATCAAAAATTTAGGAGAGTTAAGTACAATAATTAATAAGAACATAATTATAAAATCATACTTTTTTTATCTAAATTTACTATGTATATTAACATATTAGGATTTTTAAAATAAAATTTTAAACTATTAAAACTTATACAACTAATTGATCAAATTTTAAGGACCTAGATGTCCTTTTTATCCTATAAAATATGTAACACATGAATCACAATTTACTATTACCAAGTGTTCTGGTACACATAAATCATTTCACATTCTCTCTAATTACTGGAAAAATTTATATATTTATATATATTCACACAAAACTCTTCTTTAATTAAATTTGAACAGAATAAGAGAGTAAATATTAGTAACACAATCATGCATTGCTTATGATAAATACTTTTACTTGTAATGATTATAACTTTCTAAGAGAATCAACAACAATATTTTTCTATATACTTTGATAGTATTAATGTAAAACTATGGAACAAATAATTATTTATATTCTATTTCAAGATATTGATGATCTCAAATATTATATAACAATTTAATATTATCTCACTTTATGTACAATGTTACTCAATTCTAAGCGTAAAATTTGTTATATTATTATAATTACTTTTAGATATAATTTATTATGAAAATAGTATTAAATGATTTTGCACATGTTAGTTAATTATCTTTTGTTTAATCATTCGTTTACATTTAATACTTTATAACAGAAGTATTTTAGTTAAAAAAATTTGAATTGATTATTTTTAAGATATAATTAAAACAGTAATTATTTATAAAAATTCAGTGTAAATTTTGATAAGTAATGTTAAATTTTTAATTATAAATGCAAAAGACATAATACACTAATTTTGAAGCTATGTTTGATCTAGATTATTGATTGTCACTTTCTGATTTAACTTTATACGTGTTAATGTAGATGCCAGTCAAATTATAATTCTGGGGAGATCGACCAAAAGCCTATACATTTCATATAAATTTTTAACAAATACAATCTCAACTCTGGTGCAAGCATTGTTAAAAATTACGAGGTCGGTCGATTAGACGCCAAAACGCATGTGAGGTTGCGTGGAAGGGATGTAGTATGGGATTCTGTTAATAGCACATACGTGGCGAATAATGAGTGGATGAATCATACATGAACGGAGGTACTTGATTGGAAGTTGTGCTAGAAGTTAGAAGCCAGACAACACGTTTACCCAAACCCTAATTGAAATTGGGATTGGAGCCATGTTGCAGATGCAGCCAGCCAGCCAGCAGGTGGGTTTCCGGGCCCCACAGGTTTACCTTTTTTTTTTTAATCTTTATTAAAAAAAAATAATAAAAAAAAAAGACAGCTCTACTCCATTGTCTTCTCTCAATCATGTACGAAAACCCACTGCTTTGCTGACGCATCTCTGTTTTAATTTTTAAAATTCCCCTTTTCTTTTTTGTGTTTTTATTTTTATACATGGCCCCAAATTGGCCAATACATTATCCCTTCACTGGTGCATTCTTTAATATTTATTTATTTTACAGCTTAAAATGCTAAGAATTTGTTAAAAGAAAAAAAAAAAAACTAAATATAAAAATTGATGTATAGGAAGAAAAACCAAAATATGGAGAATGAATTCAGAGACGGTGAAGAGTAGAGAAACGATGTTAGGCTTAGGCAAAGGACAAAGTAAGTAAATCATGTCCGTACAAGAAAAAAAGAAAAAAGACCTTTCTCGTGAAAAGACCAAAAACCAATCCCTCTAACTCCGGAGTAACCAGCCCTACAAGTTACAAACCTTAGATTTTGTGATACTTCGACAACTTCTCGACAAAACCAAATCCCGCGCCCGCCCACTTCTATATATATATATATATATATATATATATATAATATTTTCACTGTACTTGTTTAATAATTGGTGATTTCAGTGTGATCTATTTCAATAGCTAAATAGATATATTTTGTTTTAGATAAATAATTCGTCACAAATAAATTCATATTTACTGGTGATACAAAACGTTGACATTATATATATATATATATATGTATATAAGTTAAAAAACAAGATCATTTCATTTGTGATTTGATGAACAATAGTAAGTAGCTTTTGGTGCACAAAATAAGGAGAGTGGACAACAGCACTCCGGGATTTCTTACCTACAAACACTAACAATCCCTAATATCTACATAATTAGGACAAAATGAATAAAATGCATGTCACCGTCAACTCATTCCACATAAAGTTATTAACTTTGGTTTCCCAAAAGTGCTTTTGGACAAAAAATTTTAAAAAAAAAAAAAAAAAACTCTTAATCACAGGGCACTAACTTCTCATGATTATCCACAAAATCTATCATGGGTTATAGCCTTTATTTATTTATTAATTTATTTTCCTCCTATCCTTTGTGTACCTACTTAACCAACATGCCCCTTCTCTTGAATCTTTTTATAGGTTATACGTGCTTTTATTGAATTGGACCTAGTTAATATGTTGAAGTTCAATTATTATACATACAAAAAGAGGAAACTTCTACACTCTCTATAATGCAAGAAAAAGATTACAAGAGAGTTTTAATGCAACAATTTTGGTTTCTTCTCCTTTTTCATATCAAACGAATTCATTAAATCAATTTAATTCAATTGAATATACACTTATAATTGAGAAAATTTTTTAATCAAACATAAAATCTGCTCGATATTATTTTATTATGACTCTTAAGTGGGTATGTAGGAAACGCTTAATTATTGTTTTTAAGTCTCCAACTTTTGACATTGTATTGATTAATTATTATGTACAATGTCCATAAGTGTTTTTAGGTAATTATTTAATAAAATATAAATATTACAAAATCATACACATAATTTAGGCCTTAGGCCTTACAAACAAATGAACGTAAACATAGCCAATTTGTAGTTGGATCCACAACAAAGCAAGGAAGTAGTTTTGCTTTACGTTAACAATATGGTCAAATTCCACCTCCTGCTTCTTCCCAGAAACTCAAGCAGCCGCCTATGAACATATGTTCACGAAACTACATATAAACAAATTTGAAGAAAAATAACATTTTTTAATACTTGTAATAAATAAAAAAATTGAACTTACGTATGTTAACGCCTAATGTGTGTGTATGTGTGTATAGATATACAATATAAAATAAATAAATAAAAATGGGATCCTTAAGGTTAATGCGGATGGCCTAATATGGTATCCTTCAGTGAAATTGGGCCAAATGTGATAAATTATTAACCCAAATGTATATTGATTGGGCCTGAAATTGCTAAGGCCCAATGCTCAGTTCTATTGGAGCCCAATGAATTTATGCGGGACTTTTCGCGATTTTAATGATGGGATAATAGCATTTGAGCTTCCAATGTTTTGAAATGATAAATAAGGACATAAGATGTAAATTATTTCCCTACAAGTCCATTCTCTCAGCCTCTGTTAAAAATATGTTAATCAACTTAATGATTTGACTATTATATTCTGAACTGAATCTGTAAGCCTTGAAACAAAAAGGTACTTAATTTTCTAATAGCGTTCCATTTTTCGTATCAATATTATAATATTAATTTTGTTGGCAAACGTTTTATGGAATTTAACGGAGCAGATGATCCTGTGTAATTTTTTTTTTTACAAACTATATAATTTACTGTTTTATCCAAATTTAAGGATTCAAAATTATTACTCCTGAAAAATAATTATATAACTATTTTTTATGGCTATTTAATGGTTTTGTCTGGTTTATATGACTGCATATGATGATATCAAGCCAATTATTAAATCATGATTTCGTCGGGCCACATTAATGTTTATTTTAACATCCGCTTGAACTTGAAATTATAATAAGTTCCAGGCAAAGTACAATTTAATTAATAATATTTTTTTAATTCAAAAAATTGACGAATAATTACATTTTAACTCTCAATCTCTCTAGTAAAACATAGAATTACAAATAATACAAAATACTTTATGTTTAGGGCCCATTTATAATAACTTTTCAAATCCTACTTTTCAGAGTAAATTTTTTATTCATAAAATTTTTATAAATAAATTTTTAATAAAATTTTATTAATCATTTAATTGTTATAAATAATTTTTAAATAAATTTAATAATTATTTTAATAAATAAATATTTAATATTATATTTTAAAAAATAATATAACTTTTTTAAAATAAAATAAAATATTTTAAATAAGTTTATCTTTTAAAAAAATTAAAAAAATTTTACTTTAAAAATTTGAACTTTAGGTTTTTTTAATAAAAAATAATTTTTTTAATTCTAAACATTTTTTTGATATTAATTAAATAATACTCAAAAATTTAAAAAATATTTTTTTATTAATATAAAAATCCTTTTTTTAACTAGTCTTTTAGTTAATTTTCTCTTTTAACTAACAAAAAAAGGAAACTAAACATCAGCAAAGCGTCAACCAGGGGTATTGTTCCAGCGTCAACCAGAAGGATTTGAGTCCCCGATCTGCTTGTGGACCCCATTCAAACCCTCTCAAGCCCAATACCAGATTCTAGAAGCACCACCTCACTTGCGGTGACTCCAACTTTTTCTAACCGCATGTGATCACATCGCACTTGCCCACTATTTCACAATTAAATGTAAAAAAAAAAATAATAATAATTGGGATAATTACATTTAAGTCTTAAATTTAAAAAAATTGTATAAGTAAAAATATGATTTACACTATCTTAATAACATCGGGTTAGGTGAAAAATACATTGACAAATCAATGATTTTTATATCTTATTAGTTAGTACTCTACAAGTATTAAATTAAAAAATATAGATACTTTTTATGCGTTTGATTTTATTTTAAAGATTCTTATTAAATCTAATTAGTAATAAAAGTTATTTTGAGATTAATAATAATCTATATGGTAACTAAAATAAATTTTGGAGTCTTTCACGAATAATATTAGGTAAAGAGTGCTTAATGAAATCAATATATATTATTACATACATGCTCTTTCTTTATAACACTCTTAAATCATCATAAATCTTTAAACGAGATAAGTTTTAAGGTATAACCATTAAAATATCAAATCATTGATTTTAAAAATAATAACACTTAAACCCTTGTATTGTTATATTTTACAAATAAAAATAGAAGATATTTGCTTCTAATATATAGATCTTAATTTTTATTAAAATAAATATTCTCTTTACTATTAAATTACATACTCAAATAACAAATATAAAAATTTATTTCGTCATTTTAATAGAGTTATTGTAATTTTTAAAAATCTATTTGTTATAAATGGATGAATTATGTTATTACTCATGAACTTATAGAAACTTAGTGATCCGGATGTTATGATCCTATTAATTTAACATTTTTTAATGGGACCTGAAAACAGGAACTTACATGTCAAAAAGTGAAAAATCATGTACTTACATGTGAGTTTGTAAAAGATAAGGACCCAAATGTTATTTTAGCTAAAATTCTAAAACAATCTGGGAAATATACGCATATAAATATATTTTCTTTTCTTGCAAGAAAACAGAAATTCCTATCAGTGTCTCCGATTTAAGAAGAAAAAAAAAAAAGAAAAGAATTAAGAGGAGAAAGAAAACAATCGAGCGAGAAGGAAAAAAGAGTGTTAATTTTAAAAGAGGGAGAAATTTGGTGTAGATGCATGTCGGAGGAATAACAGTGGATCTTAACTGGTTTCTTCAATTGATTTTGACATTGTTTATAATCGCTTTTGGTTTGCTTTACTTGGTCAAGAATACGGCGTCGAAGTACTTCGAGGTCGACGCCAATTTCGAAGGCGGCACCGATCGCAATAGCCAGGTAATGTCGTCGGTTCCCATGGACACGGACTACTTGTCCTGCGCCGTCTGCTCCAATCCCGGAACCAAAAAGTGCTCCCGTTGTAAATCTGTTAGATACTGGTACGATAATTTTTCGACTGGTTTTCTTTTATAATTATTTTAATGATTATTGATTCAATATTTCGATGTTATGTAGAAAAACCCGAATTTTAATTAGATTAATTGTTTTTGTTATTATTATTATTATTATTACCTTTAGAAGCTGTTCTGGGATACTTGTTGGATACTAATATTATGTATTGAGCAAGTAAGCTTGAAATAATAAGAAGAGTATAGTTTTATTTTAATAATATATTTTTGTTGTATCATGAGCTGCTTTTTCAGGAAGTGTTGTCTCCAGATATCCTCTTTCCATAGTTTTGTCAATACTTCATACGTTTATAGTTTTTTTTTTTTTTTTTAAGAAAATTAATGACTTTGTATAGTGAAGAAAAACTAGTTCAAGGAGAAGTTTACCTATGTCTAAGCTCGAATCTGAATGCCCCTCTGGTTAAATTTAGCTTAAATTTATCAATTTTTGCTTTAGCAGTGGTTTACTTGAAGTTTTTTGGACTAAATATTTGTTGTTAACATATGTCTATTTATTAGTTAAACAGTTATGAAGGTTTGAATGCCCATCTGGTTATATTTAGCTTAAATTTATCAATTTGTGAATTAGCAGTGGTTTACTTGAAGCTTTGGACTAAATAGTTTTTGTTAAACCTGTGCCTACCTATTAGTTCGACAGTTATGAAAGGTGCAATTGTAGAAATCTAGTTATTCGTTTTTTCGTGAGGTTAATGGGAATTGCCCATGAAGTATGCTATGTTGGATAAAATTGATTGAATTTGCATTGGCGCACTTGCCTTTTCTTGGGATGTAATGCGAGTGGCTTGGTTTGGCATATAACTTGTCTAACAGCCCGGGCCCAAAATTGACTAGATGTTGTTTGCTTTGACACATAGTTCGTCACAGATTTTTTTTTGGGCTTTGCAATTCATAATACGTCTCTTTAATTAAAGAGACCTGAGTATTTATAACCTAATCCAGTCTTACCATCACTTTTGAAGTGGGATGTAAAAATCTCCCCCTTTTGGACCTTACTTCCTTATAAGGAGGCTAATAGTGTAAAATGAACAGTTAGAACATCTTGATATATCTGGACTCAGTTCCTGATGTGCAAGATGACCTAGTTACTATTAGGATTTATCTGAACATTGTGGCTAGGGCCAAGTAAACGTGGTGTCCCTTTCAATTTGACCAAAAAAAAATTTGAATAGTTATATTCAAGGATATGGTTTTGTCTTATCCCAAGCACCTGTGTTTTTGTGGAAGTTATTGCCTTGCCTCTGTGGTGGAGTTGTCTGCCTCATTCTGCAACAGTAGTTAGTTTATTCATTACTATCATGTTTGTGGTCGGTATAATTTGATGGTCTCAATGCTGTGAGTTTTTCATTTTAATGTTTATTTTATTGTACAAATGCTTCAAACTCTACAAATTGTTCACACTTCCAGCTCATCAAAATGCCAAACAACCCACTGGCGTTCTGGGCACAGCAAGAAATGCAAGGATCATGGCAAAATAAATTCAGTTCAGACTGCAAGAAGTGATTTTGGGTCAAAACCTTCTAGTGTTGGGGGTAAAAATTTTTCTGGAATTGCACTTGTTCCTGCCCGTGGAATCTCTAAGGTTATAAAAAGGCCGCGAGAGGTGAATGTTCCGGACCTTTCCTTTTTAGGTCCCAGTTGAAATGCTTTTGACTTTTTAATTCTCTAACTAGAATTCACTGTTAGATTTTCAGGTTCTTTTCCCATACGATGAATTTGTGAAACTTTTCAATTGGGACAAGCCTGGATTCCCTCCTTGTGGCCTTCTAAATTGTGGAAACAGGTTTGTGTTTACCGTACTTAGGATATGCTATAACACCATTAGTTGGATCTCTGGTGGTTTAAGAACCACAGAAGATGTAGTTGTGTGCTTGCTTGTGCATTATACAGACTTTCTCAAGGAAAAATTTAGTATAATTATGAATTCTTGATTCTTATTTTATTCTTTTGCTCTTTTTTTCTGTGCAGTTGCTTTGCGAATGTGGTTTTACAATGCCTTGCATACACAAAGCCGCTGGTTGCTTACCTGTTGGAGAAAGGACATCGGAAAGAGTGTAAATCACATACTGGAATCATTTATGGACCTCTACTCTGGTTTCTTAACAATTTCTCATTCTTTTGTTGATTCTAATTTTCAGGTGGTCGTGATGATTGGTGCTTCCTGTGTGAATTTCAGGCACATGTTGAAAAATCAAGCCGAAGTTTGCATCCCTTTTCACCAATGAGTATCCTCTCACGCTTACCTAACATTGGTGGTAATCTTGGTTATGGAAGACAGGAGGATGCTCACGAGTTTATGAGGTTAGCATCTTGATGACATCCAATTATGGATATTGGGTGGAATAAATTGTCTTGTTAGTGGGTTGAATTGCAAGTTTAGTACCACATTCTGAACTTCCGTTATCTTCTTTTGCAGGTTTGCTATTGATACCATGCAATCAATTTGTCTTGATGAATTTGGTGGAGAGAGAGCTGTTCATCCTAAGTCACAAGAGACAACACTTATTCAACATATATTTGGTGGTCACCTTCAATCACAGGTGAAAAAGTTCTGTTATTCTCTAAGTCTGTATTGTTGTAATTTCTGTCAACCTGTCAGGTCTAAAACTTGTTTTCTTCTTTTCTGTCATATTGAATGAAAATGTCTTAAATTGATGAACTGAGGGATAGGAAAAGATATTGCGCATTCTGAATTTTATCCAATTCAATACCATTGCAAAATGTACTTAAACATATTTGGCAAGAGTTTTGAATTTGAAAACTAGGCAATGTTAATATGAATTACCATGTATTTCTTCTTTATGAGCTGGTTTTTCCTTTTGGATGGTCTTGGTATATCAAGGTATAGACTAGAGACCCTCATGTGGATTTGTGTAATTTTTCAACAGTTAATTATGTTTGATGCTTTATTGTGTCCTAGTGTATTCTGGCTTTAGTTAAGTATTCTGAATTGTTTTGTTTGTTTGAACTGCAGGTGATATGTTCGAAATGCAATAATATTTCTAATCAATATGAAAATATGATGGATTTAACTGTTGAAATTCATGGTGATGCTGGAACATTGGAGGAATGTCTTGACCAGTTTACTGCCAAAGAGTGGCTTCACGGAGATAATATGTATAAATGTGATGGGTATGGATGCTTGTCCCTCTTCCATGGTTGTTAAACTGTAAAATTTTCTTAGGCACAGGGAATATATTGGCCTCTTTTGGCTGAATGATTTTTACCTCACTTATTTCTTCATGTCATGCAGACACGAGTTGGTGTAGTTTTTGATAATCACTGTTTCCATCTTTTGTTCCAAGGGGGTTACCATACCTTCATATACATATGTAGTATATATTTTTCTGTTCATGGAATTTAATTGTATTAATGATGCTGGTGTGTACCGTATATTTTATCCCAACTTGAGATATACTATTCTTCTTGACAGATGCAATGACTATGTCAAGGCATGGAAGCGACTAACCATTCGACGAGCCCCGAACATTCTTACTATTGCCTTAAAAAGATTTCAGGTTTGATACTATGAGCCATACCCATCTTGTATGAGTGATTTAAAAATTATTTTACTGAAGACATTAAATGCCTTTCTGAGTCCCTTACCACAGTAATTCTATGACTTTTATCTCCAGAAATTTTAGTTAATGCTTTTTCAGTTTTTCTTGTGATTTCTGAAATCATTCTCTTGGCAAAATTTTCAGAGTGGGAGATTTGGTAAACTTAACAAAAGAGTTGGTTTTCCTGAGACTTTGGATTTTAGTCCTTACATGAATGAAGAAGGAGATGGTTCAGACATCTACAAGCTATATGCTGTTGTTGTCCATGTGGATATGCTGAATGCCTCGTTTTTTGGTCACTATATCTGTTATATCAAGGATTTCCGTGGAAACTGGTACCGAGTTGATGACTGTAAGGTAGACTCTGTCTCTCTCTCTCTGATTGCATCCACTATTGCTGGTTTGTTTACATCTGTTAATAATTCTAAGAGGAAAGTTGTCTTTGCCAAGGCCTCTGTTAGTTATTGTATGGTCTTCGGTTAAACCAGCAGTGGTGGACATTTTAACTGGGGCATGACCTTGAAAGAAGTCTAGCAGTGCACTTTGGATAAGGAATTTGTTAGATTGGTGTTTTGGTTTTGAGCGTTATGCCTATCAACTTTGACAACTATTTTATGTATCCCCAAGTGCATATGTACATGCATTTTTAATGTGTATACGTAGTGTATTTGGATTCTCTGTTTCTTCTAAACCTCCCTCAACTTTTAATAGGTTATGAGTGTTGAATTGGAAGAGGTGCTTTCTCAGGGAGCATATATGCTTTTATATAGCAGGTGCATTTTCTCTCCCTAATCTCATTATCTCTTTTTTGCCCCTTAAAAAAATCGCTTAATTCACTTTGCATATTAGCAGAGAATGTCACCATAGAATATGGTAGCTCGGTGCCTTGTAGATGGCCCTGCACCCAAAGGTTGCTTTTCTTTATGCCAAAGCAGGCATATAATTCACATCCATTGAAATAGATTGAGAGACCTATTATAGTAAATTGGAATAAGAGTCCGTTTGGTATAGCTTTTTAAATAGAGTTTTTTAAAGTAGAGCTTTTACCCGTATAACTTTTATGAGTAGAGATTTTAATAAAAATTAATTAATCGTTTGGTTATTACAAATGACTTTTGAGAAAAATTTGAGTAATTACTTTAATAAACAGATTTTTAATATTTTATTTTAAAGAAATTACGTAGAATTTTTAAAATAAAGTAAGAGTATTTTAGACAATTTCACTTTTTAAAAAAGCTGGGAAAGCTCTACTGTCAGAAGCCCAAATTTTGGGCTTCTTCTAATAGAAGAAAAATAGTTTTTTTAATTCCCAAAAACTCTTTTTCATTGTCAATCAAACAACATTAAAAAATTTGAAAAGAGTTTTTATCATTAAAAAAGCTCTTTTGGCCAATAAAAAAGTCAAACCAAACGGGCACTAATTTATATCAGTGGTCTCAAATGTGTTGTACGATATATGAACTGCAATTGATGAGGCTAAAATTGCTGGAAATAAGTAGAAATGAAAAAAGGGATCACACTTTTCCATGCAGTAAAATACCAAGGTAATACAGTGGTATGTGTTGAAATATGTGCTTGCTTGTCTGGATTTAAGTTCAAACTTCTATCACCCAATTTCTAGTATTATCCATTTCAGTTCAAAAGATGGTGATTCAGCTCCTGCTTGCTGGTTTTTATGCAGGTTGTCACCACGGCCTTCATGTTTAGTGAATAATGAATCTTCCAAGAAGGATGACCAGAATGCAGTGGATGTGGAAGCAGAGCCTAATTCAAAAGAAGTTGAATGCTCTTCTACTACTAAGTCAACTGAACCCATTAGCAGGTCTGTCTCCCTCCAAAGTGACGATGCTTCAGATTTGAGAGTTTCAAGTTGTGAAAATGAATCAAATATGGGAATTCATTCTCATGCGGTACCAGTACATTTCAAGGATAATAATTTGGGTAATATTGAGGCAAGTTCACTTGTTCCCAAGGAGGTTTCCAATCGTGAAAATCAGCCATCTTTTGGCTTCAATTCTGAAGCTTTAAGAGTAGATCCCAAGGATGTGGATATAGTTTATGTGCAGTCAAGTTCATGTGATCAGCAGGACTTCTCTAAACGCAATGGAAAATCACATGTTGCCTCTAAAGCTGGGCGAGAAGATCTAGGGGATATGAATATTGTTGATTTTGATGCATCCATACCCGTTTGTAGAGACGTTACTGTTACTGGCTGTGATAATGATTTGCATGTTGCAATTGATCCAGAATCGGAAGCTTCGCTGAAAAATTCAGAAGGCATGAATATGGTCAATGGTGAGTCAAGTTCAGTTGCTGTGAAGGAAATTAAAGTCTCTGGCAACACATGTTCTTTTCCAAGCGATGAGATGTTTTCTGCTGGAGCTCATAATTTGAGTCGCGAAACACTGGTCAACAGTTCGGAAGTTGAGAATGGAAATGGATTCAAGAGAGCAGCAGGAATAACAGAAGAAATTTCAGAATAATCCGGTTGGATATTTTTCGACTAATTTTTGGTTCATATTTTTTAAAGGATCCCCATCTTCAAAGGAAGAGATCAAGTTGGGAATTCTTATCTGGGGTTTCGATATTTGTAGAAATCGCAGATTCTATTGTACTGATTTTTTAGATGGACATTTTTAACTTTAATTATTAGTGATACAGTAAAAGGATATCATTAGGTGGAGATCGGTACTTTTCTTCGTTATAAATGTTGTTTAGTTTTTTTTATTTTTCTTTTGGATTTATATAGGCGTTTTCTGAACATTTCTGTGTCGCTGATTTGCACTCATGTTAAGTGTTATCTTTCTTCCCCACCAATTCTCGGCGCAAAGGGAAAAGACATTAACCTTTGGAAGAGGCGTTTGGGGTTTGAAAGATGTAGTGTGACGAAAAATGAAAAATCCCAAAATTTGAAAACAAAACATTAAGAGGTAAGGTGGATCTCAACTCGGCCAAGCCCATTTAGGCTTTGTACCCCCGACTAGCCAGTTATTTTTGTTGGCCGGCAATTATTTACTGGGCTCCCGTGCTATCGTCTGTACGGATTGTAGGGAAGGGAGAGAAATCGCTAAGCGAAAGAGCGTTTTTTATCTTATTTGGCAAAGCATTTTCGAATCGGGGTACTTTGGTCAAATCGTACAATTATTTTAGCTAAAATCTGTAAGAAAATTCGTAAAACTGTTATTTATTTACTGGCAATTTACAATTTATATTACTACAGTTATTAAATATTGGAAGTTCGCGTCATTTGTCACTGACTGGCGCAATCCACACTCACTCAAAAACCCTTTCTCTTGATCCAAGGAAAAAGAACCCCGTTTTTTTTTTTTTTTTAATTTATTATTATTTTTTGTTCCCAACAGTCCAATTTTGCGGTGACTATGTAAAAGAACCCTTGTTTCAGGTAATTATTGTTTATATTATTATTTATTTTCCGTGATTTGTTGATCCTATTTCAGCATTCCTGACTTCTAGCTTTCTGTCATATGCAGGGTTTTACATTTCGTTAATGAGTTGAGACCGTGAAATTGGCGGGTTTTCGATTCATTAACCATGGAAAATCGCAGTGATGCAGAAGTGTCTCCGTTTTTGAGGTTGCTCTTAGTTAATTTTTGGTTCCATTGCTTTATATCACATTCGTAGTATTAAGCAAATGTTTGCTTTCAGATGCAGTAAAGGGCACTCACGAAAATAGCTTTTAAACATTCGAAACTCCTCAAAACTATAATTTGATTGATTTGCCTTATATTTCTGCAGTCAAAATTTTATGGGTTCTTCTTTGAAAAGGGCAGAACTGATTTCTTCAACCAGATGGTAAAATTAGTACTTGCTTTATATTTTTAAGCCATTTCTGCTTGATTTCGCATTCCTTTTGTTGCCTCAGTTTTCGACCTTTAATTTTTAAAGGTTCCAACGAGTTATATGTTAATTATATGATTGGTAATTTATGCTTCCATACTTTGAACGAATCTGAATTAAATCATGTTGAAATTTATGCTCTGTATCAAAATGCAGTTTGTTCGCTGCCTTGTCATATGGGATTTGTTCGATGGCAATGGTGTTTATTAATAAGGCAGCTGTTATGCAGTATGAGCACTCAATGACCCTTCTCACTTTACAGGTATCGAGATAAGAGCCAAAAAATAGAAAGTCGCATTCATTTCTGTACATATATTGCACAGATCATTTATATTGATATGGGATATTATTTACTATCTCTGATTGTCTTAGCAATTGGCAACTGGCTTGCTTATACATGTTGGTCGACAAATGGGATATACAAAAGCCAAAGCATTTGATTCGACAACGGCTAAAAAGCTTCTACCTGTTTCACTTTTCTACAATGCTAATGTGGCATTTGCTCTAGCAAGCTTGAAAGGAGTTAATATTCCTATGTACATTGCAATAAAAAGACTCACGCCGCTTGCAGTATTGATTGCTGGATTCTTTTCAGGGAAAGGAAAACCTACAACTACGGTTTGTACTCCCCTTTCTTATCAATTAATTACCTCATCTGTTTTTTGAATCTGTAGTATCCATTTCCTGTCTCTTAATAAAATCTTTTCTCTGTAAATTTGTTCTTGTGAATAGAGTGAGTGTTCACTTACAGCCATTTTTTAACATCATTCTGCTGTTTCCTTTTAAATGGCATATGATGCTTAATCTCAACAATAGTTTGGTCTGGCAAACTGATTTTGCTACATGATATTAATGAAGCTTTTTTCTCTTGTAAATCTATAGTATTTTTTAACTTGATCATTGTTTAATTGCATTCTGTTTCTTGTGCTTGCATAATGTATTTGATTAAGGAGGTTAGTCTGAGATTGGCAAGCATCCAGCTTTAAAGCTGTTTCATTTGTAATTGTTAAAGTAATAAAATACCATATCAAATTCTTGCAGAGAAGCATCTTCCTGACGGACATTCTCTTATAATTGTAATTGCCCTTTTTCATATTTCAGGTAGCTCTTTCAGTACTATTAACTGCTGCTGGTTGTGTTATAGCAGCTCTTGGAGATTTTTCTTTTGACCTTTCTGGATACAGCATGGCCCTAGTCTCTGTTTTCTTCCAGGTCAGATATATCTGTCCACTTTATGGTAGCTTCAAAATTGTTTATGGTGATTAAGGTGGCAGTTTTAATGATAGAGGTGTTTGATGTCAAATGCAGACCATGTACCTTGTGTTAGTTGAGAAGTCTGGTGCAGAAGATGGGCTTTCTTCCATTGAGATCATGTTATATAACAGCTTTCTTTCGCTTCCCTTTTTGTTACTATTGATTGTAGTAACAGGAGAGTTTCCCATTTCTTTGTCAATATTGTTTGCAAAGGTAAGAACATCTATCTGTTTGCTTTTTATGTGAACTAATTCTTAATTGTGTTGAAAAGCAATTTCACTTTCATTTTGTCACCACTATCTTTTATTTTATTTAAATAGTTTTACTGCATTCACTGATGTACTAATATGTAAATCCCTTATCGAACATGAAATTGTCTTTATTTGCAGAGTAATTCCTTTTATTTTTTGGTGATCCTTACTCTTTCTTTGGTGATGGGTATTTTTCTGAATTATACCATGTTTTTATGCACCGTTGTCAACTCTGCTCTAACCACGACAATTGTTGGAGTCCTCAAAGGCGTTGGGTCAACAGTATGTATACACAATCTTTCTGGCTTTAATTTTGTCACTTGTAGAGAAGAAACAAGGAAACTGAACTCTTAACCATTTCCACAACTATTGTTGGAGGATTTTAAATTTCTTTTTCCTGCACATCCTCATTTGCCTTGTTTATCAATTTTATGAACATCCAGTGCTTGACAAAGATTCTATCTCTGTTTTTTTTTTTTTTTTTTTTTCATGCTCAGACCCTTGGTTTTTTCTTGCTGGGTGGTGTGCAAGTGCGAGCTTTGAACGTGACTGGATTGGTTATCAACACAGCTGGTGGCTTGTGGTATACATATGCCAAATATCAGCAAAAAATGAACAAACCACCAAAATCAGATATAGAGGCTCATCGTAGATAAAATGACTTATGAAGATTGTAGGTGGTTAGTAACTTCTACTTTCTGTTGTTAATGTACTAGCACTGCTGTGTCATTCATTTTTGAAGATATAATTAAGTAGATTTTCTGTTCCCTGTATGGTGTTGTATTTCCTCAACATGAACTAGTTTGATAGCAATTTCTTTTCCAAACAGTAAAACCACTCATGTTGTAGAAACAAGTAGATAAAAGAAGAATTATATTTGTCGATCATCTTGGTGATGAGATTTCTAGTTTACATACTGCTCTCTTATTGGACGATCTGATGCCTTTTTACCGCAGCGAAACATTGAGAATCAATTGTAGTGAAAACTGAACTACTATATATGAAAATGCAACGGGTCATGCTACTGTAGATTTTTTAAAAAAAAATTTTATTTATTTATTTTTTTTGTAACTCGTAATTTAGGAATGATAAAAACGGAAGAGTTTGACTTGCAACCGACAGATGTGGGTACAGCAGCATACTATACACTTTAGCCGCCTCGGTCTAAGGCTGTAACTGGGGCAAGTATATGAAATGAATATGATTATCTAGGACAGAACTGGTCCCTCTTTCTGCGCTTGGGCTTCATACATCAGCCTTTATTGGGCCACTTTAGCCGGGCGGTGTTTTTGCATATGTTAAAAATTCAAAGTCTCTCAATTACATTCACAAAATTCTATAATCACTAGCAAAAATTCCAACCTTAGATTGCTTAGAATAATAATCAGCCTTTTTCTTTTTTTTTTTAAGAAAAAGGAAAAAAAAAAGAGATGCCATTGCCAGCGAGCATTACCTTCTACCAAAAGTGATTCTTGGCTTAGAGAATCAGATGGTTGACTAAACTAACTTGTACCCTCCTGTAAAAGAACTTTACCGGAAAAAATTCCAGAAAGGAAAAAAGAAACAGCATGAAAATCGAACTGGGCTTTTATTTATGGATCAATCAAAGAAACCCAGTTGGAAATTAAAAAGAAAATGACTGGACAGAGAGAGAGGAGAACAGAGAAATCAATGATCTACAAACAAAGATAGGACCACAGTCTACCTTTAGCCATAAAAGAATTTTACAATCTTCGGCCGACACAAAATTGAGCTGGTAGGAAGCATCTGGGGTGGGCTTTAATTTCAAGTAGGACATTGCTTATGGGTGGTGGTTGCCTTCTCTTATTACAAATCACTCTTTTCTGCTGACACGTGCATTTTTAAATAACAATTTATTACGAAACAGTGCTGATTTTACATTTTTAAATTTCTTTATTCCAAATCTTTTACTGTATATAAAGATATTTTGATAAAAATTTTGTGATCGTACATTTAAATGGTACATTCCACTTCTTAAATATCCAAGTGCCTGCATTGACATTTGTTTTTCAACAACAAAAATCAGATTATAAATAGTATTTTGTAAAAGGAAATGATGCAAGAATCACTCACGTGTCAATTAAATAAGAAGAAAATATATTGAATGCTGAGTCCAAAGTCTGTTGGAAATAACTTTGATTTGAAACTGTCATCACATTTTAAATGCAATTGGGTTTCTATTTTTTGGTATAGTGTCACTGTATATGCACATGTTTTTATGTGTTTTGATTAATGAAATTGGTACTCTTTTTCTGTCTAAATTCGCTTTTCACAAAAAATAGTAATAATAATTAATGAAATTTGATGGATAAAGAAAGAAAAAAGAGAGAGAAAATAACCATACTTCTCCAGCTCAGATTTGCTGAATTTAAAGTTCATTTTGGATTTGGTTGAACAATTTCATATCACATCCAGAGAGACAGATCTAGAAATAATTGTCAATACCCATATATATAAAATTATATACATATGCATATAGATAATAACCAATGGAAAAAAAAAAAAAAGAGAGATCCAAAAAGCTAAAAGTTTATTGGACAATCATGTTTTACCCATCAAAGCTTATGTATTTTATAGCATTTGATCACTTGCATGCCAAAATATACACAATTTTTTTTTGTTTTTTTTTACCCAAATATACGTATCTCGAATTCAACTTTTTATATGTTATTATGATGTTTATATGATTTTCGATAGATCTCTAACATAGAGAATTATCAATGTAAAACAACTCAATGGGTTTTTTTTTGCATGTTAAAACACCAAATAGCAGTCCAAATCCAATGTCTTTTCAGTGTGAACAAATGTCGAGAAATTGAGAGGATAAAGTTAGGGTGATAAATCCAAGTCTAATACTTTTTTTCTTTTTGACAACTTAGTTCACACAGACCAGATTATAAAGCGAACTGAATTGCTGTAACCATTATTACATGCATCCCAAAAAGAAAGAAAAGTAGGTGGCAATATCACAAGCTAATTTTACATCTCCTTGCTTCCTTGCTTCTTCAAGATTCAATCCTTTTCTTTTCTTTGCCCACTTGCCCAAGGCAATTCATAATTACTTTCTTTAATTATTATTGATTATACCAATATTTTTACTTTGAAGTAATTACATGCAAAATTGTTACCATTTACTGCTGGTAAATGGTTACATGTTTAATGAGGTAATAACATTTATGTCTCTCATGTATTGTAATTCCTCCATAAAGGGCATACTTTTTTCATTAATATCAAATAGGTACTTACCATACCTAGTACGTGATGTTAATTGAAATTATTAAAATATGTTTGTTGTTAATTTGCACACTCTTATTAGTGTCATAAGAAAGTAATTTAATCATTTTAATTTAAGTTAAAGACAAACAATCACTTAGCTAAATCGTAAAAGGTTTGATCTCTGTAAAATTTTTGGTAGATTTCTTTCTAAATAATCATCCAATTTCAACACAAAATTTTCAATAGTGTCATACTTATATGCATGTAAACTTTCCGTAAATTTTTAGTTGAAAATGCTAGGTAGGTTTGGGACCTATTTGATATAAATATATAAATTGAGTCTTTATTTAAGAAAATAAAAATTTAAGGATCTTCATATTAATGTCTTATTATTTAATACAATAAAAACCAAACATAGTTCTCTATGAAATTAATTGTTATTTGCCTAGTTGCATTATATTTATTGCTTTTATCATTTTTTAATCACAGCATAGCATAATTATTTGCTTAATAATCAAATATTGTTCAGTAATTTATTGTTAATCTTAAATTAATGCCTCAAGATGACCAAAAAGAGCAAGATTATAATATAAATGCCCAACTTTAATTGACAATAATGCCATTACATATATAAAAGGAAAAATAAAGCGATGTCAAGGCAAAAGTAACAAAACAAAAGAATATTCTTATCATATTATGTCCACAACCGACGACATCATCCGGTGAAGGGTAATAATATTAAGAACAACAATAACAATGGCAATAATAATCTTATAATTAACTCTCATTTATTAAAATTTTATTACATGAAATCTCAAGTGACCCAATTTAGAAATTGTAATCTGTCTGTACAAGGTTCCTGTAAATCGAGGATCTTTTTCCTCTTTTTGACAGTTTTGGATTCTGCAAATTTTGTAATATAAATGTTGCTTGAAGGTAAAATTTTTAGCTGATAATTATTTTATTATGGAGTTCTGTGAGAATCTGAAGAACACGTTAAGCTCCTCATTTTTCTCCATCTTGTTCTAATAATATTTGATATTCCAGCTAAAAGCAACGGATTTAGCCAGACTGCCTGGAACCTTATCTGGATTTTTCACTAAGCATGGAGCGTTTAGTGTTTACTTGATAGTCAACTAGTGTCAACTATTTAGCTGACGTAGTCCACGTTTAGAAGGTTTCTTTTTTTTTTTGTTTTCTTTTTTATTTTTGTTTTCCGTAATTATTTTAGCATATTCTGTGAACTAAAATATTCAACAAAATGGTAATTTTTTTGTGAAGTTAAATGGAGAGTTTTGGTGCTTGTTTTGATTAGTAGACAAAATACCCACATCAAGATTTGCTGTTAGGTTCTTTCTCTCACAGCTTCAGATTCTTTTCCTCATAATGTTGCTTTCCCATGTTGCTTGTGTTTTCTAGACTGTGTGTTTCAGATTACAAAGAACTTCTCTCAGCTTACTCTTTCTTTACTTTTCTTAGCTTTTCTTAGCTACATTGTGGTGTAGAATGGAGAAGATTTGAAGTGGGTTCTTTGAGTATTTTGCTTGGGCGATCTAGTTCTTTGGAGATAATTTAGTTCATTTCTTGAAACAAGATCTGAGTATTGAAGATTTCCAGTTCCTGGTTTCTGGGTTGTACTTACGTTTGTCTGTTTCTTTTGTGTGAAAAATACAGAAATTGTTTGTCTACTGTAGAAAAATGGCTCCAAGGTTAGATTTTTCTGAGTGGTGGTCAAAGGATGCCAGGAAGGGAACACCAGTGGTGGTTACCATGGAGAATCCAAACTATTCAGTTGTGGAAATCAACGGCCCAGATGCTGCATTCCGGCCAGTTGAGAAGAGCAGAGGCAAAAACGCAAAACAAGTCACATGGGTTTTGCTTCTCAAAGCTCATCGTGCTGTCGGTTGTGTGGCTTGGCTAGCTACCTTTCTCTGGGCGCTACTTGGTGCCATAAAGAAAAGACTGATATTTAGACAAGGAGTTTCAATGGACAATGAGAAATTAGGAAAGGGAAAATTGCTTTTTACAGTCATTAAAATGTTTCTAGTGACTTCTTTGGCAATTCTCGCTTTTGAAATAGTTGCTTATTTCAAAGGTTGGCATTATTTTAGAAATCCTCATTTGCATATGCCGCGGACCAGTGATATCCAAGGCTTGCTTCATATGGTTTATGTTACTTGGTTAACATTTCGAGCTGATTACATTGCTCCCTCAATTCAAGCACTCTCTAATTTCTGTGTTGTTTTATTCCTTATCCAATCTGTGGATCGAATGGTGCTGTGTTTGGGTTGTTTGTGGATTAAGTACAAGAAGATTAAGCCGAGAATTGAGAGGAATCCATTCGACTCTGGTGATGTTGAGGGATCAAGCTATGATTATCCCATGGTTCTTGTTCAAATCCCCATGTGCAATGAGAGAGAGGTAATCCACAAAAACTTCATCTTTTCTTGTTTTTAAATTTATTTAGTCATTGTTACATTCTTTTATGCTTTTAGTTAGTTGCTACTCTAGATTTGAGACTAAGTGATTGATAGGAGTATTTAGGTATCTGGGAATTGATGTATCTGTGAATCTTGTAAGTTTGAATGCAAAAATACTACTGAAACTCCAAAGGTTTTAAAAGCAAAAGATGAATGTCAGGAAAAGAAAGATAAAACAATTTCATTAAAGCTGTAATAGTTTAAAACTTGATTAAAATATTTGCAATGTTTAAGAACTATCTGTGGAGTTTTAAGCATATTTAAATGCAGTACTTCATCATTAGAAGTATGGGCTACAATTTTAGCAGTTCCGAAGAAGTTGCATAATTATATCAAAACGCTCAGATCTGTTATTTTAGCTGTGAACTATATGTAAGTTCCCATCATAATTGCATGCAGAATTAGCATAATTAATTACTTTAGAAGCTATTCAATACAAATTCTACTGATTCTAGTTTATGTTAATGTGTTTTCTCTTCTGGCTTGTGTAGGTATATGAGCAGTCTATTTCTGCTGTCTGTCAACTCAATTGGCCAAAAGATCGTTTCCTGGTTCAAGTTCTTGATGATTCTGATGATGAAAGCATCCAGTATTTAATTAAGGCAGAGGTTGGCAAGTGGAGCCAGAAGGGTCTCAACATAATTTATCGGCATCGCCTGCTCAGAACTGGTTACAAAGCTGGGAATCTTAAGTCTGCAATGAGCTGTGATTATGTGAAGGACTACGAGTTTGTGGCAATCTTTGATGCAGATTTCCAACCTAATCCAGACTTTCTTAAAAATACGGTGCCACATTTCAAGGTAGAGAAAAAAAAAAAAAAAGGAAGCTTGTCAATTTATTGAAGTTCACCTTGAAATTGTTTTATAAACAACTAATACATGTTTGCCTATTGTTTACCTTGTTGCTGCAGGACAATCCCCAACTAGGGTTGGTCCAGGCTAGATGGTCTTTTGTGAACAAGGATGAGAACTTGCTGACTCGCCTCCAAAACATTAATTTGTGTTTTCATTTTGAGGTGGAACAACAGGTTAATGGTGTATTCCTAAATTTTTTTGGTTTCAATGGAACTGCTGGTGTCTGGCGAATTAAAACCCTTGAAGAATCTGGAGGCTGGCTTGAAAGGACAACTGTCGAAGACATGGACATAGCTGTTCGTGCACATCTCAATGGTTGGAAATTCATCTTCCTTAACGATGTCAAGGTATTAATCTAGTCGTGTCTCCAGGCATAAATTATATTATGTCATCTTTATATGATTGTACTGCTTGGTTTGCAATCTTCAACGTTTAGTTTATAAATTAGTAATGGGATCAAGTTAAATCAAACACATCATTTCCGGAAAATTTTGAGAACAATCTTAGAAGCTGACTTTATATGCATGTAAATGTTCAGGTCCTTTGTGAAGTTCCTGAGTCCTATGAAGCTTACAGGAAGCAGCAACATCGTTGGCACTCTGGCCCTATGCAACTTTTCCGCTTGTGTCTTCCAGGAATTATAACTTCTAAGGTACTTTTGGTGCTCATATTCGACGGCTGACTATTTCGATGAACTTAAAATTTTTACTAATGAATGCTTTAATACTGCAGATAGCACTATGGAAAAAAGCAAACTTGATACTGTTGTTCTTTCTATTGAGGAAACTTATCCTTCCTTTCTATTCCTTCACATTGTTCTGCATAATTCTTCCTTTAACTATGTTTATCCCGGAGGCTGAGCTTCCTGTGTGGGTCATTTGTTATGTGCCCGTTTTCATGTCATTTCTCAACATTCTTCCCGCACCAAAGTCCTTCCCTTTCATTGTACCTTACCTCCTGTTTGAAAACACCATGTCAGTGACCAAATTCAATGCAATGATATCTGGATTATTTCAGTTGGGTAGCTCTTATGAGTGGGTTGTCACCAAGAAGGCCGGCAGGTCATCAGAATCCGACTTGCTCGCGGCTGCTGAGAGAGAATCAAAGACAATGAACCAGCCACAGCTACACAGAGGAGCTTCTGAGAGTGAGCTTTCCGAGTTGAACCAATTAAAGGAACAGAAAGAATCGGCTGCTGCTCCTAAAAAGAAGGTCAACAAGATATACAGGAAAGAACTAACTCTTGCATTCCTCCTACTTACAGCTTCTGTCCGGAGCTTGCTCGCAGCCCAGGGAGTTCATTTCTACTTCCTTCTCTTCCAAGGCTTAACCTTCCTCCTTGTTGGGCTTGATCTGATTGGTGAGCAGATGAGCTGATAGCCAATGGAACCAAAGACTAAAATGAAGACTACACTTGTCCTTGATTCAACCAAACCACATAACAGCAGCAAAAGTTGGTTAGCAGGTGCAATTAAAGAAAGAAAGACTCGTTTATCCTTGGTAAATGCTGGATGGGAGCCATCTAATTCAATAATTGAAGTTTCACTTTAGGCGTTACAGTAGGGTTTTCTCTGTTCATGAATCACTCTCCATACCATGTCACAACAGTCTTCTTCATTTCTTCATATTTTGCCTTATATATTGGTCACTCTAGTAATCCTTAGGCATTGAAATTATTGCTGTCTGTTATAGGTAGGATATTGTATCTTTTTTTTCCTTACAGTTGGTTTCAATTCTTGCTTGAGTGTTGATTTGGCTATTTCAGATTCAAGCCACATTATATTTGTAAAGTCCAAAACATTTGAGTGAGGTCTAAGCTTGAGCAACTTGCTTAATGCTCTCCGTTTTTTTTTTTTTTTTTTCAAATCCAAAATATCTGTACATTTTTGCATTTACAACAAATAATCTCCCTTTTCTCTCTACATTCTTTCTTTGTTTCTCTTGCAATTTGCTACGTACCCTTTCACATGCAAGCAGGAGTATAGTTTGATGAATTTTTGGAGTGTCGGCAGGAAATGAAGTGAAACCCAAGTTGACAAATGAATTGGTGGAGTCGTTGTAAAGCTTGTTCATGTGCATATCAAATTTGCAACGGTAGGGCTTAGAATTAGACGTCTGGGGGGCCAAGGTATCTTTTTGTGGGCATTGTAGATTCTGGTTTTTGTTTATGGAGTTGATGTTGGGTTGTATAATTAGGACAAGTTTGTTACTTTCCTTGACCATGTGTCTCTTTGGTCCACGTCATTTAAATTTTGTCTAGCAAATAGAGAGAGAAAATTCATCGATTTGACAAACCCTAGTTCTTGTTATATTTCTCTGGGACCTGGTATGCATGATCGGGTAGATACACCTGTTACCTGCAAGCGGGTTTGTATTTTGTGATTCCGGTAGGACCAAAATTTACTCGTCTTGTCCATATGTGAAGCAAGAGGAAAATCTTTCACAGAATAATTTTATGCATGAAGATAGAGACAACATTTTAAAGTCTTCTTGTAACTTTGATTATGCATAATTAGCTTCGCTAATAAAATAAAAAATAGGTATCAAAAAGGTTTAATATTACATTTTCCCTTGACATAAAAAGTTTTGATATGATTTATGTGGATGATATAATATTTAGTTTATTTGCAGAACTTTTTTGACCAGACACCAAAGACAAAGTACAACAAAGGAAATGAACCCTCATTTTTAAAGTACAATAAACATACCCTAAATTGATCGTGTTATTCGACCTTTTCTTTATGGTGCACATCCGTTTGTTGTCTTTTCTCCTTTGGTAAAATAAATTGGTATAAAGAGCAACAACTCAAACAACATGACTTAACAAATAAAGTCATTCTGTAAGCAGAATACAGCTGACCATTATGAAAGAGGATGGAATTTACAATGGGATTTTTGCTTGACATCGGTTAATCTAAGAGATCTGATTTGTAAAAATGCAGCTTACCAGATTCCTGCTTTTGATTCAACTACGTGCTGTATAAAAGTATTAAGCTAAAGGACATTATACAAATTATAAACAGCTTAAACTTTCACATCCAGTAGTTTCTCATTACCTATGGCTATGAAATAAATAGTCTTTGTATTTTACCAGGTTTTTAAGCGCATCTTAGGACGTGACGGTTAAATTTCAAACCCCAGTCAGCAATATTTTACCATGCATCGGAGTTGGACTAGTCATCATCTGCTTCTGCTGAGAAGTCTGGCTCGTCAGGTTTTTGCAACTTGGGCATTTCAACGTCCCTGATTTTCTGAGCTCCTCTTCGCGTATTTGCAGCAAATCTAGAAGCCAGAATTGTAACACCGAGGTTTTGCTTTGCCTGAGAAGCTGTTGAGGATAAATTACTATGCTCTTCCTCCTCATCATCAGCCACTTGCTCGTCGTGAGTGCATGAGAAAGACTCCATCATGCTAAGGTTCTTGTCCATGTTCCTCTTCTTGCAGCGGCGCCAAGCAGCTTGAATAAAGCAAGCAGCCCATGTCCTCCAGTGGTAAGAGTAGAAACGAAACGTGTGTTGTAGCTTCTTGCTGTGGAGACGTCTAAACTGATTGGCGACAAACTTGAGATTTTCTGCTCTTAATGCAAAGGCTTCCACTTCAACAAGTGCTTTTACTGTCCTTGTGGAAGAAGGCAAGTTGACTGTTGATTTTGGAAGCAATGCCCATGCAAGCAATTCCTCCCCACAAAAATCGCCTGGCCTCAAAGTAATTGAATTGAAGAAACCTGTCCGGCCCCCATTTGTAGTTGAGCTTTCTAGCCTCCCTCTGATGATAAAAAGCATTTCTGTGACAGGATCACCTTCACGAACTATGTATGTGCCCTGAGTACTTAAGGAGGATACTAAACGCTCACATATGGCATCTAGTAGCTGATCATCCATCTGTGAGAAAAGGGGGACCTGCAATTCCAGTAATTTCAAAGGCCAAAGTAACTAATTGGAGAGAAATATTTGTCAAGATGTGTTCTGTTTTCTGATATAATAATCACGTACTTGTCCAAAGCTCAGCAATTGAAATATTTATCCTCAACATATAAGATTACTTCAAATGTAACTTACCCGTCGAACAAGGTCCAAGCAGAGGTGACGCTGGATATCTCTACGGAGATCTGTAGGAAGGGCACATAAGATTGATTCTTCATCAACCCCTCGAGTTGCAAGCCACTTATACTGAACAAATCGCCTAACACGCTCACGAAGATCCTGCGGGAGTTGCCGATGTCTCATCCACTCTTCAGTGTCTCGTCGCTTAAGCCTCCACTCCTCAAGTCTCACAGTAATGGATTGCAGGTAGGTCTGTGTACTCAATAAGAATGATTAAAGGGTGAAATAGGGAAATCAAGGAACCGCACAACAAAATGAATAAAAGATGAAATAAGTACGAGTGCTCAGAGGCTTCCTCAGTACCTGCATGTTTCCAATTAAATGAGCAAATAGAACCAGTCCAAGGATTGCAATGAGTATGGCAAACAAGGTTTCCCCAATAAATGTGCTTGTGGTCAAACTCTGGCCATAAGAACTGAAAAGAAAGCAAAATAGATATATCAAAATTCTGTGCTAACAAACAATTTTATTTAGCAGCTAATTCTGTCAGATATTCAAGTAAAGCCTAAATGAAGCATACCTCAAGTTCTGTAATCCCCACCAAAGACAATAGAAATATTTCTGCAGGAACTCTGAGTAGAGAACATTATTTGTCAATGCATTTTCAAAGATTCCATAGTTGAAACTGGCAGCATTTTCAGGATTGCAATTATTAAACACAAGAGTACTGTTTTCCCATATTCCTCGATCGATATCATCCAATGTGCCACAGTCCAAGTAATGAGGAAAGCATTTCACAGGGCCTAGTTCATTTCTGCATTCGGATTTCCAGCATGTTGCATGCCGTTCAATGGACAACAAGTACCATGATGCCCCTAAGACCTGCAAGGACAGAAGCCAAACCTTTACAATTTAAAGGAATTGACTGACGAAAACCTACAGATGGGGGTACAGCAATTGACAATGACGATGATAGAGGAATTCTTAGTAAGGAGCAGGTACATACATGACTAGCCAACATGTACAATAGAAGATTATATGCAGCTCCTGCCCAAGCAGTTTTTGTAACTACTCCCGTAGTTTTGATAATCTGGGAACTTAAGGGAAAAATCAAATATAATCTGGGAACATATTGAAGGAGCACAATCAGTACAATGGCATTGTTGGTATGATCGGCATGAGAGCTTCTAACCACTGGAATAATGAACCATATCACAATCTGCCAAATTAAGAGAGAAAGCAGAACAATTAGAATCCCTTTTTTTTCCCTATAATTTTTTGTGCAAGTGACAAACTTCCAGAAATTAGAGGAAACAAATCACGTGCGTAATAAAGCATGTGTAATCATAATAATATGAGGCAAGTCCTGTCATTTATCCAAGAAACAAGTATCCTGTCACACTTGTCATAAACTGCTTCAACCCAACTTACTATAGGTACAATTCCAAGTCAATCTATTTTCTTCTCTTACAATTTCTCAGCATCCAAACAGAGTATATTGGTCCTACTATATTTACTTTACTGTCTAAGCATTAATGGAATTTCATGCAGGAAACTCGGTCAATGAACTTTCCTTCCTAAGCAATATAAACAGTCAACTATAATCTACTGCTAGTAAGTAAATAAATATACCTGAGGAAGGGGTAGAGCAGACACCAGATCTATGAAAAAATCTGATTTTAGGTAGCGTCTTGAAATCTTCTTTGGATCCATAACAAGTTCACCTCTTCCAAAAACTCTTGAACTTGGGGAAACATAAGCTGTCCGGAATTTAATGACCATATGCAACACATAAAATACATCCGCAAAAGTTCGAAAACAAGTTACAGTAATCCCCAAATTCAAATCAGTTGTCATACATGATGAATTATCATTTTTCACTACCGATGGAAGGTAAAAAAACAATGGATCAACAAATAATGCTACTAAACACCAGAAGAGAAATACTCGGTTCCACTGTAAGAACATATCACTTCCTGGATCAAGTATTCGCTTCCTCCATGGCTCATAATTTTCTGGGAAAACCCTGAACCTTCCAATTTTTGGAATTCTGGAACCAGTTCCATTTCTTTCACCAATGTTGCCCTCAGGTTTGAACAAAGGAGCTGAAGCTTTGTACACTGGCAATGGCTTCTCCTGGTATTGAGGGTCACTTTTTTCCCAGGAAAGTTCAAGATTGTGTTTCTCATCATTGTAAAACCTATAAATGAATTGAAAAAACAAGGAGAACCCATGAGTCACAAATTGCAAGAAATTGAAAACCACAAAAGAAAACACATTAAAGAATTACCTCACTAGCTTCTCTTTCTTGAACTCCATGCCTTTTTAAGATTATATCTATGAAATTACTCAAAAAAATTTCCACGTATTTCCCATTTTTCGACACAGTGCAACTTACTTTAACATCTCTGCTTCAAGAAATGGAATCAGTTCAGGAGCGGAAAGACAAAGTGCATAATTCACCAAAAAAAAAACTTTTAAAGCTCTTACAACGTATTTTTACAATAAAACTTAAAAGTGAGTTATTTTTCTAGGCTTGAACAGCAGGGAAGAAGAAAGAAAACCAAGTAGTAATGCTGCTGACTTCCATTAAAAGGCCACTAGAAACTAACAGTTAAAGCAAAGAAAAACAGCTCGTATAGTCAGTTATAATTTTTTTTTTTTTGCTTTTCAAAAAAAGTTAGCAGTGACTTTAAAACAGCATTAAGTTGGAGAGAAACAGTGAAGACGAAGACGTGAAGGCCATGACTGAAAATATTTAAACAGTGAAGAATGGAAAAAAGAGAGAGATTTTGTTAACAGATTTCTCGGATGGATTTCGCATTTTAGTGACTTGCACATACTAAACTTTTAAGCAGGCACGGTCCTCTGCAATTGGAAACGTATCAAATTTGTGGGTCCTACAGGAACAAAGTATAATTGCAAGCTTATTCAATGGATAACAACATATAGATCCTGCTTTTTATAGTTATTAATGGGAGTCCCAATTCTTCTTCATTTTTATTATCCAAGTGGCTGAAATACCTTTTAACATTCAGTTTTTAATTGGCCTAATAATATTTCCGTTGTTGAACTTTCTTAAAACAAACAGACAGACAAATAAATAAATAAATAAACAAGGAGTATTTTTTTTTTAAGTTTTTATTATTAGACCTGGTTATAGAGGAAATTATTACAATTAAAAAAAATAATATCTTAATTTTTTATAGGAGTCTAGAACAAAAATGATATTATCCTCTTCTTAGTTACATACTCTAATCTAATATGTCAAATTGTCGGTGGTAATATTGTCATCCGATGTACATCTACATTGCCATTGCCCATTGCCCACTGGGGATCTATTTGTTATAATTTGAAAAATTATGATTACATCTATGAAAACGTAAAAATTCAGGGATTCAGAGGTTATTATCCTAATAATCAATTAGAATTCCCCATGACTAGCGCACGGCAAATGCAAGAAATGAGGTTTTTCTGCTTTCGGAAATTAGGCCATAATTACTGGAACATTAACATGAGGACCGAGCGCACGAGGGTCGGTTGAAATTGAAATTTTGTTTGAATATTCGCTGTGATATTTTGTGGAAAATATTTGGCCTTTGAATGATACTTTTCTCTGTTAATGTCACAAGCCCAAATGTATTCAGAAGTTTGATACTTTAGAAAAATAAGGATAAAAAAGGTGAGCGCCCCTGACAGAGAGTTCAACCATTAGTCAGTCTCCGCTTAAGTGCAGGCGAGCTCTGAGGAGGGAAAACAATTTTACGAGCAAATTTAGTGGAGTACATCATTACATCTTCAATTCCCGTGCTGCTGCTGCTGCTTCTGACTCCGATCCCATAGCATACCACTTACACACCACATAAGTAAATCATCTACGAGTTCCAACCAAATCGATGATACCTTTCAACATTTCGTGTGTCTCATTTAATCACTACTATCATACAACAACATTCTTTCCACTTCGTTACATCTGATCTTAATTTTCAGCAAGAATAAATTGGTATTGTTTACCTGGATCAACTTAAATCCCCTTTACCAATGCTGATTCAGATTTCCATCCCCAAATCGTTAGCAGATTTAATTGAGACGATCGCATAACAATTCTCTAGAACGAATACAAGTGTATCGCAGCTGCAAGCAATCAATTTACCATGCCAATGGAGAAAGCTAACTTATTATTTGGCTCGAGTATTGTGCTATCAACTCCAATCTTCTACTGCATTCGACCCAATTTTAATTCGGATTTAATCAAATAAATCACATAAAAGATTCATGGCATTAATTACTTCAAAGCGATCTAACTGATCTATCGTGCACTAAACACAGTATAATCATATAAAATAACAAAATTAAAGACGAGACTTCTCATTGGATCACTACAAACATGAAAAAGCAACAGTAACTGTGCCATTCATAAGTCCCGACTCTTGCGGCCTTCCAGTAACTATCTAGGGATGGAAACCAAGCCCAGCTGCCGGCTGCTACTTACCAACAGACAGTAGAAGCAACGAAGATTCAAATCCTACCCATTGAAAGACAGCAGATACAGAAAAACTATCATGCAACCAACCACAAACACAAAACAGCTGCTGAATTTGGGTGGGTCGATCCTCCAGCAGAAGGAAGCCACTTCATCAGGGGATTTTGCGGCACATTAAAAGCGTGCAATATCCTAGAAGATCAAACAAATTATTTCTGAGGCAGAATATGTGAATGCAGCTTAGGAAGGTCAGCAGCCAAAGGCCAATTGGTACTGGACCTCTCAAATGGCAAGAGCTCCTCTAGCAGCTAAAGCAACATCAAAAGGCATGAATAGTCCACGACCCCAAGAAACATGAGTTTCATATGAAAAAGAATAGAAAATTTTCGCCTTTGGGGTAAATTAAAGAATTCTTCAAGCTTACACCACATAACTCCCAACCTCTTAATAGTACAAGTAACCAAATTATTTTATTGAACTCTTATATGCTGCAATTCAATGCTGAGAATAATGAAATATTATAGTTCAGAATCTAACAACTAACCCAACCAGATTGAAATTTAAGACCTCAGATTAATTCTTCCTTGTCATATGGAAGACTTATATAGAAGTCTTTGATTTTGAAGTCGTAAAAACATCTTTAACAAAAAAGAGACAGATAACTAGGTCGTAGTAAATCATGTGTGCCCCCAATAAAAACTCATTATTATAAATCTTAACTTCGTATTAAACTTACTTTTCTAGTTTTCAAATCCCATTTGTTTTAAAGAACCCAGAAAACCCCGACTTCTGTAGAACAGATTAAGTACCTTCCAGAAGTGTTTGAAGCAGCTCCATTATCCATTTAAGTTAAATAAAAGAAATGCCACTAGAATTTGAGGGAGGCGCTTCACAGCAGGAGATTCAATCAAACAGAAGCATCTAAAGATGAAGCCGGTAGGGACCCACAATCATTGAAAATTGAAGATCCCATAGCAGGGCAGCACAGAATGAAGCCCCAGGGGAGTGTAGAACCACAAAACCAATGATGCAGACCCAGAAGAGAAGACACCTTGTCCTCGACACAAAAAGAAAAAAGAAAAGCATGTACTTTTAGCAGCATTCTAAACAGCTTTCTAAATAAATTACAAGAAATAACTTCATATTGTTTTGCCCGATATTCATAGCTAAAATAAATAAAACCAACATAGTAAAGTAAGAAGGAAACTTATCCAAATCCAAGAAGCCTGAGGGCGTCATCGAAATAAAAACATAGTTGTATCGATGTCCAAACATATTAAACACACTTAATCCCAGTATCCTCTCAACTAAAGCAAGTTACCAAGTTTTTACAGCTCAGCTCCTGCTTCTGCGACGATCCCTTACACCATTTCTGCAGAAAATTTGGCAATGATGTTTCATTGATATGATAAACTAATAGCCAAACTGCCCAAAAAACCTAATCAAATGAATGCATGCATAGGCACCCATGTGTGCATGTGCCTTCGTGTTTGACATTAGATAATATATTATTGTTTCTGGTATGGTAAAAGATCTTTTGATGCTTCAAGAAGAAAGCTCTTAAACCAATTACCATGTTGGTGACCAAAAATGATACCAGAAATGAAAACAAAGTTTAGAGAACTTTACCCATTGGCATATGGCGGCTCCTCGCGCCCACGGTAGGGAGGTGATCTGCTATAACTACGTCCACGAGGAGACACACTGCGGCGTCTGGGGGATCGGCCACGAGGGCTGTAACTCCTGCTTCACAATGATGAGGGTCATAAAAACAATTTAAAGAACTCAATATGTAATGTACCCACTGCAATTTTTCTCTTAGAAAGATTCATTGAAAAATACAATATGCAGATACAATGATAACAGCTGAGAGCCAGAACAACAGTAGGATGATAAACCGCCCAAAGCCAGGAATGTATGATACCAAATAACTGAAATAGACAATCTAAAGTATAAAACAACATCTGATTGAGTAAAATCACCTTCGTCCATAACTAGGGCTCCTGCGATATCTAGGACTGCGGCTACGTCGTCTTCCTGAACCACCACGCAGCCGACATTCACGGGCAAAATGACCAGGCTCACCACACTCGTAGCACTTCAAATCAGAACCACCAGAGCGGCCTCGACCCCCTCCACGGCCACCACCACCTCTTGAATTGTGAGAAAGTTCAACTCTCCAGCCATTCTTGCCTGTTCCATGTATAAGGAGTGAAAAATCAAAAAATTTAACATCTAAAGTGCTAATAACAGATGCAAGAATCAACAGACAACTTTCTTTATGGCATCTTATCATATTATTAATCCCTCCTGAATTTCAGAAAACAAAAAAAAATAAAGAAACACACACATACACAAAACAAAAAGAAAAGAAGGAAGTATGTTCAAGAAGAGCATATAATTAAACAAGCATCAACATTGGTCAAGATTCAAAGAAATGAAAGCCCTACTTCACATACCATCTAATTCACGAATTGCATCCTGTGCATCCCTGTAGTCATCAAAGTCAATAAAAGCATAGCCTGGTGGCCTTCGAGCAACCCAAACACTGCACAAAAAGATGGCATAACAGACAATGAACTAGGAGAAACATAAAAATGTGCGTCATTCAAGCTCAAGAAACAAACGTTCAGCCCATGGCATGCTCTTCAACATGAGTCAGCACTTTGGAAGTTTTCAAAAAAAGTCTTCTTAATTTCATCAAGACAATAGAAGCCATGTGATTCACAGGTCACTGGGTAACCATCCACCAATCATGACGAATTAACAGTTCACAGCTGACCAATAGATCAACAATAGTTGACATTTGACTTCCCAGAAAATGGAAATTTCGAGCAACTTCACTAGTGTATCCTAACTTGAGTGTAACGTACTCTCATGTGTGTGTATAAACACGCACATATGTGCAGGTGTGTGAATGCACATGGGCAGGCACAAAAGCACAGAGAGAGGGCTGGCACTTTCACTCCCTTCCTTTGCACAGGTGAAACACAGAGATCTAATCCCCACTGAAAGCCATAGTGCTTTCCTTTCACCCATGATTTAGATCAGAACCGTTCCCCATTTTCACTCACAAGCCAATCAAACCAGTATCAATGTCTGTCCCGTTCCACATGGAAATTAATTTTCAGTCTTGTCATAACTTGATGATTATTGTATATTCCCAAAACCAGAAATACTTCTAATAGCACTTACAATGTCAAATAAAAAAAACACTCACAGAATTAAAAAGTATAGATGAAACTCAACTCTCAACATCATCCCAATCCAAACTGGGATGATGTAATGGAAGTCAATTGAGAAAAAGCACAGCAAATGTAGGATAGGGAACAGACGTTTCAAAAGGAATTTTACCTTCGAATAACTCCAAAAACACGAAACTCATCCTCAAGATCCCGCTCAGAAACTCTTGAATCCAAGTTACCCACGTACACACGAGACATTTTCTCAGAGAAACCTGTCACAGAAACTAAATATTAACTACAAGAATCCAATTTCCAGCAGACCCACAAGACAAAATAATAACTCTAAAATCCTGGAAAAGAAAAAATCAAAATACCAACATTATACGTTAAAAATTAAACGCTCCTACTGCAAAACAAATTAAATAATCATATCATTAAAAATCCAACGAGAAAAAAAAAAATCGTGTGTCCAATAACTTAGAAACAGATTTTGACCACAAAAAATGAAGGCATAGGCAAAGACCTCAAATTTCCTTCAATTTTCAGAGATTCAAAATATATGTTGCCAATCAACAAAATCTGAACTGTTTATTAGCCGATGAAAAAGAGATTTTAGGTTGAAGTAAGTAGGAAGAGATAAGTATTTGTACGAAGAGAGATCTGAACCTGAAGGTATTTGCAGAAAAGGATCGAACCCCGGCAGCAGACGCAGTATTTCTCGTTGTTTTGCTCGTGTGCTTTACGCTTCTTAGGGTATTAGGGCTTTTACTTTTATATACGGAAGACTTGTTTGGTGTAGAGCCTGTAAAGTTGTGTTATTTCAAAATTCGCCCTTGTTGTTGGTTTTCTTGCAGTTGCATACCAAAACTAGTTTGTAACTCCCTTATAATTAGAGTACCGTGTTATAATTATAAAATCATTTGATATACAAATTTAAAATGTATAGTATATATAAAATCTTTATAATTATCCGAATTGAGAGAAACATTATAAATTGATATAATTTAATCGTGATGTGGATATGTTATGCATGTTCTAGTATAAAAATATCTCTCAAATAATGTTACATGACATTTATATTAAATTTAATATCATTTAAAATATAAATTTAAAATGTATAATATTTATAAAGTCTTTGTAATTATATGAATAGAGAGATGCGTTATAAATTGGCATGGAACTCAATTGTGATGTACATGTGGATGTGTTGTGCACGCTACAAGCGTGAAAATATCTCTCAAGACTCTCACACCCACACAACAATATATAACTACAAATATTCACTTGAAAAACACACAGAAGAAGTAGAAGCAAGAAGCAAATAAGAGAGGAGATAATGGAGGAGAAGCAACTTAATTTTATTAAGAATCTTCTTTTCGGTTGCATTTCTGGCTTTTGTTTGCTGTGTCATTCATTTCTACTAATCAGCATGGCTAAAGTCTCAAATAGTCAGAAATCAGCTGAGAATTCAAGGAGTTAAAGGGCCTTCTCCTTCTTTGTTTTATGGGAATCTTCATCAAATGAAGCGGATTCAATTGAAGGCTGTAAATCGTGATAAAATTGTTGCTAATGAATATGGTTCGACTAACACGTGCGTGAGTTGTAACTGAAATGGTTTTTGTTTTTTTGTGGGCAAACGTAAGACTATAGAGAAGAACAAATTATGGTTCAACTAAGAGCCAAATGTGTGAAAGCAGTCTGAAATTTTATCTTGTAAAGGTGATGGTAAGCCTGAAAATATGAAAGCATTTTCAGGTCCCGCGTACACGTATTCGACAAGGTTGAGGCAGCATCTGCATGTGAATGATCCTGAGACAGTAAAGGAAATGAACAAATCCAACAGTATTGGACCAATATTTTGGATTTGGGCAACCCTTCTTATATTACCATACAAAATTCACCCAAACTTAGCAATGGCATTTTGAGATCCACTGTACGTTTTTGGGCCCAACAGAGAAAAATTATGGCACCAGAATTCTTCGTGGACAAAGTCAAGGCCATGAAACTGAAATCATTTTGCATAAATGCTAATGTCTGCGCCTAAAATTTCTACAAATTTGTTCTAATGTGATTGTATGAGATGTTTAATACAAAGCAAGTTGGGATTAATGGTGGAATCAGCCCAGCCATTGTTGGGAAAATGGGAGGAGATCCTTGAAGCTGAAGGTGGTTTGGCAACAGATATCGAAGTTGACGAGGATTTGAGGAGCCTGTCAGCAAAAGTGATTTCAAGAGTTTGTTTTGGAAGCTCTTTTCCAATCTCAGTTCAAAATGCCATTTCAAATCAAAACTTCCTTTTTGGTGTCACTAGTTTCGGGTAAGCTTCACTGAACTTTGTGCATTAATTGAAGAGCAGAGATAACTTGTTATGCGTACTAATAACGTAGAAGCACATTTCTTCATTTCAGGAAGCGATTCCAGATAAGCAGTTTGGAAAGAGAGATTGATTCATTCATATGGGAAACGTTTAAAGAACGCAAAAAGGAATGTTTAGGGAAAGCTTCAGAGGAAAAGGAGTTAATGCAGATAATACTGGAGGAAGCTGTTAGTGAAAAATTTGTGGACAAAGTTTGATCGCAGAGATTTATAATTGATAATCTCAAGAACATATAATTTGCCGGCCACGAATCAACTGCTGTTGCTGCTTCCTGGCGATTAATGTTTCTTGCTTTACATCCAGAATGGCAATCTAGTTTACGTGCAGAGTTAAATCAGTTTTGCAAAAATGTCTTTCTTGAATGCAAATTCACTCCCCAGTTTGGAAATGGTAATATCTAACATCCAATGCAAGATATCAAGTACTTCAGGTGATTTTATGAATATTCTTGAACTTATTACAGAAATTATTGTATTCAGATGATTTTGGTGATTCAAGAAACTTTGCGCCTGTATCAAGAGAAGTTCTTGAAGAGACTCGAATTGATGACATAATTTTTCCCAAGAGCGTAAACAAAAGGGCTCTTATACCGGAATCCTGATATTTGGGGCTCAGATGCTAACGAAGAGTTTAAGCCTGAAAGATTCACTAATGGAGTCTCCAAAGCTTGCGAATTTCCCCAATCGCAATTGGGATAGGTCCTCCCATATGCCTCGGCCAAAACTTGGCAGTGGTTCAACGGAAAGTTGTTCTTTCCCTTATCATCTCAAGGTTCAGTTTCTCCTTGTCTCCCAATTATCAACATTCTCCTATTTTTAGGATGCTTGTGAAACCTGAAGATGGTGTTTATATCTGTGCTCAGAAGATTCACCAGCGCTCACAGAAATAAACTGAGCAAATCTGTGTATTCAATTTATATGCATTTGAAGTTCATATTGCTTTAATGTATGCATCAAAGTTGGCATGTTTGCAGCTTGGTGTAATATAAATAACAAATCTGAAAACATATGTGAGAGCGCAGGGAGAGAGAAAATTTTGATTGGTAAAAGCATGCAGAAAATAAAGACCGGATTTGGAAAAAGAAAATTCCTCATAGTAGTGTATAAGACTAACAAGTTGCTTGTGGATATAGAAAAAGGTAAAAACTAACAAGTTTCTGCTAGATTTCAAATTCAAAATGGCTTCAAAACCTCTTATAATCATTTTCCCCTTCATGGCTCAAGGCCACAAAATTCCTCTGCTTGACCTTTCGAACGCGTTTTCTCTGCGCAGCGTAAAGATTACATTTACCAACACCCCATCTAATTCGGGTTTCATCGGCTCATATTTATCAGAATCAGAGGATGTTCATCTCAAGGAAATTCCATTCCCGGCAGTACAAGGTCTCCCGAAACGCTGCGAAAACTTGTCCCGACTTTCCTCGTCATACCAAGTCCTGCCGTTTCTAATGGCAACAAAGAAACTTCAAGAACCATTTGAGAAAGCAGTAACAGAATTATACGACAGTCAATTCCCAACAATTTGTGTTATTTCTGATTCCTTTTTAGGATGGACAAATCTTTCACGTAAGAATTTTGGTCTGCCCAGGTTGTCTTTCATGGTATGGGAATCTTTCCGATGGCTGTCAAAAAATGCATGATAATTCATCAAACACACAGGGAATTGAACTCGGAGAATCACGTTGTTAGAGTTAAAGGACTTGATCTCCCATTCACTCTAACAAAAGGAGAGTTGCCGAGGTCATTGAGGGGGACTAGCCTCATTTCTCTACTCTATCTGGAAGAAGAGAAATGAGATTTAGAAAGCTAGGGTGTTATTGCCAACAGTTCTTCAGAGCGAGAATCTGATTACATTGCTTCTTTGAAGTCTCTGTATAACAATGTTACTGAAATTTGGTGCATTGGTCCAATTTTAATGTATGACCAAATAGAGGGAAGAGTGAAATTTGAATCACAATCTACATTATGGGCAAAGTGGTTAGCGTTGGCTTGAAAATTCTGTAATGTACGTGTCATTTGGTTCAGAGGAATAGTTGTGCAATGATTAGCTTGATGAATTGGCTTATGGCCTGGATTTGTCAGGGCAGGATTACATTTGGGCCTGGAAATCTAAGGATTGGGAACCACCAACTGGAATCAACACAAGCAGAGGATTAATCACTTGGAATGGGCTGATCAGAGATGGGTTTTTAACCCATAAAGCAATGGGTGGATTAATCACTCGGAGAATCACTTGGAATTTTGTGCTGGAAAGCTCGTCAAATGCGGTTCCAATTTTAGCATGGCCAATTCAAACTGAGCAGCCGATAAATGCCAAGTATTTGCTGGAGAAGCTGAAACTAGGATTTAGAGATCCAAATGTCGTAAGCATTGGAGAGAGTACAATTGTGAGCCGTGAAGTAGTTTGTGAAGTAGTGAACGAATTGATGCAAGGAGAGAAAGGAAAGAAGGCAAGAGAAAGAGCAATTAAGCTGGAAATTATGTAAAGACAGCAGTTCTGCGTGGTGAATCTTCTGATAGAGGCTTAAATAGACTTGTTCAACAACTTTTCCGGAAGAATTATCTCTGGACAAAATTCAGTCAATAAAAGATTGTACAAGAGTAGTAACGCTATGAACCCACAGAGAGAACAATAACTTTTTATTCATATCTTATTCCATACGATTTGATCATACAATTCAAGAATATTCAAAAAATTATCAAACGATCTCCACATCTCCGAGTTTGGGATGATAATTTCAGATCCTCAATGCCAGATACTTCAAACCCTGTAGAAGAGAACAACTATATTATATCAAAATTTATGCAAGTAAAAGAGATGAAAAGATTAGGGCATGGACATAATGTTGGTAAGAAATGTTAATAGCACCGGAAGCAGTATCTGCAATGTAGGAAAATGCTTCTTGTGAGAAGTCAATAGTCCCTCTACAGGACCCAGGCGGACAGTGAATATTGGCCGCAGGCAGCGCTGCCGTTCCGTATAGCTTCACTGGCTGCTGCTACCATCACCCCTTGATCCTCGAAACCGTAACAAGCAGAAGCTGATCAAACCAAAATAGAAAGCTAAAAATGTGTATATGCATGCTTTTCTCAATAAATTAAATAACATAACATGGTTTAGAGAAAGAGAGGTGTTTGATAAAGAAATCAGTGCTCATACGCATGTAGGGAGGAGTGTAATAAGTTGCAGTCCCGTAATTCTGAGCCGATTATCTTCGAGAAGAAGCAGATCAGAATCAAGCATAATGATAGAGGGAGAGCAGTGCCAGAGTACTTATTCACCGGGAATGCCATTGATTGATTGATTGCAACTTGCGAGGAATATATATATATATATGAAACAGCAGCTTCCTTTTTATATATGTGAAAGCTTGAAGTTTGAAGGCAGTAGTACTTTGATTGCAGTGGAGGAAGTGTTATTTATAGGGTTAAACAAGCAGTGAATAATAATGATACTGACAATTTTTTGTCTTATAATATATATATATATATATATGTGGTATGTATGTATGTATGTATGTATGTAAGTATGATGAATACACTGTTTAATGAACGCGAAATCATTGGTTTGGTTTTCCCTGTCAGCGAATTAAATTAATTAAATTTCCACGAAATCAATCCGGCCCCTGAATAAGTATTGTATTGTATTGTATTGTATATGCTTGGAATGTGGAAGGCATCATTTTTATACATACATATGCAGCAGTTTTAATTTCTATCTGCTATTGCCCGAAAATTATTAGCAAATAGTTTACAAGACGTACGTACCACATAAATTAATGTCATATATATTCTCTAAGATTTTGAAGCATGAATCTTTCCTTGTCAGCATATATATAATTAATGCAGGCCTTGAGAAATTTAATTTCCAAGAGATCAATGTCTCTAGAAGTACTTTGTGTATGGATAGCAATAACATCATATGCAACCACTTTTTTCTGTCTTTAGTAGATTAATTGACAACTGAATATTTCAAATTTCCAAGAAGATAAATACTAAAATTAAATATACAAATTAATTACAATTATTGAAACTCATATCGAATCCCAGTTCCCATCCATGCATCTTCAAATCAATTACTACATACTCCGTTTCAATGACTACCTAGATGCCATTTTGGGTCTCAACTCATAAAATGTTGAAGAATTTTAAACCTCTGATTGCACTAATATATATATATATATATATATATATATGTATATATATAACTGGCACAGAATTATGTGTACAAATATTTTTTGTAATTGTATAATAATATACATAACAAAATTTATTACACTAC
Organism: Azadirachta indica; assembly: GCA_022749755.1. Lineage (NCBI taxonomy): Eukaryota > Viridiplantae > Streptophyta > Magnoliopsida > Sapindales > Meliaceae > Azadirachta > Azadirachta indica. The sequence goes on from CM040446.1 coordinate 16,696,021, forward strand.
CGCAAGGATTAATGTAGTATCGACGTCTTTCAGACTTTCTTGATAGTTCAATTTTGGTGAATTAATTTTAATAATGCTATTAAATTTATTTATTAACTGTTAAATATAAAAACTTGAAAAAGTCTTCGATTTGATCATGATCAAGCATCCACTTCATTTATTTTTGATCATTGTTTGGTCTCTCATAGTTTTAAAATGAAAATTAAGTAGTAGTATAAAACAGAATACTAGGCTATGAATAATTTAAACTATTTTATTGGTTTCATTTATTGAAAGCAATAATTTGCTGCTAGTGCAGATAATAACTTATCAAAGACAATGAAATAAATTGATCAAACAAGCTTCAAATCCCCAGCGGTAGATTGACAATTTCAGAGTAATAATTTGTCTCCCAGCTGTTCCTTCAAACCATGCATAAACATTTTGAAAACAAAATACAAAATTAAAACATTAACTAAAATGTTGATGACAAAAGACATCATAACTATACATATAACTATATATATATAACTATATATATATATATATATATAGTTATACGTACTGTCGGTAAGAAATGTTGATGACACCAGAAGCACTATCAGCAATAGAAGCAAATGCTTCTTGGGACAAGTCAATGGTGCCCCTACACGAGGCAGCCGGGAAGCCGACAATCTTCACCACCATCGCTCCACTTCCGGAGTGCCGGCGTTTGTTCCACTCACACAATTTACTTGGTAATATTGGCCGCAGGCAGCACCGCCGTTTCATACAGGTAGCTACACCGGCTGCTGCTATCATCACCCCTTGATCCACGAATCCATGTGTGTATATATATATATATATGATAAATATATAAATATGCATACATGCACATGCAAGCCTTGGGGAAGTTCCAAAACAATTTCCCCACAGTACTAAATGTATATATATATATATATATATACAGTATCGATATATAGCCACCACGTACACCACAGAAACATGAAGTAGACTTGCAGCTGGATTGAATTTTGCGTCTTATATATGTTGTTGTTCTTGTAGATATCCACAATTATTACCATAATTAAGAAACCCTTGCGTGGCCGTTGCACTCCTAAGCGTTTTGGAGCTAGGATATATCCATCCACCGTCTATATGTGTGTGTGTGTGTGTCTATATATATATATGTATGTATATAATCCCAAAAAGCAGCTTCAAAACTGACGACAGGAGGAAATTATTGAAAAATTGGAGGTGATCAGGTATTTGACAAAAATAAAACAAGGTTATCAATCAGGTTTGACAATAATATATCATGTAATCCAAGAAAGCATAAAATAGACTCAAATTGGTGTGAATGAGATGGAATCCCTAACAAAGCAAGCAATTCTTTAGAAAACAAAGACTACAAACAAATACAACATATAGTTTCTCTCATTGTAGTACCACGTTATTTTAGTGCTATTAATTATTAATTAATGTGATGAGTGATATATATAATTATATTAGCGCGATCATTATTCTTTTTTTGGTTCACTGGGATTGCAACCAGCTGTCACACTTCTACCTCCCTTATAAATGTGCAAGCACTTTGTAAATAATATATATTTGATGTACATTAATTAATAATTCTTCTTAATTATATCAATGTTATATAATTAAGTAATTAAATTTATAAATCGGAGATAATTAATTTTAAATTTTCTCGTACTAAAAATATATTACAAAGATTCTATTTATAAAAGAAAAAAAATCAAGGGGTAAAAGTAATGATATAATTACAATAATATTCATTTTTATAAATCATCTTGATTCGTTAATTATGAAGGGTACTATAACATTGATCTATATCTTAATTCTTGTAAATCAGCTAATAAATTTTAACATACATATATTATATATTGTGGATATTGAAAAACATTTACAGAATTTTGTGATTTTTATTTTATTCTTATCACGGGTATATATATACACATAAGAAAATAATATCTGGAACTATATTCTTGAATAATATAGTTCTTATATTAGAAAATGCCATTGATTCGTGCAGGCAAATTTTTTCCTAATCTGAAAATAATAAACGCCATTGATGATCACTTATCTCGTTATCAAGAAGTACTCTTTATATTATTATTCATTTTATAGAAATACATATGTTGATATATATGTATATATGTAAACGGGCTTAAGAGCTATATTTAATTAATAAATTTTTCATAGATTTGTAGCAACGAATGTTTTCTAGTAAGAATATAGATGGATAGGCCATATATCTCCATGCAGGCCTAGAGAAATTTACGACCACTGTTGTGAATTGTTGTCCCTGGAGCTTTGTAAGTTAATGGATTAATTTGAATCAATGCAACAAATTAATTTTGTTGCTGTTCTGTCTTTTAGCAGATAATTGACAACTGAATATTCCAAATTTCCAATAATAATTTAATTTATTTTACTTTCATTATTTAATTAAGACAATATCTAATTTGCTGCTGATACAGATAACAACGGATCAAAAACAATTGATCAAATTACGAATTGATCAATCAAGCTGCATGCTCCGAAAATCACGAACGGTAAAACGATCGAAAATTTCAATCCTCATTCCTTCAAGCCCTGCATATATAAACATTTTAAACCAAAATACAAATTTAAAACATATATATTACTGAAAACATCATATATACATATAAAGAGTTATACATACTGTTGGTAAGAAATGTTGATAACACCAGAAGCAGTATCAGCAATTGAAGCAAAGGCTTCCTGCGACAAGTCAACGGTGCGCCTACACGACGCAGCCGGGCAGCGGTCGACAATCTTCACCACCACCGCTCCGCTTCCCTGACAAGGAAACGGAGTGCCTGCGTTTGTCCCACTTACGCAGTTTACTTGGTAATATTGACCACAGGCAGTGCCGCCGTTCCATACAGCTTCACTCGCTGCTGCTATCACCACCCCCTGATTTTCGAATCCGCAACAAGCAGAAGCTGAAACCAAAACAAAAAATGCATATACATTCCTATGTATCTATATTATGCTTAATTATGCTTTCTCAATAGAATGAAATCAAAAGAAAGCATGCTTATGCATGTAGAGTGGGGTGTAATATGTAGCAGTCCGTAATTCTGAGCGGAAGCAAATGAGCAGAAGAAACTCAGACTTATGCATGACAGAAGAAAGAACGCAGTGCAAGAGTTCTTCAATTGGATCGCCACTGATTTCAAGTAACCCAAAAAAAGATATATAGCTGCTAATTCTGTAAATACATGCATGGTGTGGTGAAGGAAAGTTATTTATTTATAGGGTGAGATGATCGTAATTTATTTATAAATACAACGTTGTTATTCGTTTATTCTGAGATTTTGTTGCATAAATTACTTTTAATTTCTTTGTAACTAACTGAAGGCGGTCATGCATGCATGCAGACGCAGGCCTGGGGAAATTTCCAAAACAATTTCCCACCAGCTAGCCTTATTTTAGTTTATTTTTTAGCTGGAAATATATACATGATGAGAATTTAGTAAAATGAATTTAATGCTCTGTTTAGTAGCCAATTTTTTTTTTTATATAATAAGGTTAAACATTAATTCTAACGCTGAATGTTTATAAAAAATGAATTTATAGTTAAAACTAACTTTGAAATTTATAGGAATTAATAATGCTAATTAGACAGAGAGAATTAAACTCTTTGAACGGATAGTAACGATCAAAAGAAGTGCTTCGGTCTTTTAACTTTTTTATTTCTCCTGTGAGCTTTAGCAAAACGATCGGAATATGCAACACGTAACATGGATTTAATCCTACTACGCAAAACAAAAAGAGATCTAGTCCGAGATCTGCTTAATCTCTAACAAACCTATTATCCAACACGTTTCCTCTTTTGTATTCTCATTCCCAGCTTTTATCTCTTTTCTGCTTATCTGTGATCAAATATTGTTACTGTTTTTATTGTTTCCCCATGCACTGGCTTCATTTAGCAGCCCCTGTAACTGTAAGTGAATCTCACTCTCTGCAAACTGTTGGTTATTGCTTGTTATTCAATTTTGTTTCTCCTGTTGTTGGATTTCACTCGAGTCTCCAGATTTTCATATATTCACTATACACAAATCTTCCTATCCAAAATGATGAAATATCCTGAAAATTATATCCGTAAAAGCCGTAAAGGCAGATGTATGTGTGTAAGATGAGTTGAATTGTGTACAGATTTTGCAGCAAACCACTTGTACTCTGTAGCAATATGCCATGTAAAAGTAGATTTTCTTAATTGTTCCACGCATTCTCTTTTGCATTTATTTGCATTCCATTTAATAGTTTAGATTTTCTTGCTGTTTGAAATCATTGGAAGCAGAATTTGGTGACTATTTTAATTGCATATTTAATTTCTTCTGTTTTCTGACATATGATTTATGATAACGCACTGAAACAGCAACAATAGAAGAAAAAATGTCTCGTGAACCAGCTTCATATTCACCCAAAAGGATTCTAATAACTGGGGCAGCTGGTTTTATTGCTTCCCATGTCACCAACAGACTCATCAAGAATTACCCTGACTACAAAATTGTGGCACTTGACAAGCTAGATTACTGCTCTAGTCTCAGGAATCTGATTCCTAGTCGATCCTCCCCAAATTTTAAATTTCTCAAGGGTGATATCACTTGTGCTGATCTTATTAATTACCTCTTGGTTGCTGAAAACATTGACACTATTATGCACTTTGCTGCTCAATCCCATGTGGATAACTCTTTCGGCAACTCTTTCGAATTCACAAACAATAACATATATGGCACACATGTACTTCTTGAAGCCTGTAAGGTTACACAGCAAGTTAAGAGATTCATTCATGTGAGTACTGATGAAGTTTATGGTGAAACTGATATGGAAAATGACATCGGAAATCCTGAAGCTTCTCAACTTCTTCCTACAAATCCTTATTCTGCTACAAAAGCAGGAGCTGAAATGCTTGTTATGGCTTACCACAGATCTTATGGTCTTCCAACTATCACAACCAGAGGGAATAATGTCTATGGTCCCAACCAATACCCGGAAAAACTCATCCCTAAATTCATTCTTCTTGCTATGAAAGGCGAGCCATTACCAATTCATGGGAATGGCTCAAATGTAAGAAGCTATTTGTATTGTGATGATGTTGCAGAAGCATTTGATGTTATACTTCACAAAGGAGTGTTAGGACATGTCTACAATGTGGGCACGAAGAAGGAAAGACGGGTACTTGATGTGGCAAAAGATATTTGCAAGCTGTTTAATTTGGATCCTGAAAGAACTATAGAATATGTCCAAGACAGACCATTTAATGATCAGAGATATTTCTTGGATGATCAAAAGCTGAAGAGACTTGGGTGGCAAGAAAGAACACCTTGGGAAGAAGGGCTAAAATTGACAATGGAATGGTACACAAAGAATCCACATTGGTGGGGTGATATTTCTGGTGCTCTTGCCCCTCACCCTTGCATTACATTGCTTTCTGACCCCAATGAAAATGATGATACATGGTACTTGCATAGCGGGTACCCAACACTTAGTCGGATTAATGACCAAACAGAACTGAAATTTCTGATATATGGAAAGACTGGTTGGATTGGTGGGTTATTAGGAAAGTTCTGTCAAGAGAAAGGGGTAGCATTTGAGTATGGAAGAGGAAGATTGGAGAATAGGAATTCATTAATGGAGGATATAAGGACAATAAGGCCAAGTCATGTGTTTAATGCAGCTGGGATTACTGGTAGGCCTAATGTTGATTGGTGTGAATCACACAAGGTTGAAACTATACGCGCTAATGTGATTGGCACACTAACACTCGCAGATGTTTGCAGAGAGAATAATATCTTAATGATCAACTTTTCAACTGGCTGCATATTCGAATATGACAATGAACATCCACAAGGATCAAGTCGTGGATTCAAGGAAGAAGATAAGCCAAATTTCACTGGTTCCTTCTACTCCAAGACAAAAGCTATGGTACGGTAACATTCATATGCATGTACATAAGATTTCAGTTGCTGAAACTGTAACGACAATGTATTGATTTTCAAGAAATTTGAATGAACTTGTTGCAGGTTGAGGGGCTAATAAAAGAATATCCAAATGTGTGTAGTCTCAGAATCCGGATGCCAATTTCTTCTGATCTAAGCAACCCAAGAAACTTCATAACAAAAATCACTCGGTACAACAAAGTGGTGAACATTCCAAATAGCATGACAGTGTTGGATGAGTTGTTGCCAATGTCCATTGAAATGGCAAAAAGGAATCGGAGAGGAGTATGGAACTTCATCAATCCAGGAGTGATAAGCCATAATGAAATCCTGGAGATGTACAAGAAGTACATTGACCCTGGATTGAAATGGGTGAATTTTGGGTTGGAAGAGCAGGCAAAAGTGACTGTGGCGCCAAGAAGTAACAATGAATTGGATGCAACAAAGCTAAAGAAGGAATTCCCTGAATTGTTGTCAATTAAAGATTCAATTGTCAAGTATGTGTTTGAGCCAAACAAGAAGGAGATTTAATTAATAAAGAGACAGACAGAGAATGAATATGTAATAGGTAGCTGCATTAATTTAATTAGACAGAAATTTTAGCTTAAATTTAGAAATTGGACGGTGAGATATTTGCTTGCTATCACAGATTATTTGGCTTAATTTTTCTCTCATTCTTTTCGCTTGTTTCATTTCCTTAATTTTTCTCTCATCCTCAGTACTAGTGTGGTGTACAAATGTGCAATTCTTTTCTTTTTACTTGATTAAACGACAAGTTGCTCATCATATGAGTATTGTGGCTGACCAGCAATCTTTAACTTGAAAGTGTTGGACACGCTGACTCCACAACATTGTTTGTTTATAATAGAAAGATATCATCGCTCAATGGGTTCATTCTAAGAAAAGGATTATAATATTAGAATCAATAGTTTACTCTTGTAATCAATCAGATGGGCTTGATAGATGTCAACCAAAGTTTCAAGGCCAATGGGCTTGCTTAAGCCCATTTTATAAAACGTAAATGTAATTTCATCCCACCACAAGAAGAATAATAGTAGTTTGTTTGATATTTAAACGAAGTTGTTAGAAAAACACGTGAACTTGGAGGGAAAAGATGGTGGCATGTTGTGTACGTATGAAAGTTGGAAGTGGAAAATGACAGTACATACGGTTGGAATGTCTTTGTCGTTTGTGAGTGGTGCCAATTGAAGCCATATATTTATATGTCAACGGTAATAATGCACGATCGTGCTGTGATATTACAGGCCCCCTAAGATTCGTCCCTTTTTTGGAATGAGGTAACGCCCAATTCAATCAACAAGCCCAGGCCAGCTCTTTCTTCTTTTTTTGTTTTATAAGTCTATTATTTGTTTTGTTTTGTTTTGTTTTGTTTTGTTTCGTACATTTGGTTCATTGAGTATTAATCTTTAATTGATGAAGTAATCGGGAGGCGTGGGGAAGTTGTGGTTGAAAAGGGTATCTATGACAAGACAGCAATAAGATAAAATCGAAGAAATAAGTATTTAATGGTGAGATAATTGAGATTTTTGACTTCAGATATGAATGAATGAAAAGGTACTCCACCATCTTCCATTTATATATATATATATATATATATATATATATATGATAAGATATTAAAAAAGTGCAAGTGCACTCTCCAATATTACAAATTTTCTCTTCTTTCTGTCTGTCATTAATGAATCGTCATACATGCATACACACACACACATACATACATACATACATACATACATACATACATACTACATTTATTTAATCAACTGAGCCTGTTTTAAATAAAAGTTCACCCAAAATGGGTTTTTATTAACTTCACAAAAAATAAGATTTTCAGGAACCAATTTGTAATTAATTTTTATTAGCAGCTGCCACATCCCAACTTCAGGTAGGTTGTGATTCTATGTTGTTTATTGTTATACTCAGAGACATATATACATTTGTCTCTTGCATTCAGTTCTGTACCAAACAACAGCCAGTCCCTGTATAAAATCATGAATGGAACCAAACAAAACCTGCCTACTAGGTACGAAATTTAATTATTGGTCCCTCATTTTTTACTTTGTCTCTTTCTAATCTCTGTAACTTTGAAAACTCGCGTTTCCACTCAAAATCCACGAGAGAGAAAAAGAAAATGAAAGAAAACTTCATAAAGCTACTAACTTTTACAATAACATTGGATCTTGAATTAGATTCCGTTACATTAAAACGTAGACTGTCGCTGTGGCCCTACATTAATATTTAAATCAATTGAAATATTATAATGAGAATTAATTTGACCCCCGAAATTTTTTCAAAAATTAAAAAAGTATACATAAAGTTCAAAGGATGAGGGAGGGATGAGGCTTGTAAGAAATGATCAAACTGTTTTCTTCTTTTTGCATTCAAGCACCCCATAGTTAATGCTAAGAAAATGATTACTTCATACCTAATCTAATTATTATCATTATGGAGGGTTAAACGGAAGGCACATATTTCTGTTAACTGGAATCCATTGTTATTTGTACATGATCTGAATCTGATCTCATATGTTGATGTTAACTGGTCATGTTCACAAAAATATATATTACATCCACAGTCCACACACTAACACTCTCATTTAATTATTATTTGTTAATTAATGCCTTCGACTTTAATCGTAATGGGTTATTATCAAATTTTTTCTTTAAAATTTTAAGATTGTATTGGTTAGATAAAATATTTAAAAAATATATAAAAAAAATCTCATTGATCATTACTCAACTAATTTCAACTAACACATTTATTCAAATGCTCTCAATTTTTAAGTTTTATGTTATTTAATTAATTATAAAAGGCCTTTTAGTCTCAAAGGTCTGATCTAATACCTATGTAACTTTCTAATAGTTTTAAAAATATTTTTGTAAGTCCAATAAAATAACAGTAATACTCCTATATATTAATTATTATTTAAGAAAAGATAACTAAAAAATCTCTAAAACAAAATTTGACAAAATATAATATAGTTATGCAAAATAACAATATTATTTTAATAATATATTAATAAAATAATTGTATTATAATTATTTATAATAAATTAAATAAAAATAAATTACAAAAATTTGTAATTATTATAAATAAAAATTATAAAAATAAATATCAATATTTTAGATTTATTTTACACATATTTATAATAAATATTTACAACTATATTGTAATTAAAATAAAATAAATATATATTTAAAATGTGAATAAAATAATAAAAAATAAATATCAATGAAAATGAATAAATTTGTAACGCATTAATAAATATTTATATTATTACTATGCTATAAAATAATAGCATTATTTGTTTAATCAATATATTTTAAATAAATCTATTGTATTTTATTAAATTTTAAAAATTTAATAGTCATTTTTCTTAGATAATTGTATAAGGACAAAATATAATATATTTATTAATTAAAATATTATTTTAATAATATATTAATAAATAATTATTTGAAAAAAATAATAGTTATTTAAGAAAAATAACTAATAAATTTTTAATTAAAATAATACTATTAGCTATTTTTTAAAATAATTATTATTTATATAACAGTATAATTATTATTTTATAATAAATTAAAAATTTTAAAATTAATTTTTAAATTATTAAAATTTATAAGAGTATTAAATCAAATCTGTAGATTAAAATAATTTTTATAATTAATTAATTAACAAAAAATTTAAAAATTGAGGATATTTTAATAAATATATCATCTAAATTAGTTAACTAATGGTTGAGGAGTGGTTTTGAATATGTTTCTTAATTTTTTTATTTAACTGAGACAATCTCAAATGTGAAGGGTGGAATTTGATAATAAACCTAAACATAATTTTAGAAAATGGCATGGATGAAATTTGGGTGAAAGGTATGGCTACTTTCATGAAGTTGCCAGCTTAAAAGGATTCTATGCATCCCATCCCAACTCACTTCACTTCAGTTGTGGTGGTGTAGAAAACTAATCCTGTCCGAATCACAGACAGAAAGAGAAAGAGAAAAATGGAATATTCTGGTGAAGAATTCGACGTGATAGTGGTGGGTGCTGGAATCATGGGCAGCTCCACCGCCTATCAACTTGCCAAAAGAGGTCAGAAAACTTTACTACTAGAGCAATTCGATTTCTTGCACCACCGTGGCTCCTCACACGGCGAGTCCCGCACAATCCGTGCTACTTACCCGGAAGATTACTACTTTCCCATGGTACTTGAATCTTCTCTTCTATGGGAGCAAGCTCAATCCGAAATCGGCTACAAGGTGCATTTCAAAGCTCATCATTTCGACGTGGGTCCGTACGAAAGCAAGTCTCTCCGCTCTGTTATTTCCAGCTGCGAAAAAAACTCGATATCTCATCAGGTTCTTGACCGTCGCCAAGTGTTTGATAAATTTTCTGGCCGGTTTGACCTACCGGAGAATTGGGTTGGTGTGGCGACTGAGCTTGGTGGAATAATTAAACCCACCAAAGCAGTGTCGATGTTTCAAACTTTAGCTATTAAAAATGGAGCTATTCTTAGAGATAACACGGAGGTAAAAACGATACTGAAAGATAATGTGAAGGGAGGAGGAGGAGTTACAGTGGTTATTAGCAATGGCGACAAATTTTGGGGTAAAAAATGTGTGGTGACGGCTGGAGCCTGGGTGGGAAAGTTGGTTAAAAGCATTAGTGGCATTGAATTACCAATTCAACCTGTGGAAACCAGTGTTTGTTACTGGAGGATTAAAGAAGGAAATGAGGCAGCATATGCTGTGGGTGGAGATTTTCCAACTTTTGCCAGCTACGGTGATACCTACATATATGGTACGCCGTCCTTGGAGTATCCGGGACTAATTAAAATCGCAGTGCATGGCGGCTACCCGTGTGACCCGGATAAGAGGCCCTGGGGACCCGGGATTCCTTTGGATTCATTGAAGGAATGGATTGAAGGGATTTTTGCGGGTCGAGTTGACTCAAGTGGACCTGTTGCTACTCAATTGTGCGTGTATTCAGTGACCCCAGATGAGGATTTTGTGATTGATTTTCTGGATGGAGTGTTTGGGAAGGATTTGGTGATCGGCGGCGGGTTTTCGGGTCATGGTTTCAAGATGGCTCCGGTGGTGGGAAGGATATTGGCTGATCTTGTGCTTAGCGGCGAAGCTAATGGAGTGGAGTTAAAGCACTTTAGAGTGGACAGGTTTAAGGAGAATCCTAAAGGGAATATCAAAGATTTTGAAGATCAAATCATTTTGCGTGTCAATCCAGAGTGAACTCTTTGATCAGTGATTCTTGTTTCCTGAAAACCGTTCCCCAATCTATGTAATAAAATATAGTAATGGGTATCTTGTTTTGTTTACGTTTGCATGCTCAGTAAGCTCCCTTACGCAATTTTATCCTATAGGGTGTACATCTTGCTATAAAACAATAACGTTGCCTGCGTATAACTAAGAAAATTGGCTTCTAGAATCTTGTAACAATTTGACAGTAATTACATTCAACCTTTTGTTTGGATTCATTTAAAAAGAAAAAAAAGGAAAAAAAGATTCTCAACCTATTACTTCCTGTAGTAGTAACAAGTAACCTTTTTTTTTATTGGACCTAACCAAGCAATCCTGAGATTTATGAAAATACAAATAGGAAATCACAGTTGCCTGGTCGAGCTAAAATAATCAATCAATCTGACCATATCTAGAAAGAAAAACTCGGGTTATTATACAAAGAAGCTCAATGCTCATTTGAGGCATAATTATGGTTGGAATCCCATACTTGTCCTGCCTTCAAACCAAAGAGAGAACCTGCAGATGAGGAAAATTAGGGCTCTTTCATCATATGAAGAATTACTAAAACCTATTTCTATACATTGAAATTAAAATCCTCAATCAAGAAACTTAGCTTTACATTTTAAACCACTAACTCTGTCTAAAATATTTGAAAGATTATGTCAGAATTTGCAACAACCATGCCACGACAGAAGGAAGGAAAGATTGCTAACCAGTATGTCTCGTCAAAATACAAAACTTGCCAGAAGAGTGTGCAATACAGCCCAATATACTATAATACTAAGCCGTAAAGCAGGTTGTCGCATGAGTGCCCGATCACAAGAAACCCTGGGAGATTGCATGTGTAAGATAAACTTAAGCCAACTTCTGGCATGTGGATGAGCCTCAAAGTTTAAAAAGAAATAAATAAAGAAACGGAAATGCCTTACCATAGGCCATCTATCATGTCTGTTACGGGTCTTGTAAATCTTGGGACTATTCTTGATGTGGTAAGCGACTTGAAGCCATGAACTACATAGGAAAAAAGGTAAAATACATAAATAATGTGTTTCATGAATTATACAACTTAGAAGAGCAAAATAGAAGGGTAAAAAGTTTAGCAATGCAGGATTACCTTTATCATCATCTTCATCTTCTAACCTATCATTGGTACTACCAGGTTCTGTATCAATAGCAATGGCCACTTGATCGCTATTATTGACTTTCCGCAGAGATGTAGTGGACATTGCTATTTGATCATTATTATTGACTTTCCGCATAGATGTACTGGAGGGTCCAGGCACTGCCCACTTGTTTAACTGAATATGAACATCCATCAAGATTGAGTTATTTATCACAAGAATAAAGTTGCTATGAAATAGACCTTACCAGCTGAACCAACTAGTAAGCACTGAAAACTAGCGAACTAGCCCAAAACTACTTAATTGTTCTTTCCTTTCATCTTCCCGTGCTACTTAACATTAACAAATCAATATCTACAACCATGTTGAAGATACAGAAGATAGAGTGGGAATGCAAATAGGACTGCCTATGATAATTAACAGGCATGAATGCATGATCATGTTTACATTTAGAAACTTGTAATAGGAAAACAGGTGTATTTTTTGTTTTGTTCATTTTATGCATTAAACTAATAATTGGTTTGAATATTTAAAGATCATACTTCACCTATCAGAATTTTATATAACATGCGGTAGATAGTAAAGTGATTAACAAATTTAACAAATATCTCAGATGACTCACCAGAGGTTCAACTTGTGAAATTTCAGAGGTTAAACTGGCTGCCCGGCCTGAATCTCCAACATCTTCAAGCATGTTTATGTGTGCCTCCTTCTCACGTAAGGCATTCTCAAGAATTTCTTCTCTGCGAGTTAACTCTTGTACTTTCTTCCTTTCTACTTGCAACAATGCATCGCGGCTTTGGGCCACCACCCGCAGATCCTCAACCTCAGATATGATACCCGCAAATTTTTTCTCAAGTATCTCCTTGCACTCATGTACCTGTTTCAGTACATGACTGCTTTCATTATCAAGATGCACATCATGCACACCAACCTGAGAAAGTATGGTGTCAAACCAAGACAGAAACTCCCGGATCTCATCAGAATCTCTCTTGTTACTCATCTGAGATGCAACAAGAGCGTCATTGGTGCATCTAGTGACCTCCTGTCTCAAGAAAGAGATCTCAGCATCCCGCTCTTGCAGTTGTGATTGAAGGTTTTCAACCTCACCGAGAAGAGTTTCAGACATATGATGAAGCTCATCAAACTTGGTCACAGTAACAGAAAGCCTTTTTGCAATCTTCCCACGAGAAGCCTCAAGGTTCTCCAAATCTAGGTTCTTCTGTCGCACAACTTTTTCCAATTCCTCAAGTTTGTTCTTCGTCTCATCCATTTGAATCTCCTCCTCATCAAGTGCTTGCGTTAGAGCCTCTATTTCTGCGATATAAAACAGCATTCAAAATTAGAAGATTTACCTAAATTAGGCACTAAATAACGAATCATAAAGGTGCAGACTCAAACTCAACAAAACTGACCTTGGTCTTTGGCAGCTAGCATATCAGAGAGTGATCTCACCCTGTCCTTTGACTCTATTAAAGCAGCTTGCTCATCTTGCAGCTCCTTTAATCTCCCCTCTAATATGCTTTGTTCCTCCTCCATTGCCTTCGTTTGTTGCTCCATATCATGTACCCGAGTTTGTGCAGATTGAAGATCTAGTGAGTAGCTTCGAGCAGCAGCTTCAGCTTCCTTAATTTGACTAACAAGCTCTGAGCAAATTCTGTCTGTTTGTATGTCCTTCTCCTGAAGCTCTCTCTGCATATTTGCAATGGTGATTTTCATTTCCTTAAGGTTACTTTCTACAAATTCAGTTTTCATAACAGCAAAATCCTTCAGAGTCGATAATAATCTGTCTGCAATAGCCTTGATAAATTCCTCAGAGGCAAAGTTAGTCTGCCCACCAAAAGGAAGTCCTCCATCAACAATTGTTGCAGAATATTCTCCAACCAACTCAGCTTTTCTGATTTCAATTTCTATGATTGAATTAGCACATGCTTCATAAAGCAAGGCAATGTTTCTGTGCAACAACATGATATCCAAGTCCTTCCATTTTTCAATTGATTCCAAACGAGTAATGTCTCTCTTCAAGGCTTCAAATGACTTTTTCTGGGAAGTCATTTCTCCAGAAAGGATCTCCATTACTTTAAATACACTGTTTGCTTTATCATGTAACAGCTTAGGGTGCTTGTGTAATTTATCTGTCAAAGCATCAAAATCGCTTTCCAATTCCTGCAGAGTACATCCAATAGAACTACATAGTTCTATTATTACACCATCATCAACCTGGTCTTGCACTTTGGCCCCTGCCCATAAATCCTTAAACAGGCTATTCTCCTGAAAAGGACCGTACGAGAAACACAAAGATGCAAATAAGTCAAACTGAGTATCTCTGTGTCGAAAAGCAACAAACATGTTAGTAGCATCTAATCATCCACTTAACATAGGAGGTTGTCATAACCAGTGATGACCAAAAGTATAGGTAATACGAAAAAAGATATAGTAGGAACATAATAAAATGTAACAAATGATATTAGATGCATCATGTCACACAAGTAGAGAGACATAAACCAGGAAACAGAGGAGGTACCAAGTTCATAACAACAATACCTTGTCTGCTGAATTGCTGGAACTAATGCCACCATATGCACTTAAAATGGGCATGCTAACTAAATCAGTAGAATCACCTTGCTTCATACATGACTCTACATAAACCTCCAAATTGTGCAGAAATTCCATGTCCTTGGAGAGAACATCAGCTAGTAAACTATCAATATCAAGAAATCCCTTCTTGAGTTCATTTATTGCAGATTTTAATACCAACAGTTCAGCATACTGTTTCTGTTGTCCTTCAGAGAAAACTGTAGTTAACCTTTCAAGACGAGCAAGAGCTTCAAGTTTGGCGGCTTCAGATACATCCCTTTCCCGGGAGATTTCTGAGAGTTCACTTGCAGCTTTTTCTAACTCCTCCTGGAGGACATCATTTCTCTCTTGAACTTCATTCAATTCTGCAACCAGTAGCTCTGCCGCTCTTCTAGATTTCCTCGATTCTTGTTCTGAAGAAGTCAGAGCTGCATGCAAATCGTGGAACTGTTTCCCAATTTGTTCCAACTTCTGAACTGGATCACTAATAGTAACATCACCACCAACATCAATGCCACTTAAGGCATTCATTGTCACATTCAAAATATGTTCTCTCTCTTGCAATAAGTGCTCGGCTTCCGTCAAACTATTCCTCAAGAGCAGTCTCTCAGATTCTAGGGCTTTCACCATGTCAGGGTAAGTGGATAAGTCCCTAATTCTCTGTTCATAATCTGTAAGAGCATTTTCCCTGTGACTGATCTCAGATTTCAAGTGTTCAAATTTACTGGTCATCTCTTCCAAGGCTTGTTTCAGACTATCCCGCTGTTGCACTAATGACTTCCCTTTTCTAACAGCAACATTTAACTTTTCTCTTAGAGAAGCTGATTTCTGCTCCTCCTGAGTAAGGAGTTCTTGCAACTCCTGCCTTTTTTTATCAAGGACTGCGACTTCCAAAATCAAAGATTGCTGTTTGTCCATATATTTATCTCTCTCCTCCTTCACATGAATCAGGTTATGCAAAGCATCCTCCAGGTCATTCTTCAGGCCTGATATATCCACTTCCTCGTTAATTAGCAAAACTCTGCTTCCTGATTCATCGGGACTTACATCAGCTTCTTCAGTTCGGTGCTCATTAACTGAATCTTCGGATACAGCTTTTATTGCAGAAATGGTCAAGTAGTGGTCTATAAGCTTCCTCAATAAAACTTCCAAGCACTTGGTACTACTTAGTCCCGAAACCAACTCTTTCACACCAGGATCCTGCAATGCATCACAAACCAAATCCTCCAATCTACTTATCTCACCTTCAATGTTTTGAATGCGCTCCTCAATCCCAACTTTCTCTTCCAATTTCTCCTGCAAACCAGTCATTTCACTCTGCAGTTTGTCCTTCTCAAGTTCAAATTGGACCGCCTGCACTAACAATTTCTCATGATCAGAAGTCAGAAACTTCATTCTTTCAGAAAGATGCTCTCTCTCATGAACAACAGCTTGGAGGTCTGCCTCAAGCTCAGATATCCTGTTTTGTGACTCTTCCAAATCAGCATTCACTAAACGGCAATATTCTTCCAGGTCATCAATCTTCTGCTGGAGACCACTCCTATCATGATTAGCCTCCAACAGTGCAGCTGCTAACCACTCAATCCTATCCTCAGGTTCCATAGACCTCAAGTGTGAAGGCATATTGATCCCGTCCAAAAGTTCTTCCCATCTCTGCACCAAGTGGTTTCTCTCCATTAATGATTGTTCCAGCATTTCATTTTGTTCAGCCAACCCATAAAACTTACTTTGAAGCTCTTCATATTTCCTTCTCATATCGTCCGCCAAACTTGAGCTCGGCGGTGCATCTTCTTTCCAGGCATCAGTAGCAATAAAACCAGTATCAGAGTGGGAAATACCCACAGAACTCTTCTGATCCCAATCAGTTACAGGCAAAGAGTTACCAGTAGCTGACCGTGCTAACCAATCAACCTTTTCGATAATGTCTCTTGAGTGGAACTGTTCTGGTAGATCTAGGTCTTCCAGAATCTCTTCAACTCTCTGGAGTACTGAGTCTTTAAGAAGGAATGATTCTCTTAGAGCCGTAGCTGAGTTGCGAATGTACGAAAGCTCAGATTCAAGAGCTTCCACGCGCTCACCTGCCTCCATATAAGCCTTAAGTTTCGTTTCTAGCTCATGAAGCCTATCATCCCTCAACTGTAACTCTTGTTCACATTTCTCAAGTTCGTTGGATGTCTCAGCCAGAGACTGCTTCAGACTATCACGCTGCACAACCAAACCTTTCCCCTTGGAAACAGCAATGCCAAGCTTCTCTCTGATAGAAGATACCCGTTGTTCTGATTGTTCAAGTTCACTAACTTTTTCTTTTAATTCAGAATGCACAACAGCAAGGGCTTCTTCTGCCTGCTTTAAACTTGCCTTGAGGACAACAACTTCAGTTTCATGCTGAAGGTTCAAAGCATTTAACTGGTACATCTTCTCTTGCAGTTCTCTCAATTCTGTCTCAATAGATCCAAATTCTTCTCTGAAGGAACTCACTTGCGTACCAGCTTCTTCGTACCTCTGAACAAGTGAAGACACTAATGATTCAAGGTGTGAAACTGGTGTTTTATCTAAGTCAATCTCGGCATTTTCCAGTTTTAGTACAACCTCAACATCATCTATTAACTTCTGAACAGCATTGGAATTAAGAAAACTTCTGCTGAATTGTTCAATATCATTTGTTCTACTAATCAACTCTGAATTAAGTTCATTGTTTAGAGATTGGAGCTGCAGTCTCTCACCCAGAAACTTTTCCAGTTGTTCAACAATGGGCTTATACTTGATGTAGTCAATGGGTTCAGATAGTGCCCCAACTTGAATGTCCAACAGCAGTTCATCATCCACAGAGCCACATGAATAGATTATAAGTTTCCTCAGATCACCATATATGGTGTGCAACATAGCCGAAGCTGATTCATTCTCTCTAAGCAAATCATTGAACTTCTCATTCACTTCTTTGTACGAACTACAGACGGTTTCACAGTCTGCATGAACAGTTTCTAGTTTCTCCTGCAGATCCTTGATCACCTTGATGGTGGCATTCACAGAAGCAGCAATGCGACTATTAGCATCCAAGCCATCATCATTGTTAGCTGAGATGGAAGAGGTGGATGCTCTTCCAATAAACTCATCAAGTCTTTCCACTGTTTCAAGGATCTGAGTAATGGTAGAATTCCATTCTTGTTCAAGCATCAATGTCCTTTCAGATACTTCTTTTTGTAAACTTGCTACTTGACATTCTAGCATCGAAGTTTTCTCATCTGAACTTTGCTGTGAATCATGCAACTGACTCAGCAATTCACTGACTCTTAATTGGTACTCCCCCACTTTTTCATGAACTTCGCGATACTCTGCTTTCAGACTAAGTTCTTGCCTTTTTAAGTCTTCAACGAGAATCTGGAGCTCACTATTCCTTGCTTCAACTCCTGATGCATGGTGCTTTACAGCTTCATACATTACTCCAAGCTCAATATTTGTAGCTTCCAAATTGTCATTAAGCTCTTTCAAAGCTTCATATTCAACCTTGAACTTCCTGACTGCGCCATTAGAAATTTTTTTAAGCTCCTCTTTAGCATTCTCAGCATCCAGGTGCAACTGCCGAAGCACTGCCCTCAATTTTCCAGTTTGTTCTTTTATTGGAATAAATGGATCTGCCAGTGATAGATCTTCACTCACAGCCCTATCCTCTGCCTCGTCTTCATCATGATGCACCTTTGATTCAAATGCCTGAATCAGTTTGGATACACCAGGTGAAGACACTTTACTACTAGACCTGTGAAGCGACGGTGACTCAGAGTGCATCCTTTCAATACCACTTTCAAGGTTCTCTAGTATCTTTCCTGCCTCCTCCAACCCTCCTTTGAAGGCTGCCAACACAAAAGAATCATCAAAGATTTCCTGCAACTCAAGTTCTGGCCCACCAGCGGGCCCATCAGATGATGGTTGCTTCAACATGTTAGAGGAAATGCCACCATCTTGCACAGTTTCTCCATTTTCCACAGGAAACTTCTCTTGATAGACAAGAAGCTCACTAGAGAGTCTCTTATTCTCACACAAAAAAAATTCCTTATCCCCCTCAAGCTTCTTCCTCTCTTCTAATGACATAGCAAAGCTCCCTTTTAAGCTGGCATTTTCAACCTGCAGTGCTGCCACCACACCCTTATAATCAGCCAATTCCGTAGATATTTTCTCAATCTCAAAGGCAAGTGATTCTTTTTTTTCTTCAAGCTTCTTTCTCTCATCCGTTATCAAGGCAAGGTTCTCTTTCAATTCAGCAGTTTCATCACGTAGAGCAGCCAACAAACCCTTACAGTCAGTCAATTCCATACACATTTTCTCATTCTCATCGGCAAGAAACTCCTTTTCTTCTTCAAGTATCTTTCTCCCCTCTATTACCAAAGTAAGACTACTGTTTAATTGAGCATATTCATCCCGTTGTGCTGCCACCAAACTCCTACAGTCAGTCAATTCCATGGACATTTTCTCATTCTCACCAGCAAGAAACCCCTTAGCTTCTTCAAGCTTCTTCCTCTCTTCTGCTGCTGAAGAAAGGCTCCTGTTTAATTCAACATTTTCATCCCGTAGAGCTGCCACCGAACCCTTACTTTCAGTCAATTCCATGGACATTTTCTCATTCTCAATAGCAAGCGACTGCTTTTCTTCTTCAAACTTCTTTCTCTCCTCTGCTACTAAAGCATGAATCACACTTAAGTTGGAATTTTCTACCTGCAAAGCTGCTATCAAATTCTTGCATTCAGATAACTCCAACAACAGCTTGTCATTCTCATGGAGACAAGATGCTTTTTCGTCCATTAGTTTCTTTCTGTCCTCCGTCACTGAAGCAAGAGTCTCACTCAAACTCCCGTTCTCAAACTGTAGAGAAGCAACCAAACCCTTGCACTCACCTAACTCAATCGACAGGCTTGATAAATCCCCCAGTGACCTTTCCAAACTATTCTGCAATTCATGTGCCCTGGCAGAAAACTCCTGAGCCTCTGCCTTCATTGAATGAACTTGGTGTTCAAGCTCCTCCCTCCTGCTAGCAACAGCCATGAGTTCAGACCTGCAATGTGCAAGCTCTTCAACTAGGCAATCTTTCTTCACTTGAACTTCATTAGCCAACTGATGACGATGGCGATCAAATTCAATTTGAAGGCAAGACATCTCCATAACTTGCAAGTGAAAGATATCTTTCATAAAATAAGTGATATATAACTCTTCTTTAAGGCTCTCAAATGAATCTCGAACACCATAATCAGATAGGACCAAACTATCAGTCCCCTGATCAGCTTTAGAAACTGATCCTCTTGAATCAAGTAGAGACCTAAACTCATCCTCACTAAGGCCCTTTACAATATCCTTGAGCTGCAAAAGGCTGATTGAGCACCCATCTCCAATAGAAGACGCACTTACTTCAAATGAAGGCACCATATCTTTTTCAAGAGATCTCTCCTCAGCTTTACCACCAGTCATCAAAGAATCCTCCAGAGCACACTGCTGATTATCTGCTTTCGCAACTATCAAATTCACTGTATCCACTTGCACCCCTTCATACAAGTCATTTCCACCATGAGCAGGGAGCATTTCTGACTTTTCCTCATTAACCAAACCACCCACTACATCTTTCAGTGGATCTATCACTTGACAACTCACAGCAGAAATACCACCCGTTTCATGTGAGTCAAGGGTAGGACCCGAAAACCCATCTGACATGTTGGCTGCACCGATGGAGGCAAGCACCCCATCTGCATTGCTTGTTGGCTTTTCATCATGGGTTGTCTCATACACACCAGTCACTCCTGAAGCAGATTCTTCAAGAGTTGCAGCACTTTTACGAAGCTCAGGCACATTAGACTTCCCATCTCCTTCGAGCTCTGGTTCACTGTTTCTATCATACTGCTTCAAATCCAAACCATCAGCTTCCTGCATCGCCCCTACCCAGCAACAAATGAGAATTTGATTATACATCAAATCCACACATCAATTGTCCCAATTTTCCCCAATGAATTTCCCTAATAAACATAAATTACAATAGAAATGGAAAAAAGACTAAAGAGAAGGAGGGCACAACCTAAATCTGTTACCTGATATCCCCTTGCTTGACTCAAGCTCGTATCAGGAACCACTTCTTGTGAAGCCAAGGACTCCAGCCTCTCCTTCCCATTTGCATTATCCATTTCAACTGTAACTGTCCCCTCCTCGGTAGTACCAACTACTCTGAACGAGGTTGACAGATCAGCACCTATGGACATATCGGCATCCTTGGTTTCCCCATCTAAAACTGGGTTACCAATAGTTGCCAAAGGCACTGCTCTGGCTTCTTCAGCATCAATATTCGGAGTACTTTCCCCTTCATTATGAACTGAGAAAGCAGCATTACTCGTCCCCAATTGCTGTGGTAGTAACTCACTATCACAAGCCAGAGGTGTTTCAACTATGTCTGACTCTGGTATAATGGCTTCTGATGACATATCACTGGCTGCAACATCAATCTCAGGAGCTACTGAATTTTCCATTGAATTTGAATCCACAACTCCCAGATTGGATGCACTTTCCCCTTCGGGATGTAAAGATTCATGCTGCTCAGACTTACTAGACTTCTTTTTCCCTTGGCTGCTACTGCCCTTACCATCCTTCTTCTGACGAAATTGCTGAAGCTGGTAATACAAACCAAAACATATAATGAAAACCCTTCCCTCTCCGTATCATCCCCAAGACATATAAAATGCATGCAGCTTTAAGTTAAAATATTAGCTTAAATGAATTCAGTTCTCCACTATCACAAAACAAGGATTTGAAAATCGCAAACCCAATCTGTAATTTACACACGCCCAGTAGACGTATACTAATGTAGAGTATAGACAAATTATGCAACTAACATACCAAATTTATCACTTATTTATTATCTAAACATCAGAAATGAATCAGTTTCTCAGCAACCAAACAAAAAGCAAAAGTCCCGAGCTTAAAAATCATTATAAAAAGACTAAGAAAGCAAAAACAAAAACCTTTTTACGACCAGCTGCGAGCAGATCGGTACGGCTCTTGTTCTTGTCCATCCGATCCACTCCGTCTTTGTAACCAACTGTAATTAACACAAATCACCTCCACCACCAAATCTCTCTTTCACCATTAGATCCTCCCTCTAACAAATGCCAAAAAAAAAAAACAATGGAAAATAATTAACTCAGTGAATATAATCAGTTAAAAATTTTCCTCAACATTTTCTAAGCAAACCAAACAGAATACAAGAAACCTGGGTGAATCTTTCCACGAATTATGAAAACAATAAAAACAGATTGATTCGAGAAACAGTGGCAGCATACCCTAACCTCGATTAGCTTCGATCTATTTCGATGTCGTGATGATTAAATCTCCAAAAAGAATACAAAAGAATTTGCACTGTATGTGTGTTAAGTTACTTCGTTCTAACGAAACCGTCGTTTTCGTCAATTGATGAAACGTCGGACAAGTGAGCAGAACACCTAATTCTTATTTTATGATTATTATTTTTACTACGATTGTTTTATGCAACAGTTACGCTCGCTCGGCGTTTGATAACTTGATCCTGAAATGAAAACTTGAGACGACGTCGTAACCCCATCGGAACATTCAGTCGTAACTCGCTAGGCGGAGCCCGTTGTTTGTAAATAGCAACTGACAGTGGGGCCTGGCCTGGATTCTGATCACGTGATTTTGACATTTGCACATGACACAACAAGGATTGGTATCACCACGTCAATGTCTAAATACACCCACGTTTAAATTGTAGTTAGTGGAAAAGCTATCATGATTTTAGCAAGGCCCTGCTCCTGACATGTTAGGGTAGACACAGAACTTAGGAACCGGCCTTCAACAGTTAAGCAAAACGGTCCAGTTTCAACGAGGCCACTTGGAAACCAGCCCGTCTAGCTAATAATATATGCGTCCCTAAAATTTTAATCTTTCACAAGATAAGACATATATTGTGTAGTATTTATCCTTGAATCTAAGGGATATTTACGATAGTGAAAAACGCCCACACAAAGATTGGGGAAGTCTTGTTTATTACAGAACTCAAACACACTCCCTCTAATTCCTCCAATTGGAGAAAATGTATTCCCATCAAAGTTTTTACCAATCACGACAAATAGTTAATGGTGAAAAAAAAATTTAATATTTATTTTCAAATATTTCAAAAAATATATCATTTATATTTACATTTTAGTCGTGTTAATAGTTCAAACTATAAATAAATAAATAAAAGAGGCCTACGATTATTAGATTTGATTAATTTAACATAAAAATATTATCCATTGCATTCCTATTTGAATCAACCATTTAATAATTTTATTAAATTTGTGTTTAAAATTATATTGATATGATTACAAAACCCACAAAATGCTATCTTATTTAAACAAAATTAAATTTATTTTACTTTAAAACTAATTAAAAATATAATTATTACATTTTTATTATAAAATGTTAATTTGTGTATCATGGACTTTAGTATATAAATAAACACATCACATTATATTATTGTTTATAAAAAGACATAAAAATGTAAATATGTCCTGTTTAATAATTAATACCAGGATCAGGCACTGGAAAACGCATCTATGTATTTGACTGATCATCATGTCGAAAGTAAAAGGAAGGCAATTCTGTCACGATGCCTCGGCTTATTATAAAATTATATGAATATATATATATATATATATATAAAAAATTTATGGCATTGGCGAAGTCCACGGTCAGTTTTTATATTGTTTTTAATAATTAAAATAAAAACATAGTTGTCGCCCACCTATGAAAGAACATTTATTTATTGCAGAAACACGTGGAATTTGGAGCCTTTTGTCAATTGATTTCTGAAAGTCAAATGTCAATCCGCAATAATAAATCTATTTTTTTGGGGAACGAGTTAAATAAGACGAAAACAACTTTGGTTATGTATATATATTTATACATAGTCTAGTATGGTCACCTAACCTTAAAATAAATAAATAATTTTCACGTGAACTTGCATGATTCATTTAATTAGGACGCTGGGTTAGTTTTGCGTACATTGCGATTTCATTTATGACATTTAATTGAAATTGAAAGCATTGCGTTTTGGGAAAGCAACTTTTAGATGGGCTCCTGATGAAGTCCTTTTGGCAATAAAAACAGGTGGAAGTGTTCTTAAATAATAGAACTAAAAATGTTGTTTAGGTGAGAAAACAGTTGAAATGGTAGATCATTCATTCAGTATACTTTTCATGTTTTTTGAAGTGTACGTTTGTGAAACAAAATAATAACTTTAACACGTCTTTTAATTTTTCAATTATTTAATGTAGATTCTAGTCCATCTAATCCTTGATATTATTTTACAACTTACATTCAGGCATGTAACAATCGATTAACGCTATTAAAAATTATTTATTATTTTATTGGGACCTATATGTAAAGTATTGTGAAAATCATGCTGTGTAAAAATAATAGCGACCTCTATTTTTATTTATTTATTTTATTTATTTATGTCATTTTTAATCGGGTAATTCCGCAAATTCAACTTTTTACCAGTATTAGTTCTCTTTAAATTATGTTTTATACATATTAACAGCAATCACGAACGTAAACAGTGTACGAAATTTACCTTTCAAAACAAACAGGTATTAAGTTTAATAAGATTTCATTAACCTAAACCCAAGAAAATAATATCACAAGGGAATATGAATATGAGGAATCTGGAATTTTGTCTCAAATCAAAGGCAAGACCATGATAAATAATGTATTTAAGAAATGACCAAATCCTCTAATTAAGCAAGCTGTATCTTATTTAGTGGCTAAACAATACTAATTTGGTTATCATATTTTTAACAGTAAAATACAATCAACGAACAAGAAAGGGAGAGAGAAGATGTACCTAATTTTTAATTTTAAAATTATTAGAAGCATATTCTTCTTCTCTTCTCTACTTGCTCTTTTAATATTTTCCTTAGAGCATCTTACTATATCTAACACAATAAAACGACAGCATTTTGGCAGCCTCCGCCTAGTCAAAAGCCAAAATAATTAAATTCAAAATCAAATCATAAGTTTTGAATTTGATTACCTTTTTTCAGAATAGATCGGGGTTTTTATCATATAGGTCATTGAGTTCTTCTTGTAAACTTTATAGGATACGAAAATAATTATTAATTTATGTTAGGCGAGTCCTCCAATCCTAACAAATTTACTAAAGCAGCCATCGTTATTTACTATCGTAACTGCATCATAATTTATACATATTTAATATTTAAATGTTGGGAATTAAAAATAAATCATATTTTGGGCATTAGACATCCACTCAAACACGACAAAACAAGGCATTAATAATGTACATTAGCTGGCACTTGTGTTTTGTGTCAGAGAATCAATTGTTGACAAACGTAAAAGCATTAACGTTGTTTTGTTAGAGAAAAAAAAAAAAAAAAGGTGTATCTGTGAAACTTTTATTTTTTTCCTTTAAAACTTTTTTGACTTTTTAGAAGTTTATGCATATTCATTATTTTAAGAATAATAATAATAATAATAATTCAAAAGTATCTTATTCATATTTGCTGCTTCTATCTTTATTTGCGGAGGAATATCATATAAGAATCAAACCATTGAAATATTTTTTTATTCCCTTATCACCAACATGTCAATTATATTATCATATCAATTAAGATATATATGCCTAATTTAAAGTCAAAAATTCTGAAAGATATGTAAAAGATATCGTCGCCCAAATTAAAAATTTGAAATTAAATGCTTTGATTTGATAACAGAATTTTCTTTTATTTTATTTAAAATAACATATATACATTATTAATCATTATTTTTGTGACAAAAAAATTAAAGTTTATGCTGTGCTGGGTGTCGTAATTAATATCTCTGGTAAATTTGTAAATTTAATTAAAATAAATTAAAAATATCACCAATCTTACTAATTCTCATTATTTATTGACTTTAAATAATCTTAAAAGAAGAATCAAATCTCCATACGAATATCATGGATTGTCATTTCATACCACTAACCAATTTTCTATTCAAATTGCATCTTGTTTTCGATGACATTAGGAGATAAGTCAAACTAGGCATTATCAATTTTTATTCCAAAAAGAAAAAATCACACTAAGCACAAAGTCGTATGGGCGCAATCATAATATTTTAAAGTAGGTAGGTTTTAAGTTGCCTAATATTTTATCATGTCTTATCATATTTTAAACCTTTTTTTTTTTTGTCAAATAAATCTTAAAAAAATAATAGTAAATGATATTGTTCGCCTCTTAAAGAAATGACCACGACTGAATTCATGCCTGTTCCAGCTTCTAGAATTTTATTTTATTAATTAAATTAAATTAATCGTAATTAATAGATTGATTAAGCCCTTCGCCGCCGGTGTATTAGGTTTTACACCCGGTCGCGTCAACCTGCATCTTTGATCTAATCCGTTGACATATTATATTGTAATTAAGACTCAAAATTTCTACGAAGGTTTATCATTTATTTTAGAAAATAGGAATGTTTACTAAAATCGTCTAGATACACGGTAATATGATTTTAATCAATGAATTTTATTAATGTAAAAATTCTAATGATTATAAATGTAAGATTCTAATTAATTAGATCTACTTTTAAATTACTTTAGTTATATCATGACTTAGATTTTTCATTATCTAACAAATTTTTATTTAGTAGAGTGACTATTGGTTTTGAGCTATGATAAAAAATAAATTTTATTTGACGGAAAGATTTATATTCTATAAACTACAAATTTATATACAAGTACTAACAATTTAGAATTTGACAAATTAGTAAATATTATATATAAATTCAAATTTTATAAATTAAGTAATCTCTAAATAATAGTCTATCTTCTAATTAATAGCCATTCAAAATTTGGGAGTGAATCTTCCCTTCGGGTCTAAGTTATAGCCATGGAAAAACATTGACTAATTGCTAATTATAAAAGTCAAATTTAAATTTTGGGAAGCCTAATCTAATTCATTAATAGAAAGAATCAAATTTACAGCAAGCGGGCCCCGCCAATTGAATGGTTTAATTGACATTTGACAAATCCAATTTTCATTACTCAATTACTCTGTGGCCACGCGTCAAAACCTAAATAGTGGTACGCTTTCGGGAGTCTTCCTATAATTAACAAAAATCGTAGTCAACGCTGTAAGCTACAGTGTGACCGTTGGATTATTTGGACGAAATCGGACGGTGAATAAGGAGTCACCGGCGAGATCCGGTCACTTTTGAAGCAAAATTTGGTCAACAGTATCGGATTAAAAAACGTGATGACTACACGTGATCCCCACTTTGAAGTCAGCTTTCTTGAACTGGGTGGTCCTCCTTTGTTTAGATGCCATTTTTCTCGGGAAAATTTACTTGATTATTTTGTGATTAATAAAAGTTGGCATTTGTTGAAAATAAAACGACATATATTTTCTTTATTTTCCGACACATTTGATAAGATGTTTGTTGACATACGTTTTAATAAAATGCAAGGATAAATCACATTTCAAACATTTATTTTAAATTATCAATCACCAATCACTACCTTTTAAATAAAAGATAAGAGTTTAATTTTTTTTTATGTATAACCTTGAATTTTTATTTCAAATAATAAAGATAAATTTTACTTAAATTTAATTTAAATAAGTTTTATTTTTATTAAAAAATAATAACAATAAATTTTACTCAAATTAAATATAAATTTTTGTGAATAATGTCCATCAAAATTTTTATATTGTACAATAATATTCATAAAAATTATTTATTTAAATTAAAATTTTTTGAAATATTTAAGTTAATTAAAGTGATAACTATTTTTAAAATAAAAGCGGAAACTTTTTCTATTCTATTTTATAATTATTACATTTCTGAAATTATTAAAAATATAATTCAAATTAATTATCTATTTTAATAGATGAAATTCAAATAATGTAAATACATTAATTAAACAAATTAAAAATTTTTGTCCGAGGTGCTTCTAGTTATGTCAAACATTTTGAAAATTCAAAACCAAAAAGTAATCCCAAGACTCTGTAACATAATTTTCTCCCGGTGGGCCCCACCACCCACTACTTCAAAATTCAAACCAGGCCAGCCTCTGATTTGTTTAATCGTCATAGAAATCTTCAAACCAATCTGAGCCGTTGGATTGAGAACCCCACTTTGACTAAAATCCTTGTCCATTCACCCGGTCGTCCGGTCACCCCATTCCCTTATATTCCCCCACCCCTTCCTCTCCATCCCTTACTCCGCTCTCAGAAAAATAAAAACCTTCGGCCTCACCGTTTCAAAGCGGCGTGTGTTGCATGACATCTTGAGAGCATTCTTCTTCTTCAACACTTTAAGCGAAAGCCTTTTTCTATATCATGGCGGTGGAGCTGATGGGTTTGCCTAGAAAGACGGATGATCAAATGGCTATACAAGAAGCTGCGGCGCAGGGGATAAAAAGCATGGAACATCTGATCCGTTTGATGTCTCATCATCAGTCGTCAAATCACGTCGACTGCACGGACCTCACCGATCTTACGGTATCTAAGTTTAAGAAAGTTATTTCGCTTCTCAACCGAACCGGACACGCCCGATTCCGACGCGGTCCGGTTCACTCTTCGCCTTCCTCCTCTTCCTCTTCAGCTGCGGCCCCGCTCTCTACTCAGCAAACTCAAAAAATACAAAATCTAAATCTGACTCCAACTCCGACAACACCGCCGGCGTCCGTCGTTCCGGCTTCAGTAGCGAGTTACGTACAGTCACAGCCGCAGAGTTTGACTCTTGACTTTACAAAGCCTAGTATATTTACCACAAATGTTAAGGGCACTGAGCTTGAGTTCTCAAAAGACAGTTTCTGTATGTCGTCGAACTCGTCTTTCATGTCCTCTGCCATCACCGGAGACGGCAGCGTTTCGAACGGGAAACAAGGAGGCTCGTCGATCTTCTTAGCGCCATCCGCTCCGACTGTTTCCGCTGGAAAACCACCGCTCTCGTCACAGCCGTACAAAAAGAGGTGCCACGACCATCACGAACTCTCCGATGATCTCTCTGGAAAGTTCTCTGGCTCCGCCTCCGGCGGCAGCAGGTGCCACTGTTCTAAGAGAAGGTACGCACTGTTTTTCGCATTACGTCATGTACTTTTTGACTGAGAAGCTTCACGCGGCGGACGTTCATAATTTGACTGCAACTTAAAAACTGATTACTTTATTTACCGAGTTAAGTCAGTCGGTTGTGTATAATCCTTTCCACTCGTTTTTTTCTTACTGATTCCCGGTCGACTTTGGCGTGGGGACTGAGTTGACTTGGATCATACTGAGTGAATCGGTGGTGTTTTAAGGTCTTTGTGTTAGGTAGAACAGGTTTTAACTATTAATGAGCGGGGCAGGCGTGAATATGACACTGAAGACCAGACTTTAAAAAAGTTTTTGAACGTGCTGAAGTTTTGTCATTTTCTGCTGCGTGGTAGACTCGGTTTTGTTGATTTTGACTTCTGACAGCAAGCGCATAACTCTCAGGGCACATAGTAGCATATTAATTAATTAATTAATTAATAGTAATAAAATAATTGACGGCCATTTTATTTTCGCAGGAAAAATCGGGTGAAGAAAACTATTAGAGTGCCGGCTATTAGTTCGAAAGTTGCTGATATTCCGCCGGATGAGTATTCTTGGAGAAAGTACGGTCAAAAACCAATCAAAGGTTCCCCATACCCACGGTACCTACGCTTACACCCTCGCATCCAACCATTGATTTTTAAATCTACGGCTCACGATGAGCTGTTACTTACTGTGATTTTCCCGAATTTTTTTGTTTAGCGGTTATTACAAGTGCAGTACAGTGAGAGGGTGCCCAGCGCGGAAACACGTGGAGAGAGCACCCGATGATCCAACGATGCTGATCGTGACGTACGAAGGGGAGCACCGTCACACTGCACAACCCGCGATGCAGGAGAACGTGGTCCCCGCAGGTGTAGGATTGGTTTTTGAGTCAACGTTAGCAAATTGATAAAACAAAAAAGAAAAAAAATTTGTAGAATGAGGGGTATTATTGTAAAGTTGGTGGATTGAGTTCAGAGTCTGAGCTGTTCGAGCGGTGTTTAACAGTAAAAGTTAAAAAATTGAATTAATTAATTAACTTTGATTTGGTAGTTAATGAATAATTAACGTTGATGATGATGATGATGAGAGATTCTTTAACTGCACCACTTACTGAAAAAGTCAACTGGTTTCTTAGTTAACAACAAATTTTGATTTGTTATTAGTTATTGATACACTAACACAAGACGGACGATACATGAGATTTAGATATGTTGTAATCAATCTCGTGTCGAATATTTTCAAAATCATAAAAATGTAATGTAACTTGTAATTCTGGAAAAATTTTAATGATGCAGAAGTAAAAAGTGCTTTGAATTTATTTGTTTATTCACGACATTCTTAGACCCGATGGAATGTTGAAAAATATCTCAATGATTTTATTTTATTTTATTTTATCGAAGAAAAACAAATGAATTAAACAAAAACTAAGACAAAATACAAGGAAAAGAAGTTGGAAGTTCCTCCAATCAGAGCATGGTTGTATCAAAAAACCAAAAGCACACTTAGCCAGACTCTGAACTACTACTACATTGCAAGAACGAGCTATAAGCCTAACAACAAAGTTTTCGTTTTTGAGAAGGGCATCTTGAATGTCAGAAATAATCCGGCAAATCTCACTGCTACTGTGAAGCTTCCTGCTCACCAGGTTTACAACATTTAGAGAGTCTGACTCAATGATAAGGGGACTTAGCCCTGCGTCTGTTGCAACCTTAATTCCAAACATTAAAGCCTCACCTTCAGCTAACTCCACATCATCACCATTGCAATAAGTTGTTTTGACTGTTGCAGCCATGAGTTTCCCAGCTGAGTTTTTGATAACGGCACCAAAACTTACCTTAGTTTCTGGTTCTTTCACTGCTGCATCCAGGTTTTAATTTGAGCCAACCAACTGGAGGAGGGGACCAAGAATAGAGAGACAACGACTGACCTTGGCTGTCTAGTGAGGGAGCATTAGACTGTGCCTTTGTGAAAGATTCAACCAAAGCCTCTGCCTTTATTACTATTTTGGTCGAATCTACAATGATTTTGCTATGGTAGAACTGGTTTCGAGAGTACCAGTTTAACCAGACTGCAGTGATGAAAATTTCGAGCTCTTGTTTTGTCAGAGATCTGGACACTTCCGTCACCAAGGTAAAGAAATCAGAGCTCCATTTGTTAGTTAAAACCTCAGCCAAAAAAGAGGGCTTCCAATTTTCCAAGCAAATTTGCATGAAACCAGCACATGTGTAACATCTTCAGGAAAATTTGAGCATCTCTGGCATTGAGAAGACCTGACAATTTTCTTGCTGGCCAATCGTGACCTTGTGGGAAGAAAGCCATGTGCTGCTCTTCAAAGAAAAATCTTCACTTTTGCTGGAATTGAAAGTGACAAAATAAGATTCCACCAGCCTGTGAAATTTGAAGAAGTGGAAGGGGAGTCTAGGAAATTTAATCTCAAAGCTAATTGGTCGCCACTTCTGACAGTATACTGACCCCTTTTTTCATAATGCCATAAAAGATAATCTTCCTTCTCAGATCTTGGTAACGAATTCGCAAAATAGCTTCAGCGTCTTCTGGGGTAAAATGCTGCCGAATGATTGATGCATCCCATTCATTATCTGAATTGAGCAACATAGCCACCTTTCAATCTTCTGGGAGTGACATAGGGAATATAGGTTTGAAAAGTAAAGGTCTTGGTGCAACTCTTATAGATAAAAACTTTTTTACCATTGCCGATCTTCCATCTCGTTCTATTTGAGAATGTTCCTACCCCATAAAATACTCCTCCAAATAAAAGAAGGATTGTTACCCAATTTCGCCTCCATGAAATCGCTTCTTTTAAAGTAGCATGCTTTGAGAACTTGAGCCAATAGGGAATTAGGATATTGCAAGATTCTCCACCCTTACTTTGCTAATAATGCTTGATTAAAAGATTGAAAATCTCTGAACCCGAGACCTCCTCTCCCCTTCGGTTGACACATTTTGCACCAACTAGCCCAATGAATGCTCTTTGACGATTTCGTAGAACTCGACCAGAAAGAGTTCAATAACCTTTTAATGTCCTCACAAATGCCCCAAGGGATCTTAAATACGCTCATAGTGTAGGTTGGAATAGCCTGTGCCACAGCCTTAATTAGGACTTCTTTCCCTCCATTTGAAAAAGTTTGGCATTCCACCCTCTGATTTTGTTGTAAATTCTAACCTTCAACTCATTGAAATACTTTCTTTTGCTTCTGCCAACCATAGAGGGAAGTTTAAGGTATTTCTTGTGCACTGAGACCATAGTTAGATTAAAAATTTTCCTTATTTCATGTATAGTTGCCTGCTGACAATTTGGGCTGAAAGAAAGAAATGATTTTTCAAAATTAAAAATTTGTTCAGAGGCAGCAGCATAGCAGTCAAAGATTTGTTTTAGATGAATTGATTTCTTCGTGGATGCCCGAGAGAAAACCAAGCTATCATCTGCAAACAACAAGTGAGATATGGTTAAATTTTTTTGGAATCGAATATCCTGAATATTATTTCCTCGCTCTGCCATAATAAGTAAGGAGGAGAAGGTTTCTGCACATAAAATGAATAAATAAGGAGAAAGAGGACAATCCTACCAAAGACCTCGTTGAGGATTTATAATTCCTTTGAGGATTTATAATTCCTTTGACCTTACCATTGAGAAGAATTGAGAAGGAGACTGTCGTGATGCAGTTCATGATCAATCGGATAAATTTGGCAGAGAAGCTGAGCTTCACCATGACATTTTTTAGAAAACACCATTCAATTCTATCATAAGTCTTGCTGACATCTAGTTTAAGGGCAGTGTATTCAGCTTTGCCATATTTTTTGTTTCTGATTTTATGAAGACATTCGTATCCCACAATAACATTGTCTGTAATTAGTTTGTTTAGGATAAAAACACTTTGAGTTAGAGAGATTACCTAATCTAGAATTGCCTTTATTCTGTTAGTAAGAGCCTTTGCTATATTTTTGTAAATGACATTGTAGAGACTAATCAGACAAAATTCTGTTATCCTTCTTGCATTATTTGTTTTTGGTATCAAGGCAATGAGGGTCTGGTTAATGGCTGTCACATCTCCCTGCTCATTAAGGATATGGAGGCACACTTTAGTTACTTCTTCTCCTACTAAATTCCAATGTTTTTCATGGAAAATCGGAGGAAAACCATCAGGCCCTGTAGCTTTCAGTGGTTGCATTTGAACTAAAGCTTCGGCTACCGCTTCCTTGGTGAAATCTCAATCGAGCTCGATATTTGATGCAGCCTTTACCCTATAAGACATCCCTTCTAATGCCCTATCTATTTGTTCTCTGGTAGGTTTTGTAGAGGAAAACAATGTCTGAAAGTAGTTGCAAATAGTCGCCTCAACTAACCCCATATCTTCTGTCCATACATTCTAGTCATCAAGGATTCCCTCAATCCTGTTTTTTCTCTTTCTAGTAGTTGCTTTGGCATGAAAAAAACGTGTATTTTTATCCCTTTCCTGAAGCTAAGATATTCTGGATCTCTGTTTCCAGTATAGCTCCACTTCTAGCAGTAAATTATCGATTTGAAGCTCTAAGTTCCTTATCTCTTCCTTCTGTGAAGCATTACATGGGGCCATTTTATGGTTGTATAAGGCAGAAAGAAGTTGCTTTAACTTTTTTTTACTGTTACCGAGATGAGTCAAACTCCAAGTCTTCAATCTAACTTGAGTCTCTTTCACTCCAGAAAAAAAAACGTGCAGAGGTTCTTCATTGCATTTTATTGTAGGTTCCCGCCATATTTAATGAATAATGTTTTTGCATTCATCATAAGAGCTCTACACATCTTCGTAATGAAACCTATTGCCCTGTTTGGCTTTTTTCTATTTATGTAGCCAAGTTTTTTCACAATATCGATCGTAACTGGGTGATGATCCGAACACCAAGTATCCAAATGCTTAACATGAGAGCCTGGGAATATAGGTTTCCATTCATGACTACAGAGATAACGATCTAGTCTTTCGTCAACCAGTCTTCTGCCATATCTTTTATTGGACCACGTGTAAGGAACACCAGACCACCTTAAATATATTAAACCAATAGCATAAAATGCCGATATGAACTCCATCATTGAATCCACATCTCTTATGCTGCCTCCCTTTTTTTTCTGATGGATGCAAAATTTCATTAAAATCACCTCCAACTAACTACGGCAATGTAAACAAGGAAGATAAACAAGTGAGCAAACGCCAAGTATACTACTTTTGCATTTGTTCCGGGTGGCTATAAACACCGGTGAAATGCCAATTATTTCCCTGCTCTGATATGATAATAGAGTCTATATGATGAGGGCTAAAAGATGTAATCTGCACATCTAGAATACGACTCCATAAAAGAGCAATTCCCCCACTTAGTCCCTTTCTGTCTACTGCAAAACAATGATCAAAATGGGGTTTAATCTTCAGAATCTCCATCTCCCTAACTACAACTTTGTGTTGCATAAGAATAATAAAACAGGATGGTGCATTTAAAGAACTTGGTAAAGAGCTCTGAACATTCGAGTGTTCCCTAGTCATCGCACGTTCATCACCAAACGTTCCAACATGACAAAATCATGGTTCTCAATAGGGCTGGGGTCCAGTCTCTACCACTGCGAAATTTTCAGTATCATATTTCTGGTGTAACAGGTGACTGTCTGTCGTAATATGTGTAAGAAAGGGAACTCAAGCATTTGAACTGCCTTCAGAATCAGTTGATACAAATTGGGTTATGTTTTTAATGGATCGAGATCCAGATCATCATAATTTCTTTTTAGGCCTAGAACATTCCCTTCAGATGTTGTTATTTTTACTGAACTCACCCTAGCTCTTTATTTCCATTTTCGCTCTACACTTTTGTTTTAGGCTTGTGATGGACTTGAGATCATTTGGCCTGTTTTGGGATAAATCTTTATATAATTATTTAATAATAGAATAGAAAGTGAGAGATCTTTGTTCCCCTCTGGGAATTTTAAATTCGACAGATACTGCATTGAAGATCTAGCTTGCTCAGAAGAAAGATCAGAAAAAGCCTTATCCACCATCACAACTGTTGTAGTTAATTGATTTTTAGAAGCCGCCGCCCTTTTTTTTATCAGTATTAAATTTGTTTTCCGTAATGAAAGAGACTTCTGGAGCCCCTATTTTTAATGTGTTATCATTATTGTCTGGGAAAATCTGGGTTTTTGGTACAATTGGGTAGGAGAATTCTCCTTGCTCCGGCTTTGACTCCGACTCCACATTCTTTGCAGGTCCAGATTTCTCCTCATTCTGAGTAGTGTTTAAAGGTTTCTGTGTTTGTTTCCCCTCTTTGTCCCTTGATTTTTAGTATTTTAGTTTTTTCGAAAAAAAGAAGCTTTCAACCAAGGGTCATCGCGCGCACGGGGGGTCCCCTTCCATGGGACGACACATATTAAACGATTTCTAGAGTTTGGGCTGGCCTGCTTTGTGCGCGAGAGAATCTCATTAGTTGACTTATTAATTTACGCTAAATTTATTTTTATGTATAAATTCTTTAAAAATTTTATAACTAGCCAATATAGTATTTTAGTATTTTGGAATACTACATAAATTTATAACAATCCCCCATATATTTTAAAATATTAAATTTTATACTTTTAATACATCACCATTTGATAACAAACTTAACGCAAATGAACTGGTGCTTATCAGGTTATGAACCAGTCATTGAGCATATTAATTGTGTCTCACAAGAATTAGGTGAAATATAATTAATTTTTATGAACCGTAACTCTTTTGGTATGAAATAGCTTACATTCAGTTTAATTTTATTCCTTTTGTTCTTCTGCAATTTTACGCCTTCATGGCCCTACGTTATTTTGGTAATCATGAGTGCTTTGGAGATGTCTACCTAACTTTCATTGAAATCGACCTAATTCCACACTCATTTAACTGAACTCTCCATCAAGCATATCCTACAGTTAAACATTTCACCATCCAATTTTTGGGTTATGGAGTTCATTAAGAGTATAAAAGCTCATTCCTTTAACTGTAGTGTTGACTATTTAGTCATAGGGAGGACTCAAATATGTTGAATGATAGTAATTCAAGACAACAAGTGATTTGTTATTATCCCTATGAACCTACTTCATAGGATCTCCTTCGAGATTTTTGCCTTATGTTATAAGCAGAAGTCTCATCCTCCTATTTAGTGGTTTAGTTAAAGGATTGGTTAAATTTATCTCTGACTTTACAAAATCTAGACTTACAACACCAAATTCTAGCAGCTGCTTAATAATACTATGTTTCAAACGTATATGTCTACTTTTCCCATTGTATATCTTACTTTTAACCTTAACTATAGCAGCTTGACAATCATAATTTATTGAGATTGATGTAGAAGGATGATCACCAATGGAAAGATTAGTTAAGAAGTTTCTTAACTACTCACCTTCTGTACACGCCTTTTCTAAGGCAATTAACTTGGACTCTATGGTTGAACGAGCTATACAAGTTTGTTTGAAAGATTTTTATGAAACTGCTCCTCCACCAAGTGTAAAAATATATCCACTAATGGATTTAATTTCATTAGATTCATATATCCAATTAGCATCAGAAAAACCTTCTAACACTAGTGAATCTCTAGCAAACGAAAGCTCTAAGTTTAATGTACCTTTTAAATGCCTTGTAAGTCTTTCTAAAACAGCCTAATGATCCTTGTTAGAATTTGGAGGATATCTACTTAATCTCCCAATAGCATACGCAACATCTGGTCTTGTACTATTCATCAAGTATATAAACTATCAATTATTTAGGCATATCTCGTTTGATTATCACTATGTTCATAATTTTTGTTAAGTTGGATATTTGCATTGTATAGAGTTGATACTGGCTTACACTCATAATATCTAAATTTCTTTAAAAATTTCTCTACATAGTGTTCTTGTTATAACATAAGACCGTTATTTTTATTTATTATCTTAATGTCAAGAATAACACTTGCTTCTCCCATATCTTCAAGAATCAAAAATCTATATGCAGCATTATTTTGAGCATACCCTATAAATATAAAATCAATAGTTCTAGGTCCTATTCTCCTCCTCTTAGGATTTGGAATTAGAACATTTGCTAAATACCCTTACACTTTGAAATATGTTAGATTAGGTTTATGACCTTTTCATAACTCATAAGATATTTTTCCTATTTGCTTATATGATATTCTATTTTGTAGGTGGCAGACAGTTAAAATTGCCTCTTCCCACAAATTTTACGATGCTTCGGAATTTATTAATAGAAAATTCATCATATTTTTCAAAGTTCTATTTTTCCTTTTAACTACTCCATTTGACTTTGGAGAATAAGGAGGTGTAATTTCATGCATTATGCCATGATTTCACAAAATTTATTAAGCATATTAGACTCATATTCACCACCTCTGTGCAGATCTCAATCTTTTGATTTTTCTTCTAAGTTGATTTTCAACTTCATTCTTATAAACTAAGAATTTTTCAAATGCTTCATCTTTATTTATCAATAAATATACTTTTGTATATTTTGAGAAATCATCAATAAATCATCAATAAAGGTTATATAAAATCTTTTACCTCTTTTTATCATTGTCTATTTAAAATCAACAAGATTATTATGAATTAAATTGACTAATTTAGTTTCTCTATTCATAATAGATTTATTCATTTTCTTGATGAATTTTGATTCAACACAAATATCACATTTATTAATGTTTATAATATCAATATTTATTAGACCATCTTTGTCCATTTTCTTTTAATAAGAAAAATTTATATGGTTTAACTTACCATGTCATAAATCAAAAGAAGCAACAATATAAGCAGAAGTATTTTTATTAATAATTGTGTTAAGTACATTAAGCTTGAACAAATCATTAAAATAATACCTTTTTTCCAATGAACATCTCATTTTTAGATATTACAACCTTGTCTCCCTCAAAAGAGATCTTAACATTGGATTTTCCAAAAATAAACACAGACACTAAATTGTATCTTATATTTGGAATACGAAGCACATTACTTAAGGAAAAGTTTTTTCCAGAAGTTAATTTAAGAAGAATTTTTCCTTTTCTTACAACTAGAGCAGAATGAGAATCTTCAAGGAAAACTTATTCTTCTCGTTCACCCAATTGAGTGTAATAAAAAATGAGCTTCAATTCCCACATATGTGCTTAGAAGCACCAAAATCAATAATCCAATTTTGTTTCTCACTAGCAACCATATTTGCTTGAGAAATCACAACACTAGAGACCACATCTTCTCATTCAACCACATTGGCCTTAGAAGATTTTTATCGCCTTTCCTGAACCTACATTCAATAGAATAATGACCATGCTTGCTACACAAAAAGCAATTTTCTTTTTTCTTAAATGTTGGTTTCTTTTTGTTTATAGATTTTTTTATTATCCACTTTTTGCCTATTGACAGGAGGTGCAGCATCTTGAACAACATTAGCCTTAGAACGAATTTCCTTAACCTTATCTTCTTGCTCCCTTAGCTTATTCTTTTCTTCAATTTGAATGTGAACAATCACATTCTCCAATGTCATTTGCTTCTTCTTGTGTTTATTACTCTTCTTGTAATCTTTCCAAGAATCAGGCAACTTCTCAATCAAGCATCCAACAAAGAATGATTCAGAAAAAGTAATTTACTTATTCTTTAAATCATTGACTAGCAAATGGTAGTCTTGAATTTGAGTGGTGACTGGCTTGTCTTCTTCCATCTTGAAATCTAAGAAGTTGGTTATAATATATTTCTGGGCACTTGCATCTTCAATGATATATTTTTTCTCCAAAAATGCCCAAATTTCTTGTGTTTTGTCATAGAGAGAATAAACATCATATAACTCGTTAGAAATGGTATTCAAAATAGCATTACGACATACTTTATTGCCCCTAACCTATACTTGATAATTTTCTAAGGCAACATCTGGTAGTGGTTATGTTAAATAGGTAGTAAGGTTGAGAACATCTAGAGTATCATAAATCTATTCTCTCCATCACTTGAAGTTGGTTCCCTCAAACGTCTCAATGTTGGAGATGTCAGGAATAGACTTGACAGCCAGATTTTTGGACAAACACGAGAATATGTAAGTGTCAAGGCTTGTAAGAGTACTGTCTTGAAAGCTATTTTTGCCTCATGGGACTCACTGTAAGCCTACAAATCAAATACAACAAGCGTATAACAACGTTGAAGAAGGAAGAAGATTGAAGATTGCACAGTGATGCTTTGTTCTAGTAGGGTCTATTTTGAGAGTAAGGAAGAATAGAAACGAATGAATAAATAAAATGTTAGATTAGGGCTTGGGTTGGCCTGCCTTGTGCACGAGTGAATCCCATTAGTTGACTTGTTAACTTACTTCAAATTTATTTTTATTTATAAACTCTTTAAAAGTTTTATAATTAGCCAATGTAGGCTTTTAATATTTTGAAATACTACACAAATTTATAACATTAATATAATCTGTGGAAGAAAAAATTAATATCAGAAGGGTGATGAAAAGTGGATCTGAAACATCTAAACAAACAATTTGCATTCAAAAGAGCGAATTATTTTGAATTTGCACAAGGCAATGTCTGCTTCTACACTTTATTCTCTAGTAGGAACCAGGGAGCTAAGAGAGAAGACCATCTCATCAATGATCAATTATTTTAATTTGAGATAATATTTGTCAAATTATTCATCACAACCGAATTTGGATTTGTTTCAAAGGATTATATATGTCTAATTTTAATTTGTGTCTTGTTCTCCACCTGATTAAAAACTAAAAAGCATGCAAATTATAATAATATTTGCTTCATAAGTAGAAACCATCAAATTATATATTTCTAATTTTAACTTAATTGATTGTTAATTTGCTATGATCATGAGATTGAATTTATCAATTTGATTATTTTTAATCATCAATAAGGAATAATTTTTTTTAATTTTAAGTTGAATTTTGTGAATTTAATAAGAAATAAATATTAGTTTTAAAATTTTGTAAGTTTTTTATTTTTCAATCCAGTGAAGAAAATGAAAAGGGTGAGAAAGTGTTAAAAAACAAAACATAAGACTTTGAAAAACAAAACATAGACTTTGAAAATTTTGTTTTTTTAGGAATAAAATTTAATTAAATGAAAAGACAATGAAATTTTGGCCATTCATTACGAGGAAAAATAAGTAATCATATGACATGAAAATAAAAGTAAGTAATCAACCACCTATGTATAAATTTAGAATATAAAAATTTTGTATAAGTGGCATTATTATGTGATAATCATGACTTTTTTGAGTTTAAATAGCAAATCTTCTATGAAGATGGCTGGCTACAAATGACATAATTACACGTCAAAATTTCGCTTATTGTCAAAAAGTAAAAATCAAAACAAAGTAATTGGATTTCAACCCATCCAAATGGTACAAATACAAATTAATTAAATTAAAAATAAAATCATAAAACTTTGTTTTTAATCCTTAATCTCAATTTTTCAGCATTGGATTCTTCTGCTGGCAGAAAAAAACAAGAGCCGAAACTCTTATAATTTTTTACTTCTTATTTTCTTAACCCAGAGTCAGGAGTATTAGATCTGAAAATTTCTGAAAGCTTTAATGATTATGATAACAAAATTAGTTGGCACTTGTAATCCATTAATTATGTAATTTAAGTTCATTAACCCAAAGAAGAAAATGGATTAATTAGTCACACTCGCACAATGAGTCTAATCCAACTATTAATTTTTGTTTGCTTCGCAAAATAAAATTTTCATTTTTACTAGATTTATATAAAAAATGAGAATATTACTTAAAAAAATTCTTATAATCTTATAATTGGATTAAAAAATTAAAAAGGAGGAAAAAAAAAAAAAGAATTCAGCAATAAACTACATTAAAATTTCAAAATTAAAATTATTTAGTTATTTTATTGTTTGAAAAAAAAAAAAAAAAAAAAAAAAAAAAAGAAGGGGAAAACCATAAAGAGAAGAAACATACAGAGAAGAAAGAGAGGGAAAGGGTGGCAGATTGCTTAGATTATATGCTTTACTGTCATGCACTTTGGCAGGATTCTTCGGACAGGGCAAAAGATAATTTGTAAAAATTAAAAAGGTTTTTCCTTTTCCCCTTCTCATCTGATTCTAGGGTTTATTTCTTCTTCTCTTTTCTTTCTGAATCTAAATCAATCCCAATCGATTCAATATTCCATTCTCTCTTTCCACCTCAACTCGCCGAAAACCCTCAACTTCCTTTTTCTATTTCCCAAGTGAGTTAGTTCTTCTCATATTTTGTTTCAATTGACTATCTTGGTTTTGTTTGTTGTTTGGTAGTTGCTTGTTTGTGTTGTGTTTGATTTAGTCAAAGTTTGGTGAAGCAATGAAGATTTCTTGTTACATGAGTCCTGGTTAACTTCGATGAATCCGAGAGAAATTGATGAGAAAAGAATAGTCCATTGGATAACCAAATCTGGGTTTACAGTTAGAGCAGAGTTAGATTTGAAGTTGGAAGCTTTGATTTTCAGAGTCGGTATTTCTGTTTATTAGGGTTTTTACATTCAGATGGCAGAGGTTAATAGTAATGATAGTAAGGATAGGAATAATAATTGTGGCATTGAGAATTTGTTATCTGCTAGAAAGGCATTGATGCTAAGCTTAGAGAAATCAAAAACCCTCGGGTTGGCTCTTCAAAGTGCAGGACCGAGGTTAGATGAGATTAACCAAAGATTGCCTTCATTAGAGGCTGCCGTCCGCCCCATTCGTGCTGACAAGGAGGCCCTTGTTGCTGTGGGGGGCCACATTAATCGTGCTGTTGGACCGGCCGCTGCCGTGCTTAAGGTGTTTGATGCAGTTCACGGCCTGGAGAAATCATTGTTATCGGATCCTAGGAATGATCTGCCTGGGTACTTGTCGGTGCTGAAACGCCTTGAAGAGGCATTGAGGTTTTTGGGTGATAATTGTGGATTGGCAATACAGTGGTTGGAAGATATTGTGGAGTATTTGGAGGATAATAGGGTGGCAGATGAAAAGTACCTTTCCAATTTGAAGAAGTCGTTGAAGGGTCTCAGGGAATTGGAAAATGGTGAGGGGAAAATTCGCCTTGACGGGGGGCTTTTAGATGCTGCTTTGGATAAATTGGAAAGTGAGTTTCGGCGACTCTTGATGGAACATAGTGTGCCTCTTCCAATGTCATCTCCATCAGCACTTGGTGAACAGGCATGCATTGCACCATCGCCTTTACCTGTGACTGTTATTCAAAAGTTGCAAGCCATTCTTGGGAGATTGATTGCAAACAATAGGCTTGAGAAATGCATATCTATTTATGTTGAAGTTCGGAGCTTGAATGTTAGAGCAAGTTTGCAGGCACTTGATTTGGATTATCTTGAGATCTCAATTTCAGAATTTAATGACGTGCAGAGTATAGAAGGGTATATAGCACAATGGGGAAGGCATTTGGAATTTGCCGTGAAACATTTATTTGAGGCCGAGTATAACCTTTGTAATGATGTGTTTGAGAGGATGGGAAACGATGTGTGGATGGGATGCTTTGCCAAGATAGCTGCACAGGCAGGTATTCTTGCATTTCTTCAGTTTGGGAAGACTGTTACGGACAGTAAGAAAGACCCAATTAAGCTTCTTAAGTTATTGGATATATTCAAATCTCTTAACAAGTTAAGATTGGATTTTAACCGACTTTTTGGTGGACTAGCATGTGCTGAAATTCAAAACCTGACCAGGGATCTCATCAAGAGAGTGATTGATGGTGCAGCTGAGATTTTTTGGGAACTTCGGGTTCAGGTGGAGTTACAGCGGCAAATCCCACCACCTCCAGATGGGGGTGTCCCCAGATTGGTGAGCTTTATCACTGAATACAGTAATAAACTGCTTGGGGACGATTACAAGCCAATTCTGACCCAGGTTCTTGTCATCCACCGTAGTTGGAAGCATGAGAAGTTTCAAGAGAGGCTCCTTGTTAATGAGGTTTTGAACGTAATCAAAGCCATTGAACAGAATCTAGAGTCATGGTTGAAGGCTTATGATGATGCTAGCTTATCCAACTTTTTTGCAATGAACAATCATTGGCATTTGTACAAACATTTGAAGGGGACAAGGCTTGGTGATCTCTTGGCGGATTCTTGGCTAAGAGAACATGAACAGTACAAGGACTATTATGCCACTGTCTTCTTTAGAGACAGCTGGGGAAAGATTCCAAGTCATTTAAGCCGAGAGGGTCTAATTATGTTCTCAGGAGGGCGTGCCTCTGCTCGTGATCTTGTAAAGAAAAGGCTTAAAGCATTTAATGAAGCTCTGGATGAGATGTATAAGAAGCAGTCAAAATGGGTTATTGCAGACAAAGATCTGAGGGAGAAGACGTGCCATCTCGTTGTGCAGGCTGTTGTGCCTATTTACCGAAGCTATATGCAGAATTATGGGGCATTGGTCGAGCAAGATGGAAGCTCTAGCAAGTATGCAAAATATTCAGTGGAGACATTGGAGAAAATGCTTGGCTCTCTTTTTCAGCCAAAGCCTGGGAGATATGGCAGTTTTAAGGGCATGTCGCCTGGTGGAAAATTTGACAATGGGATGGTGGATCTTCGTCGTACTGCTTCTGCCGTTGTGTGATTCCCCCGGCTCTTGTTTCTTTATTGCACCAATATCCACCCTCCATTATGAGACGGGTATGATTTTGTCATGTACATATCAATATCCCAAAGGGCCTGAAACTATTGTATTTCGTGTATCTTTTCTTGCAATTGGAGAAGAAAGTTCCTCTAAAAAAATTGCCAACCAATTGCTGAACGCTTTTCCATGCGGCGAAATTTTGTAAGTTGCATGCGCATAATGAGATCGAATGTACTCTTCACTCGCGTGGACGATTCTTCAAATCGTGGGATTGAAAAAGTGCCAGACACACCAATGAATAGGTTATGGGCCTATTCTATCGGGTTCGTAGATAATACTTTTAAGATATAGCTTTATCCATGTTTCTTTCATAATTAATTCAGTTACTAGTCAGGCTATACTCTGTAATTTGCTAGATTCCATTTAGAATTCAGTAAGGTGCGTCTAGAGGTCTAGCAGTGATTAAATTTAGTACTCATTTTTATAAGGAAAAGTCATAAATGCCGGGGGCCTTAACAACATCCTACTTGTTTTGTTCTATTTGATGGCTGTTGTCTAGCACTTACTGATGAAGTACAGCCACGAGTTAGTGAAAACTGTTAACAATAAGATGTTGGCTTGTTTCTGTAGTTATTTTTGTTTTATCTTAATGTAAGAAAACTGTTCATCATTGGATTGTTTCAGTGATTGATTTATGCTTTTGATTATTCCGTGGATTTTAAACTTTACAGTGCATACTGAGAGGTTAGAGTTTTCTGGCTTTGCTTTCGTATTCTTCCTGAGTAGCATGTTGCTGGAACTTTGCTCTTGTGAGAAATGGAATCCTGTTAGTTCAGATGTGATACGTCTAAGTTTTGCTTGCTTTGATTCTGTTTATTTTGAGATAATCTGGATGCCAATTATTGATCCCATACGTTGTTCCTTTTTGTGTCTCTGAATATTTTCCTCCTTTATCTTTTTGAACCTGGTGATGGTTAAAAAAAAAAAAGTTTCTAAAATGATTGGGAAGCAGGGAGAATATTGAGGCAGTTGCGAATTGTGATAGTGCTGGCCTTCTTGGAAGTAAGCTGGTAGTGATTATGATGGAGTGCAATATAAACTGTTTTGCTGTTTCTATACTGCTTGTTTTCAAAAGCAACAAAAAGACTTCATTGCTATGTAGGATGTAGTTATGAAAATTCTTTAGATTATGGAAGAGAGATTTTCAATGGTTTTCCAAGAAGTGCTTTTGGATAATAAAAAGGCTCCTAAATAAACCTTCTTAAAATCACTCCCAAGTAAAGGATGCGTATTCGTGGTC
Source organism: Azadirachta indica (assembly GCA_022749755.1). Lineage (NCBI taxonomy): Eukaryota > Viridiplantae > Streptophyta > Magnoliopsida > Sapindales > Meliaceae > Azadirachta > Azadirachta indica. The sequence continues at coordinate 16,740,888 of CM040446.1, forward strand.
AATTACAAACGCATGTTGAAAGGGCTTTTGGAAATAAATACATAATGCAAATTATAATAAGTGATTTTTGGATCCCAAAAAAAAAGGGGAAAAAAAAAAAAAGCAAGCTCTCAAATAAGCAATCAGATCTGAAAACCAGCCCCAGGATTTGTATGCAAAACAGCGGCCCGTGTGTTATCTTTTTCCCCAGGCTTATCCACGAGTAAATGATTCTTCCTGCAAGAACTTCAAACCCGATTTGAAAAAGACTTGCCCCAAGAAAAATCTCAGACGTTGAGCATCCTCGCTAAACCAACTTTCTTACGTGGGCGGCTATGATGATTGAAGATGGGGGTCAAATTCTATGATAAAAGAAAATGGATAAAAATATACTGAAAATAGGAAATAATAAGAATAAAAATGATGAAAGGAGCACATGGAGCAGCTGAACCCAAGAAGAAGAGAGAAGGGGATCCATATCCAACGTAATGAGTTGTAAATGTAAATGAAATTGTATGAGGAATCATTCACATGACTTTCTTTTGTGTTTCGTGTTGATGTTTGCTTGGTTTCATTAAAATAGACCAGTACTGTAATTCAAACCTTTTTGATAAGAATTTGCCTATTTTGGTTATAATACTACACCCTTATGGAATAAAGCTTTCCTTTACTATTAACATAACGCTTGTTTTCTGTTCTTTTCTTTCTTTTTCTTTTTTTTTTTTTTTTACAAACAAAAAAACGCTAAAATAATTGTTTTCTAACCAAAACTGTCTAAATTATAGCATTTGGGTAGTAGTTTGAAAATAAGAAATTTCTAAAAAATAATAATTAAAACATTCTTTCTATTTTAAGTATTTACCAAAAATTTGAATGAATACACTATTATTAACATTAGACATTTTGTATTCTCAGTTTATTAAAGGAGAGATATGTGATCGAACTCAAATTAGAAAAATCAAAAGAGTAAATATTGGTGTAATATTTATGGAATAGACGATAAATTTTTGCAATTTTTAAAATCAATAATAGCACCATCTCACCATCTATGTTGTATGATGAAAGATAACAATTTTTGAACATCATTTTTATATACTAAATAATAATGTTTATATATACAAACTCATTTGTATAAATTATGTATTATTATTAAGTGTCTTATTTTTACAAGAGCAAGAAGCAAGTAGTATGTGTTGTACATGTTACAAAAATTGCAGCATAGACTTTAGTCTTTGTTTTTTAAATTGAACAGACTGTGTTATCACAATACAAAGTGTTAGCGTTATTTTGGGTGTTGGGTGTTGGGTGTTGGGTGGTGGAGATAAACACGACAAAAGAGTGTTATCCTTAATTACAACAAACAAAAATTGTTTTGGAAAAGTAAATGAAGTAAACAATTGCGGTGGAATTAATTAATTAATTCTGTAACACGTCAATACGCGATAGATATTGTGAAAACTTTTGACTAAACCTCATTCTATTCTATTCGAATTCAATTCAATTCAGTTAATGCCTGTGGTTTAGGTTTAATAATCCTTTTCCTGTTCAAATTAAAAGTCAATTTTAAGAAATTATGTTCAATGCAAAAGGAATGTCATTGTTTGAGCAAAAATAAAATTTTGGTAGATCTGAATTTTTTTTTATTTGGGATTTTTAATATTATTAATTAAATAAATGTTTTATTATTATTATTATTATTTGTAGGATTAATGTGTTTGTTTAGATGGAAAATGAGAGGGAGTGGAGAAATTTTCAAACAAATGGATCAAGAAAAAGAGAATTTGAGTGTACAGATGTAATTAATACAGTGGTCCCATTTAGAATAATAATTGGATTGAATTCCTATCACTGAAGCCAAAATAATTGGATAATATAATATATAAAGAGATAAGGTAGTAGTAGTGGTTAGGTAATTGCAATTTGTCACTTCAAATTAGACCCCCGATTTTAACTGTATTAATTAATTTTTTAATTTATTTATTTTTAGAGCTTGTTTATCAAATCCTGATCTAGAATTTCTGTCTGCCAATAATAAAAGTCTACCCATTATCAAATTAAATTAAAACACCCATTTGGCCTTTCTCTTCACCAATCACAATACAATGTGGTATTCTTCGTGTTAACAGTCCGATGCCCTTCAACTTCGATCTCAAAATTAATTTAATTTTATTGGTAAACAATTAATTAAACCGTGTTCAGGTAATTTAATAATACATTATTAAATTAACAACTGGATCATCCTCTTAGAATATTCGGGCCGTACAATTGATGGGCTGTGACCCACCCACTCTCATTTACATTACATGTATTAGTTATTTATTTTTAATATTTTATAAATAAATAAATAAATACTTCAATACTCGATATCAAACGCGGACCAGTCAACTTATAAATTGGCTGATTTATTCAAACGTTAAGTAATTAAATGATAATTTACAATTTGTCATTACATTATCCCATTTGCATTACTCGTCAATCACCCAATTGAAGATAAAATGGAAAGGAAAATAACGGACGGGTCCCTAAAAATTTAGTAAAAATAAATCTGTATATAAATATATATATATATATTTTTATAAAATAAGTAGTACCCCCAACTTTATTAAATTCTCAAAGCCGGAGCATAACGAAATTTCTGCCATGAAAATTCAAATTTAAGAAACAAATGGTCAGTGTATTATACAAAACCGAGTTAATTTAATTGTGTAATCAAAATTTGAATGGTTAGTAAACTAACATATTAATACTAATAAATCATATCTTATGGTAAAAATAATTAAACATAAGACATTTTCTTTCTTAGTTTATGTGTAAAATTTAAGATTGTGGTCATAAATAAATAAATAAATAAATGAAGTTGAAGTTGTTAATTAATCGAACAAAAGTTAAAGTTGTGATTGATGGGGGGTTTTGATGAAAATGAATTTTAAAGAGAAATTAAGGTGTCAGTCACTTTCTTTGGGCAATGGGTATTGTGACTTAAGATTGAGATAAGATATTTAATTTCCTAATATAATCAAACATGATATAAAGGTGAGGAACTCAATTTTATCCATAATACATTTTTCCTTTTTCATTTGGTCCACTACCTTTTCATTATTCACACACATTCCCTTCCCTTCCCTTCCCTTCCCTTCCCTTCCCTTCCCGGCCGCAGCAAAGCAATGGCGTTGGGTCTAATCTAAAACTAAGCGTGTGTGTTTCTGGTCACTTTCCCTGCCACGTCATCACAAACGTCTCCAACTCCCTATTTCGCCGCCGCCGCCGCCGCCGCCACCACCAGCTTGCTTAATATGTATTTAATACGATTATAATGTACGTACGTATACAGAAACCCTACATACACGTATTTATATGTAATAATAAGGTTATTACAAATGAAATGAATCACTGCACTATTATATCAATTTTATTTTTTTACTTTATAACAATTAATTTTGATTGGAAGTATGATTTCTTTACTCAATTTTTATATTTTCTTTTAAAAAAGAATAATTGATCTTATATAGATAGATAATCTTGTTTTATTTTATTTTATTTTATTTTATTTTATTTTATTTTATTTTATTTTATTTTATTTTAATTTTATTTTATTTTATTTTTAAACCCTCAATTAACAAAATGTAAAAAAAAGAAAAAATTAAAAATAAATGTTTCAATAATTTAAATAGAAATTAGAGGAGGATCTATTAGCAGCCTCTCTCTCTCTATATATAAAATATAATAATGATAATACTATTAGTTTTTTGTTATATAATTTTATGAGCATGGAAATAATTTTTTATTTTTTTTTTTATGTCAAAGATATATGATAGGGGGGGAGACAGACCCAACCCACCACAACAACGAGAACAAGTCTTAGACATTTTCAAGATCATAAAATTTCCTTAACCTGCACTCACCCAACATCCTTATCCTACACCCTCCTCCCTCTTCACTTTCTTCCTCTCCGCTTGTCTTCTGTCTTCTGTCTTCTAAACGATCACCCAGCGATTGATGACAACAGATCCCTTTCGGCAACAAAAGACAATTAACAGACGCCGACCACGGAGGAAGAAAATACAACGATTTCAGATATATTAAATATACCTAGGAAGCTACCGTACGTACGTAAACAAATATTTTCCCCTCGCCAGAGTCAATGGAGGTTTTGGTGGGACCCACCTACGATATGGAGGTTTCGGCGTCCCCTTCTTGTATTAGAGACAATACCACCGGTGTTCCGTCTCCGTCTAAACCTCAGGATAAGGTTGTTGTTTCTTCTTCTTCTTCCTGTCTGTTCTTGAACGATGAAGACGAAGACGACCGGGGAGGGGAAGGCGATCTTCGTAAGACCCGGGTGAAATTCGGGTCAAGTTATGGATCGGATGGTTCCTCTGAGAGCTCGTCGTCGATCGGAGTTCCCGAAGACAGCGAAGACGAAAACGATGAAGTTTCGTCTTGCAAAGGAGAAGAGTCGCAGCTAAACAAGTTCTCAATGGATTTATTTGGAGACAGTCTTCCCATTAAGTAAGTATTTTATTTTATTTATTTATTTGTAAAAATATAACATATATATATTTTTATAAATTAATTTTCGTTGTTGTAGAAGAGGATTATCAAATCATTACAGTGGCAAATCAAAATCATTTGGAAATTTATCGGAGGTGAACACGGTGAAGGATCTGGAGAAGGAAGACAATCCGTTCAACAAGAGAAGAAGAGTGTTGATTGTAAGCAAATGGTCGAGAAGATCTTTCTATTCTCGACACAACCCAAAATCCATGCCTCTTCTTCCTATTCTTCCCGACGACGATGACGACGACGACGACGACGACGAAGAAGAAGAAGAAGAAGGTGTTCTCAGCGACGATCGAGATCAACACCAAGCAAAACGTTAAAGTTGAAAACTTTGCCTTCAAAGACAAAAAAGACCCAAAGACTACAGATCTAGAACAACAAGAAGATCAGTATCCATAGCTAGTAAGTAGTATGCTCAAATTTAATTTTTCTCTGTTGAATGGAAACATTTTTAATTTTCTTATCTTTATTGCGTTGAAAAAAAAAAAATATATATATATATATATATATAAAAATTTGACATGGATAAACAAATATGATATTAGATTGTTTTGTGATGCGGGCATCTAATAGTAATAGATATACTTATTTTGTTCAATTTTCGTCGGTCTGTCTGGATAACATTAAATTTTTTTTTTTTATTGCAGACAGCATCTTTCATCTGGTTTATTATTGTAAACTCTTCATGGCCTTAGAAAACATATTTATATTTTAAAAAGAGCATATTTATTATCAAATAAATACTTATAGATTGCAAACTTAATAATTATGTTGGTAAAGTTATTATTTGTATTAATTAATTTGTAGGTTTATCCAATAAGGATAATATTATTCTTTTATTAAAGTTTTAACTTTTTCCCAAAAAATATATATATATTTTGAGGAATTATTTATTGTAATAACAAAGTATAGAGACTTGTTTGATTGATTCTTTTTTTTAATAGAATATAATTATATGTTATATATATAAATATATTCTTAAAAGAATAAATAATGAACGTTAATTATTTAAAAAAAAATGAGAATTATAAGATATTATTATTATTAACAGAGAAAGTGTTGAATGAGTGCCAACTGCTAATGATGGTTTATTAAATGTGGAAACCTATAATTAGTTTTATTTTATTTTTTAATGTTATCTTTTGGAATAAGGGAGAAAATTTTGATTCGTCTGTCATACTCTTTACTGTATTTCCTTTGCACATTGACAGACCAGATCATCTGCACTCCTACACAAGCGGGACGCTTTCCATACCAATTACCATCTGTTCAACAGTATTAAAAAAATAAATAAATTTGCTTTTAGTATGATTTATAAAATACTAAATTTATTATTTTTTTAACTATTAAAATTAAATTTAATATATATAATTAATATATTATATTAATATACAAATAAAATAAAATATCAATTATTAAAAATATTTAAATTCTACAATTTATTATGATCTAAGAAAATATATAAAGTTAAAGGGAGTGATTGATTTTTTTTTCTTTAAACTAAATAGAATACATTAAATTAAATTTAATATGGTAATATAATATCAAACTTATATTATTATATTAGTTAATATTATATTTAACTAATTATTAAAAAATATAAAACTTTTTTTTTCTTTGATTATTATTATAATAATTATCATTTACCATTTATTATTGACTATGTCTGTTGAAATTACTATCAACATTATTAAAACCTTTATTTTTCAATTTAAATAAGAATTAAAGTTGTGACTACCAAAATTATCAAACAATGTAGATAAAAGAATACTGTTGTATATATCGGTCCATGATAAAGAAAATGGTAGTAGTAGTAGTTTGTTCTTGTTTCCAATATGGTAGTACAAATTTGATCTTTAATCTTTGGGAAATAACCAAAAATACTCCATTTCACAACTCAAAATTCAATAATGCTCACCTTAATAAAAGTTATTTAAAAATGGTACCATACCCACTTTGAACTGAAATCTTACTTTTTTACTTTATTATCATTTTAAAGTAGATTTTGATTGAAGTGAAATTTAACCTTACTCAAAATTTATTTTTGTGTAAGCTGAAATTTTTACCTTTATTCAAAAGTAATTTTTGAATGAACTAAAAATATAACATGACTTGAAATTTACTTTTCAGTAAAGTTAAATTTATATCTCACTCGAAACATACTTTTCAATCGGTTGAAATTTAATTTTATTCGAAACTTACTTTTTGAGTATAATGAAAATTTTACCTTATTTAAAAGTAGATTTTAAGTAAGGTTAAATTTTTATTTTATTCGAAATCTACTTTTAAGCGATAACATGTAGGGGTAGGTATAGTTCGATTCGGTTCTAATTTTTAAAAAATTAGATCGGACTCGAAAATTTCGAATTTCAGATTTTTGAGATTAGACTGGACCAAATAGGAAGAAAAATTCGAACCTAACCAGACCAATTACATATTAAAACTAAATTAAATCTTAATTGATCGATTCGATTTTTGGATCGGTTTGATTTTTGGATAAATTTATTATTTTTTTAAAATTTTTAGTGTATTAAATAAAGTCGTTTTATGAAAATATAATAAAACAATGTCGTTTATATAAAAAATATTAAAAAATAATATTTCCGATCCGGTTTAAGTTTTTTAGATTAAAACTAAAATCGGACCGAAAATTTTAAATTTTTTATTTTAAAAACTGAAAGCGGATCAAATTGCAAAAAATATTGGATCGAACCCATAAATTTCAGTTTGATCCAATTCGATCCCGTTTTTTGTCCACCCCTAATAACGAGATAAAAAAATTGAATTTTAGTTTAAAATGGATATAAGGGTATTTTTGTTGAAAAGAGTAAAAATAAAATATTTTTAAATAATTTTTATTAAGAAAGATATTTTTAAATTTTAGGTTGTAAAATAAGATATTTTTGATTATTTTCTAATATCTTTACTTGTTGACGAATAACAATAATAAATTATACAGTCATGCAGATAAAAAAATGAGCATTTCTTCCACAAAGCAATAGGTGGTGGTTTTAATAATATCAAAAGTGAGTGAACTTTTTGTTTATAAATAACGTTACGTTATTTTTATTATTATATTCTTAAATCTATTCATTTTTATTAAAAAAAATTTTTAAAAATGTATAATACAACTTATTATTTTTTTTGTACCATAACATAACATGACTCTACTCTACGCCTATTATTTTGTAAATCTGAGCGACATCCATTTTCTAAAATATATGATTATAACGTTAGTGTTACGATTTCGCAAATTGATTATTGATTTGCTTTCATAGGTTAACAAGTCTTAATTATTATTATTATATTATGTGTCGAGATTTGACAAAATGAGTCTATTTTATCCAACTGTTTAAACATTTTTTAATTAGAAGAAATTAAATTAGATTTTTTTGGCTATGGGCCTCGAAATCATGGGCTGGGGTGGGCCGGGCCGGCCTAGGTTTCAGTAAAGATCGGGGGGGTGGGGGGGGGGGGGGGGGATGGTGTGGTGGGGTTGCGTGCTCTGCTAATGCTATGATTACCAGTATAAAAACGATGTCGTTGCTGCTCTCGCCTTGTGGTTTCACTGCCTCCTTTCCCCGTATCAGCTGCAACAGAACAGCTGGTAAAGGAATCTCTCTCTCCCTCCGTGCAGTGAGTCCACTCAGCTCAAACTGGATGAGTAATTCCGATTCCGCGGCGACCGAATCGAATACGGTCGCTTCTCCAAACGACGTCGGGCAGCCGGGCAATAACACCGATGACGTACTGGTACAGTACGTGGTGCTGCGACGAGACCTGATAGACACGTGGCCGTTGGGGAGCGTGGTGACTCAGGGATGCCATGCCTCCGTGTCTGCAATCTGGTCCCACAAAGACGATCCTCACACTGTTCAGTATTGTAGCCCTGAAAAAATCGATTCCATGCATAAGGTAATGGTAACGATTTTTAAGATTGCTATTCGTGAGTTGATTCCCGCTGAGATTGTACGAAGAAGCTATGAATGAAGGACTACTACTCTTTGTTTCTTTTTATTTATTTATTTTTTTTGACCTTTCTATCTTTGTAGGTTACGCTCGAGGTGAAGGGAGAAACCCAGATTGTGAATTTGTCAGAAAAGCTCGCTACTAACGGCATTGCTCATAAGCTGTGGATAGAGCAACCCGAGAACTCCCCAACCTGCCTTGCTACCAAGCCCTATCCCAAGGCTGTTGTATCATTGTTTTTTAAGAAACTCAAACTTTGCAAGTGATGTAATCTCATTTTTGCATGCCTTGGCTTCTCCTCAAGCATCAACGCGCAGTGTCTCCTTGGATTTATATCTATTATTCTTTTTGAGTGGTGAATTCGATTCTTGTACTTTTACTTGATTTAATTGAATATGATCAGGTTGGAGCACTGACGATGGATGTCAAGATTTTGGAAAAATTTGTAGATAGTTTAATTTTATTAAATATGACACAAGATGCCCGAAAATTTACCATCCAAATGCCGATGGTCAATACAAGATTTAAGTTGAAAGAAACGAATCAGAACGCGTATTCTGGACAGCCAAACTCCAAATCAACAGGGAGCTTAAATTCAACGCTACTAGAAATCACAGCAAAATCCTGTTTCAAATGCTACAGCACTAAGAAAAAGGCAAAAAGAGGGAACAATTTTAATAATCGTTCAGATAACTTTTCACTGTAATTATGACTCAAAATATAAACGTCGCCTCCTGAATGCCCTAGATGAATAACAAAAATGGTACGGACAATCTTGCAATTTGTAAGCAAACCACCTGCATCAGTTCCACGAATAATAAGAACACAAATTTAACAAGACTTGCAATAAAGGAGTAACATGAGCAAAGCTGCTGCAACTAATGGCCAACATTTTGAGAGTTGCAAGTACCAGTTGGTTGAAAATACTAATTGCTAACGTTCCACATCAACTGCCTCCCTTCTGCTTGAGAGTGATCTTATCCCCTAGACTAAGGGCAATGCCCTGGGTCTTGCTCCTTATTCTGATGTAACCACTGAGCTTGCCATCTATCTGTTTCTCAATGCTTACATTTACCAATGCGTCCTCACCAAATACACTCTTAGCGTATAAGTTTGCTGCCAGAAAGCCGCACTCACCATCTAGTGCAGACCTGCAATTAAAAACAGCCAAAACACCAATTGGAAAGTATAAGAGGACCATCCACATGTATTTATACCCAATGTTTCCACAACTTGGAAGACAGGTCTTATGAAGTCCTAGACACTGTGAAAGAACTGCTATATGTATTGCTACTTGCTATCTTCTATAGAATTCTGCAAGTGCAAAATACATTATTGTTCATATGTCATGTGCTCCAAGACTACAATAGCATAAAATAGAGAATAATTAGCCTAAGGATTATCCAAGGGGCCTCTTAAGGTAGCCCCACCCAACCTCACAACCATTTTCCCATCAAGGTGTTATTATGTTGTTAAACTAAATGATACAATTGACTCTGCCAACTTAAACACTCAAACATACCCCAATGTTTCTGAATGATGTAACTTTTTGCAATGCATTTGCATGTGCATTTCAGACAAAGAATGTTTATCCATTTATGTTATCATTGAAGATGTTTGAAAATTTTTTAAAAAAAAAAAAAAAAAAAAAAAAAAAAGCAACTTACGGTGCAGTGAGGCACTTCATATTGGTTGATTTGATAATATGATCAAGGAATTCCTTCTCATCTTGAATTACAGTGTTAACGGCAACCTGTATAACAAAAAATGAAAATTAAACCAAAAGTGTCTTCTAAGCACAGCAAGACAGATACAGTCATTCAACCTCGAGAAAGCTTCCAATCACTGGAGTTGAAAAAAGAGAAGTAACTAATCAACAAAGCAAGAAAAACAGATGGCATTAAGCTCAGAGATTTTATATGCTGCAGTCGTCCATGAAAGCAAGAAAGACCTTGTTATAGCTTGCTTCATCACACCATTTAAGTCTGTTATGCAATCGAGAGTAAGCAAAAAGGAAAAAAGCAAATACATCCCCATCTTTAGCACATCCACATTCTTCTTCCCCAACCTCAAAATTAGCTTATATGCAATTTCAGCCAATAACATGCTTAAGCCACAAATTTTAACTAGGAGACTGACCCCATAATTTAGAATAATGGATTCAAAGTAATAGCCAAATGACATAATATTACACTTGGATGGATACTAAGCTTCCTTCAACAACAAAAAGATGGTTCCATCATGACATGCAACAAATTCATACTAAAACCCCTGTGACTAATAATGCTGAGACAATCTTGGACAACATTAAGAGCAAATTGTAACTCTAGTCAAGTACAGCTATCAGAACAGTTAAAATGATCTTACCATGCCAGAGATCCCCACCATGTTGGCCAGAAAATTAATTTAAGATCATAGGTCAAATTAAAATCAAATGCTAACAACAAAGAACTTAGTGATGCATAGGTGAAAAACACAAGAAATTATTTATGGTAGAGATACCTTGTTTTCCCACTCAAACTCTGCCCACATAGTTCTGAAAGCTGCATCTGTACAAACTGCAGGAGAGATATAGTCCATGATGTCGATGTGAATGTCATTAAGGACAACTACTGTTCGCTCAAGCACATTTGAAGTTTCATAAACAATATTTCCAAATATGACTCCAGTCTCAGTTGAGGACACCTTGATGTTAGCCTTTATTTGCTTGCTTGATTCAGGAGCTAATGTGTAATTCTGTGGACGCTCAACAAGTTTAAGATCACCCATGGTAGCCAACTCCAAGCACAAATTCTGGAGGGTTTCCTTGGTGCGATTGATAACTGTAACATCAAGGACAATATCATAGTGATGAACAGTCACATATGCTTCAGCGTACACCGGGTCACTAAAACCAGTGAGTTGAAGAATGCGGTTAAGCTTATTTGCATCATCTCCATCCTTGATGAACTCTCCAGTTGCACGTTTTAGATCATCTTGCACCTCATCTTCCAACTCCAGCTGACTCATACCCTGGAAGTTTAATGTCAGGAATTTTTGATTAGTTATCATAATTTTACACATGATCACCAACAAATATGAAGATACAAGAAAACAACTAAATTTGAGAAATCTCAAACATTTAACAACCACCAGAAGGTAAGAAAAAGAAAACCAATCACGTTTATACTATAAAATAACTGAATATGCTGATCAAGGTCCCATTGTCAAATTTTATATTAGGCAAACTATTTCTGCTCCACTCCTTTTTCCTTTATTCCCTTTCCAACTATTCTTTCATCCGTAAAAAAAAATTGACAGAGAAATAAATTTCCGAAAATTAAGAGCAATCTGAATGAGAAACTCTAAGCCTTCTTCATTGTCATCCACACATTTGATAGCAATTACCTTTCTGCTCTTTAGATGGTAGAAGTCAATAAGATCATCTGGTTGTGCATGAGAAATCTGAGCCTTTGCCTTTAATTCCTCAGATTCCCTTGACTGTTTCTCCGAGAGCATCTTTACAAAGCTCTGACGGCAAGACTGCAACCATATCTTCCTGACCTCATCACCAGTATTGCATAGTAGTCTCATGCAAAGGACAATCCTATCATAAGAATCATTATCAATTGGGTGTGGCAGAACTGAAGATTGTCCTAATTGCAACATTGAGACCATGATCAATAATGCCTGAGTGGATGCTTTATTCACCTCAACTTGAGATGACTGCACCTCCTCCAATCTCAGAATAAGCTTCGTCAGAGTGCAAGCCACAACTGCCCCAAGGAAAAAATCACCAGTAAGAATAAGGGATCTCAAGTTCCCAGAAGTTAATGATCCCTGGACAATAGTAGGAGGGGAAAAAGCAGTTTCGGAAGCGGCACTCTGAGTAGCATAAGTTCCATCAGAGAGAATAGCCGGTCTCCTGGAGGAAACAGTTATTGAGTTTGCTTGAGGAGCCTTCTTAGTAGATTCAGTCTCTTCCCCTTCTTCAGAGACGGAGAAAAACGGCAACTCTCCGAGACACTGCTTAATGGTTGCTATGCCACTCTCAACCTCAGAAAGAGACTGGCAATACTCTCCAATGATCCAAAGAGCACAAGAGCAAACCCGTGCAGCTCGGATCTGGTAGAAATTGTCCAATAGCCTGGTTATTATGGAGACCCTCAATTTAGGATTCATTTCAATTATTTCTCGAACAAAAACAATCACATCAATAGCCGAAGCAACATTGCTGTCTCCCAGGAAATCCATCAGTAGATGTACAACTGTGCTTGCCACTTCTGGGAACTTAATGGCACAAGAATGGATGGCTTGGATGAGCATTTGCCTGTACTCACCATTCTTCTCAAGCTCTCCATTCTGAGTCTTAACAACTTCCTTCTTCAACATAAGAACAACCTCATTAATGTTCCTAGGAGTTATCAACTCAAGCACGATGTCGATTGTCTTCCTACGAATGTCAAGATTAGGGCTGGAAAGTGCCCTGAGCACATCCATGATCAGATCAACCATAATTTCCCTATGTGAAGACTTGAGTTCATTCAGTCGATCAAGCACAATAAGCTTGACATTGTTGTCACTTTGTGAAAGAAGCAGCTGACAGTAAGTGTTAGCTGCAGCTCTAATAGCAGTTGGTGCAGATGACAGAGAGACAAGTGTCCCAGCACATTCATATATAACTGCAGTTGAAGGGGCATTCAACAGAGATATAATTATCTTGATATACTTCCCCTTCTCTCCCTTGTTAGTTCGGCAGACTTTCCGAATCAACTCCAATACAACCATCTGAAGCAATTCACCCCATTCAGAAACCCTGTCAACATGGGTCAACAGGTAATTAGTTGCTCGATCCTGGTCACAAGTAAAAAGCATGAGGAATGCATTACGCTTAGCTGATGGATCCTGCTCGGTTGAGAGAACCTTTTCAATCATTTCAGGGGCATCCACCAGAAGCTGCTCGCCCTGTGGAAGCTTGTAGATTGACATTACAGCCAATATAGCATTCCTCCGAATATATGGATGACGATGAGCCAAATTTTGTAAAACCGAAGGAATCAATGGCTCAAGAATTTCTGTCTCATTCAGGCGGCAAAGAAACCTCAAAGTAACCCCACGAATATATTCATTTGGGTGCTGAAGATTGTTCCTTAGATTTTGGCAAATCAAAATCATTTCAGGCATGACCCTACCCTTAGCATCTGTTTTTTCGATGATCTCCAAATATAGAAGCAATAATTTTTGTACTGTGTGGTCCTCAGAAGGCAAAACATATCTAACAATTGTGATAAAAAGCTGAGGCAATGTTTCGCCATTCAACAAAAGCATAATTGCCTTCTTCATGGCATCGACTTTTGCAGCCACATCATTCCCTTCAAGAGCTTCCTTAATTTCATTTGCAATTGCTGGCGTCCCTTTGTCAAAGTGAATGAGCAGAGTACAAGATTTCTCCATTTTCACAGGTTGCTTTTCTGTAATGTAATGTTGAAATCAAAAACGAAAATATAAATAACTTGATATAGAGTCCAAAATTTCCCAAGTTCCAGTACTATTTAGATAACCAAATAAATTCAGATTAAATAAGAATTTAATTAAAAGCTGACAAAATTGGCCTCAAATATTCATCACATTAATCAACCATTGGTTTAGCAGCGAAGAAATGCCAGGAAAGCATATGCATTTACAATCACATTGGAAATGCAGTATCCATGTTCCTCAAACATTTCCAATAATCTAACAACTCCATTATCACTTAATGAGTACCAGTCTGACAGTGAGCTTGTGGATGTGACTGAGCACATGGGATCAAACTTCTTCTCATGTGGGCAACTAATAAATCACTATTGGCAAAAATATGGATTACATAATGCAAATTTTGTGTCCAGATCTCACATAAAACCTTTCCAAATTGCTTTGTGATTTGAAATAATGTGAGCGAACAGTCCTAATTGGTGGCAAATGCTTAAGTTCACTAAGCATGCATAAAAAATATATGCCTTAAAAAATCAGATCTACGATTTAAATTTAAAACATAATTCAACAATTTTGTCTAAAGAAAACTACAAAAAGAAAAAGAATACAACATCGATTAGCGACATCAAGATCTCAAAGTTGTTTAAAGTATTACCAATCGCCATAACGGAGTTGTTCCAATTAACATCACGAATCCAAATACATAATCCCCATATCTAACAATTTTACTTCAAAGCAGAGCAATCAGTTCGGCCGCCTATAGAATGCGGGAATAGAATACAAACTAGCGCATAATGAGCAAAATATATCCGTATTAAAAAAAAAAAAATCGAAGGACAAAAATAACAAACGTCCTGTTTAGTTGCCGAGAAAATGAAACATCAATCAGAAAGATCTGCGAATAACGAACCTTAAGCGATGAAATCCTCAGAGAAGAAAGCGGTTGCCGTTGCGCGAAATTGATGATTCCAAGTTGAGAGTGCGGAAATGGGACGTTAGATCTTAAACGTTCATTTGGTGTTATTTCTTTTGCAACGCGAATCAGTGAGGACCTCGCAGATCTGAAGATCTACTCTCCTGAGTTTATATCTGGGCGAACACCGAAGTTAGCAAGCCAGCCAACGAGGGTAGTTTTGTTATTTTATATTTTTCGTATTTTATTTTGGTAAATTGATAACTAATTAACGAATTTACATTTTTACGCTATCTAAGTGCTGATTCGTGTTCTTTAAAATTTAAGAAGATAAAAAATGATGTATTTTAATTTTTATAGCTATTCCTCGACTCTTATATCATTTTTATTTTTGCCAATACTCCCCGATTTAATTTAATCTTGATGCATTTGAGTAATCATCTAATTTAGAGATTAGTATAATTCTTTAAATTATAATCGCTTATAAAATCATTTATAGAAATTCAGGAATAAAAATAGAATCCGTAAAATAAATTTTAAAGAGTGAACCATCACGTCTCCATTCACATGTTGCCATGTGTGTTTTGTAGGATAAAACAGTCTTTTACTCTCTAATTTAATTCATAACCTTTGTAATATTTTTATAAATTAAAAACTATAACAAAAGATTTGAAAATTATAAAGAATAATTAAAAACATTAGAGAATTTATGCCGTAACAACTTGTCAAATATATTTATATATAATTGAGTCATTTTACTATACCAGCATAAATTTTTTGATATTAACAATGACAATATTGTAAACCATTAGATGAAATCTACTCTCACAATATTTATAATTAAAAATATTTAAATTAACTTTAAAATATATATTTTACAAATTAAAATTATAATCATTTTAGAAATCAAGATTAAAGAATTTTAATCTTATCTCTATATTACTTTCTTCCCACTAGAATTATAGTTTTTACTTTGTAAATTCCTCACTTACACTACTATCAATCAATTTTGTATTCTTTTTAAACTATGATATCTCAATATTAATATGAAAATTTGTTGAAAAGTTGCTAAAAATTTTGTTTACAAACAATAGAAATTTTAAATTTTATTATGAAAATAAGGACAAATTTTATCAATTTAATCCTTTTGATATTATTTTTATTATTCTGACTCCTACAAGTTTTGAATCATTACATTTGACCCCTTAAATTTAATTCTACCTCTATCCCTGTATTTAAAATATCGTACAAACATCTCCACTTAATTTTTTAAAAACAATTTACTCACACTTTATGATACACCTCACCTATAATATCTCGCATATAGTGAGAGAAAAGCCTAAAAGTGTGAGCAAATCAATGGCTCGAAGGCATGACTTCCCGTTTGAGAAGTCTGCCTCGACTCAAGTTGGGCCGGGTCGTTTGGCACTACGGAATGGGGCACATGCGGCGTGAAAGAAGATTTGCTCGAAATAAAGTCAAGCTACGGGGCTAAATGTTGGCGTTGCCGAAATCTTTGATTGCTACTTCGCAAGTTGATTTAATCAAAATTATTCCATCTCCTAGTTCTCTGTGGTACTCTTTTATGAATTGCAAAAGCAGAAATAAATTCAGGAATTGATTTCTTCACTTCAGAGACGAAAAAAAAATGATCGCTCTTCGAAAATGTTGAACATATTTTCCATGTTAATTAACCCATTTAAAGAAGAAAAAAGAAACAACTTTTGACACGTTGCTGTTATTGAACACAGGTAATTGGTAGAAAAAGTCTGATCAAAACTGAGATATTCATTTAATTCCCATATTCATTCGCAGCATACATAAAGAAACAAACAAAAAGCACCGAAAAGAGAAACTGTATTATATATGTGCAAAGATCAAGAAATCACAGGATTCTGTTGTTCTAGTACACGCTAGAAACTCCATGTTATTATTCTTCTTCTTCTTCCAGTATTAACGTGTATTTTTATTGGACGACCAATCGTCTAGCACAGATAGTACAATAAAACTTCCTCTTGGTCCTGAAATAGAAAGGCAAGAAACAGAATCTCCACTGGCTCTCTATATCCATGGCTTGTACCATTCCTCCGCAGTACGGACACGCTCCCGGCGCCGGCTGTCTTCCTACAACTCTCTCGTCCTCATCGCAGACAAAAACCAAGCACATCTTGATGATCGAACAACTTTCTATCTATCTATCTATCTTTTCGCAAACTTAATTTGATTTTTCGTACGAAATTTGAGCGGAAAGGTAATATTTATAGGACGAAAGTTGTGCGAGAGATATTTCAAGGAAAGAGCAGAAGAAGAAAGAAGAAGAAGAAGAAGAAGAAGAAGATTCGATCTGGAATAGTGTAGGGAAGTCGTTGGAATAATAAATCAGCCTAGAAAATTCCAACCGACCACAAATTGTTTTTAGTTTACCTTTTTGTGAGTGTTGATGCTTGCTCCATCGGAATCGGATCCATGGATTTTACGCGTATTGTAACGCGTAATTCTATATATGAAAAATGACAGAGAGGATTCCTAAACACACCCGTTCATGTCCCGATCGCACATTGCAGTGCTCTTGGGCTTTCTCTTACGAAGACGAAATTCGCGTCCAATCAACAGTCTTCCTTTCTGGCCCGTGGGCTAAGACTATATTGCATAGCCAGCAAATTCAGCAGATGATCTCATTCGTAGCGCATAGCCACATTTTAAGACTTTAAGCTTTGTTTGAAATTATTATGCTTTAAGAGAACAATGATGTGATTCTAGGATAAAAATAATTAACAACTTTTATTTTCATTTTGATTGCTTAGTTTTGAGAGGATTGAATTTATCAATTTATAAGTAAATTTTTTTATTTATAAAATTTTTTTTTCTTCTAATAATTAGTAAGTTTTGTTATACATTAGTTTAATTCAATTATTACCTTTGTGGTTTATTTATTTCTCTTTAAAAACTTCATAATCTTGTAAATTCAAAATATATGCTATAAGAATATGTAGTATTGTACACGATCACAATATGTAGCACTGTGAATGACATTTTGTTTTCGTGTTGTGTTACATAAAAAAGTACTTGATAAAACATTAATTTCTTTAATTTATATTTAATATATAAAAAAATTATTTCACAATAATTATAGTAGCCAAGTGCACATGTAAATTAATTGGATTTATTTCTTGTACACCAAGATCATAATCATTTGACTTGCGATTTCATTTAATTTCTAGTTCATATATAAAGCAAGCATATGGTTCACATGCTATCATGTGTCAATCAATTATTTATCCATGCAAAACTTCATGAATTAGCGCGAGATTTTTTTATTAGAAGCGCGGAACAAATCATGCATTAAGTAAATGGATGGAGTTGGTGGTCAATAATTACATTAGTTAAATTTGTTTTCCAATCATTAGATTAATTCTCAATTATCAAAACCGACCGCAAAGAATATTCAAAGTCATAATAGAGAAAAAATCAATGAATTTGAAAACATTAGTTGCAAGAAAAATTAGATGAACTAATTAAAAATTAATCTGAATCATGAGCCAAATGATTGGGAACCGTTTTGGTAGTTAAAAGTCAATTGAGCAACTCTCTTGTGCACATTCACTAACGTGTTTTCCACCTTGAATCTCGTACAAGTTGAGGCTTTTAACATGTGAAATGATTCCTCCTGACTATCAAAAAAAAAAAAAAAAAAAAGAAATCACAATATTATTCTTCTCTATATATATATGTACACACGATACATCCATCGATATCTTCAATTACCAACCAATTACACAATCTTTCTCTGTTGGTCCCAAATGCAAATCAGATTGTTGTTTTCTCACGGACTAATATTGGGAACCTTCCTCATTTTCTCTTCCCTTCCTTCACTTTGTTTGACGGATTCTCGTCATAATCTTTTGGCAAGACGTTTAGCTACAAAAGGTTCTGGTGAGAGTACAATTCAACAATATTTGGCACCTCATAATGTTGTCAGAGCAAAACTGGGACTCCCTCCGCTGAAATGGAGCAAGAAATTGGCGAATTTTGCATCCTGGTGGGCGCACCAGCGGCAGAGAGATTGCGAATTGGCGCATTCCGACAGCAATTACGGCGAGAATCTCTTCTGGGGCAGCGGCAACAACTGGAAACCGGGTGAAGCTGTTGCGGCGTGGGCTCAAGAGAAGAGTTACTACGACCACAAGACTAATTCTTGTATTAAAAATGAAGATTGCTTGCATTATACCCAGATGGTTTGGAGACAAAGCTTAAAGGTTGGTTGTGCTCGTGTTGTTTGTAAATCTGGAGACACGTTCATCACTTGTAATTACGATCCCCATGGTAATGTCATAGGCCAAAAGCCTTTTTAAAAGTCGAATTAGGAATTTTTTTAAAAATTTTTTTATACAGTACTACTGATTTGAATATGTTGATTAAAAAATTTGATTCCCCTGATTTAATCACAACCATATTTTTCATATTATAATAAAGATTTAGTCACAAACAAATTTATTTAATAAAGTTGCCAAACTTCATATATGGACATAATAATCCAGCTGTAGGAGCTCATATACATTCACACAAGCTTCCAATTAAAGTAGTAGGAAGAAAAGTTCACAAGGCAGCCTAATAGAAACAAAAATCATAAGAGGTTAGGTTAGGCAGAGAACAGATAAACTACACTCTGTCCTGACCTTATGGTTGATTGATTAACACAGAAATTATTGATCAAAATACTTATTTTTAAGTCTAATTAAGCATAAACCATCTGACAACTAGCAGGAGCGAGTTCACTGAAAACATTCGGGGCATCCAAAACTTTCCACGTCACCGAAGTTTTTCCATTTTCTTCCTCATATACCCTCCCAATTCCAACTTTTAACCCGCTTGCCACCACGTAGATTAGCCCTTCCGATGTGGACACAGCGAAAGGCCTGCGGACTTCCTCGCAGGGGAATCTATCCCCACCCACGTACTCCCACGTGTCATTATCTGGGTGGTATAACTTCATCAGACAGTCACCGTGCTCTGATATCACGAACAGCTTCCCTTCAAGTACCACGCTGAGCCCCGTCCATCCTTCCTTCATCCCATCTCTCATGTTCTGCCACGTGTTCTTTACGATGTCGTATACCCCACCCCGGGGCGAGAAGGTAAATGGCCACGTCCATCCTTCGGTAACATACATCTTGTTCCCAATCACAGCTGAGTCATAACGAGCTAATCCCATGCTCAATTTAGCAACGGGAGTCCACGTGTCGGTCTCTGGATGGTAGCATTCGACGGCCGTGAGGTTCTCGTTGACGCTGGTCCCACTGCCACCAACGGCCATGATCTTATCGTTGACAGTCCCCGAAGCGAAAAATGACCTGGCCGTGATCATTGGAGAGGCGACCGACCATTGATTTGATGATGCACGGTAGACATACGTAGCCTGCATGGGAGTTTCTGTGTCTGAACGCATACCGCCCAAAAGAAATACTTCCCCTCGACGTGGAAGTGACGCGCATGCAAAACCTGGCGGGCATACGGCTTGGGGACAAGGCACGGGAGGTAAGAAAAACCAACGGCCAGATCGTGGGTCAAGAGCTTGCCACTGAATCCTGGACGTTAATTTATCGAAAGCAAAAACAAACAGAAAAGGCACTGTAACTGCTATAGATTTCTTTCTGATAATGAAGCTAGGGTCCGTAATTGTTCTGTTCCATGAAGATGAAACTGAACGCACATTAACGTGGTACGGATACGGGATATGGAGAAGACATAATTCTCCGATCTCGTCGGGTAATCCCGGAATCAAAGCTCGAGAATCATTACTCTCGTTATTTTCCTCAGAATTTTCAGTTTCTGGCGGAGTTGATGATGTTGATGGAGACCGAGAAACCGCCATTCTTGAAACTCTGAAAATTAAAAAGGGTAATGATTTAATTTCTTCCTTGAAGAAAATAAAATAATAATAATAAGCTTGATCTAGTGATCATCTTTTCTAGTGTGATTGTAAAGAAGCTTAGGGGAAATTTTATAGTGAAGGAAAGCCAGAGAAAAAGTGAAAGCGATGACGATGTAAATTAACTTTACAGAGGGAGCTAGCGAATATTGTTTTTCCGTTGTCAAAAAGGTATTTTCGACTTGTTTAATGTTTTTATGGGATTTCATTTTTAAAAAGTTTTTGTTTTTGTATGTCTTCAATTTTTGTTTTCTTAACTTCTAGAAGCCAGAATATAAGGGTATTAGGAAATAGAAACGGTATAGTTAAACACCAAGTTCCTGCAAATCCGAAGAATAAAGACTTGTGTGACTAAACAAATGCGAAGAAATGAAAAAATTCACCGGAATCGTGTGCCGCTGACGCAATCACAGCTACGCGACGAACAGATACCGCCGGTGACCACCACCGGAGTTTTTGACCGCAACCTGATTGGTCTGTGATTCCCTTTTCTTTAACCTTTCAATTGAGAATTTTTTTTATTTTTTAATTGTGTTTTGATTTGGGAGATTTACGTTGGATCATATATTTATGTACACACATATATAGGGTAGATCTGTGAACAGTGATGCATGTGTGAAACTTTGGTGTCTGAATCCTCTGCCGCAAGTTGTATCTGCAGTAGTGTTAATCCACCGCCACGTAGTTAAAATGCTTCGCAATAAAACGCTTTTTCGAATGAATTACTGGCAAATGCGAAAATCTCGTCAATAATATTGGATGATAAATCTTTATTGTTCTAGGAACGGGCACATACGATGAAATGACAATAATGATCATCCATAATTGCAAGCACCAGTCCTTTCCATAAACCCTTTTCTTTTTTTTTTTTTTTAAGAACAGTACTTTCTAAAACTTTAGTTTGATTAATGATTAAAGTTGTATTAGGCAAAAAATCGGTGGCTAAACTTGCATGCTTATCCTCCGTGTTTGAAATTTGAAAATAATTGGACAATTAGAAATTACAACAAAATAGTTAGCTAAGTAGTAGAAAAGTTTCATAGAGAATATTTCAACCAAACTATTCAGGACATATCATGTGACATATTTTATTGAGATTTTGTGTTATTACCATCCTTGTAATAAGATTATACAATTAGTCCAAAATCTTATTTAGATGGAATTATTTGAATAGGAATATCACACTAAAGTATCATATAAAGTTGGAATATTTTTATATGTTCTCTCTTAACTCTATAAAAATTATAAATAGAGAGAAAATTTTTAAAAATTCATATAGACTTTTTCTCTTAAGTTGCTATAATATTTTCATAAAATTGGTTGTTTGTTGATTGTTGAAAAAGTATTAAATGATTAAAATAACCTTATCAATACATATTAATAAAATTTTATCTTTATCATTTTTTACCTATTCATTTTTTTTTTGAACTCTCAACCTACTCTGAATATAATACTTAAATTAATAATTTTTTTTATATTATTATTGTTATTTATTTATTTTTATTTGTATTTAATAATAAAAAAGTAATACAAAATAATAATATGATTTATTCTCAAAAAATGATAATAATAAAAATAAAAATAGAAAATTAGTTTTTTCCTTACTATTTTTACAATTATTACTTTTTATTCTTTAATAATAATAATAAATAATAATAATAATAATAATAATAATAATAATAATAATAATAATAATAAACTGAATAGAAATAAGTCCCTATAAATTTTCAAAAATTCTCTTTCTATCTGTTATTTTCATAAACCTCAGGTGCGTTTATGTGAAAATACCCCTCACTAACATTGGTGATTAAATTTCATCAAATAGACCCACATAACGTGGTACGTTTGCTTGGTCTCATAATTTCTTATCTTTTGCTTTTTGATAAATTCATACGTGTAAATGCAAGTTGGTGCTCATACGCGAAGGTGGAATTCCATGGTTATCGCCATGCTTCAGTGGAAATGTCAGCTATTTATTCGAGGAGCGTGCGTGGAACTTCATATCATTAGTGCGGTTGGTTTTAACATTTATGACTAACAATTGATGCCTTATCTTTGAAAAAGCCAAGCGCAGTGGGCTACGGGTTTCACGATAAAAGATAAAGCCTCGAATTTGTGTTTGCCTTAAAATGTTACAGTGAGGTTAACAGGCCCATACCCATAAGTAGAAATTAATCATTCGTCCTGCACGCCCCATCCCTAGGAGATAAGGTTTATCATACACGTGCCCTTACCTGATTCGAAACTTTGATTTTAAATACTTGCGCTCCAGCGATGACGATGCCGATGTTGTGTCTAGCATATGGATTCACCAAGGATTGGACCTTCTTCACCTTTGGGTGTAGTTAGAACACCAGGCGCCTGCGTTTAGTAACTCTCTGAAAAAAAAAAAAATTCATCACCAACAGCTGGGTTGCGTGGGCCCAATTTCCCACTTCAAGCCCACACAAGGCTTGACTTTAAAACTCTGTAGTTTTTGCTTCAAGGCTCGCAACTTTATCCGTTATTTCATTTGGATTTCCGTTGTCTTCGCATTTGCATGGCGAATGGGTAGCTCTAGCTCATCGTCGTCAACGGCAGTCAGCGACAGCAATGCATCAGGTTCACGCTCTCTCGCCTCTACTTCTGAAACCTCTACACGGTTTAAACGTTTTCTTTTCTTCATATCCGTCTACCCCGAAACGACGCCGTTCTTTCGACAAAATGTCGGCTCCCAGAAAACCACCGAACCTCAAACAACTCACCTTCCGCGTCGTTCAGCTCACTCGCCGTAGACAACTCCACCAGGTATTTTTTTTCCTTCATCATTTATCATTAATTTTTGGATCTTCTCATGTTTTTGAAAGTGGAAATATGTTATTGCAGATTTTCGAGGAGATAGAAATTGCGAAGAGAAAGCACGGCAAGCTGAATACGATCGTGATGAACGCAGTCATGGAAGCTTGCGTTCACTGCGGAGACATTGATTCGGCTCTTAAAATGTTTGATGCAATGTCAAAGCCAAACAGTTGCGGTGTTGATAATGTCACTTACGGCACTCTATTGAAGGTCAATATGATCGTTTTAAAATTTTGATACTGTAGACACCAAAATCGAAAAATGGAAAGTATTAAGTTTCTTTCGCTAACTCTTTTGAAAGAATTTTTTTTTTGTAACTATTGACCAAATGACAACTTATTTCTGAGAATGTATTATTGTTGTTGATATCAAAACAGGGTCTGGGTAAGGCTCGAAGAATTGATGAAGCATTTCAAATACTTGAATCTGTGGAAAAAGGTATTGCTGTGGGAAGTCCTAAGCTGTCTGCACCACTTATATGTGGTCTGCTGCATGCCCTAATTGAAGCAGGTCTGTATTTTTTGAAATGCCGAAACAATAATATTAACATGAATTATATGTAATTTTGCGAGGTGGATTACGTAGTTTCATGTTTGATTATCACTTGGTTTGTTGGGAGCTTCAAATTAATGCTGACTGATAATGCCGTTTGTGCATTGCTGTAGTGCAGGAGATCTACGCCGTGCTAATGGTCTTCTTGCACGATATGGTTTTTTGCTTCGTGAAGGCGGCAATCCTTCAGTCTTGTTGTACAATCTATTAATGAAGGTTTTGCTTTGTCATATAGTTCCTTAAAAGAAATTACACATTGAAGACCAAGGTTACATTTTAGAAACGCACTCCCAAGTTTTTGAGTGATTTGAAAAATTATTTTTCCTAAAGCATTCCCAAAAGCATGTCTTGTGCACTATGCTTGTGGCTTACAGCTTTTTAAGTTCAGAATGACACATGGTGTTGTGCTTGGTAATGGCAAATATCTGATCTTGGAGATTGTTTTTGTTGTTTAAGAGGCTTTGTTTTATTACTTTCAGGGACATATAAATGCAGGCAGTCCTGAGATTGCAATAGCTCTGCATGAAGAAATGTTACATTTAGGTTTGGAGCCTGACAGGCTCACCTATAATACTCTAATCTTTGCATGTGTCAAGACTGAAAAGTTGGATGTCGCAATGTCTTTCTACATGCAACTGAAGGTTGCAAGAATGTATTTGAAAGGCCAGTTTTGTGCCTCTAAATATTTGTAAATTGTACAACAATTGTATTTGTGTTCTTAATTTGTTACTTTTGATTTTTTTCATCAAACAGGACAAAGCACAGAAATTTAGCTATGATAATTTTCACCCTGATGCCTTCACTTACACTACATTACTCAAGGTCTGTTTTTCTTTTAAACTCTTTTCTCGCATGTATGATTATATAAGTGAGAGCTTTGTAAAAGTTTTATAGCAGGAAGAGTTGCCATGCCAATATATGCTTGAAACGTTTAAGATAATATTATCTACAGTCCACAGATATTGCATAATGGAATCACTTTGTACAAAAAATTTAAATAACTTGTACCTCGTCATGAACCTGAGGCTTTTCAAATAGAATGTCGTGGGCTGTGTAAGTGTAGAGTATATACTGATTAATGGGCTTTCTTTTGTGCCAAATTTTGAGGCCTTTTATTTCCTATTCTTTTCTAGGGCTTTGGGCATGCCAAGGATCTGCAATCAGTTCTGAAAATTGTGCTCGAGATGAAATCGTGTCATAACTTGGTTCTTGACCGAACAGCATTCACTGCGATAGTTGATGCATTAGTAAATTGCGGCTCAATTAAGGGTACACTTCAACTGGATTTTGTTTCAGAATTTTGGACTATAAGTAGGTTATTTAGTGGACCAGAGTTGAGTTACATGTTTTGAAGCCAAGTTTAGATCTGAAGTCTTCAATCATATGTTAGTTCAGCATGGACATCAGACCTGGTTGTAACAAAGTGGTGCACACACAGTACACTATGTATATGAATAATAGATCTCTGTTTACACACATGTGCATACACAAAGGCATATATATTGTTAATGCAAAGTAAATGGATATGAATTTGAACAAATTTGTTAATTTCATGTCAAAAGAGTAGGCAATACGGAGAAAATGAAATGCTCTAAGCACTGAGCTTACTGCATTTGCGTTTGTAGGTAGTGCCTAATGTTTTCTTCATGCCTCTATCTGCTGAAACAAATTTATTGCATGAGAACTAGGTGAATGAAATTCTATTCATCATGTGATCTACATTTAAATTTGAAGTGAATGCAAGGCAGATTCTGTGTATCAAAAGATCTCATGTGCTAATTGGTAATTGGTCTATGGTATTTGCAGGCGCTCTTTGCATCTTTGGTGAAATAGTAAAGCAGGCTGGTAGAAATCCAAATATGCGACCAAAGCCACACCTCTATGTTTCCATGATGCGTGAATTGGCTGCTAGAGGAGACTATGATATGGTCAAAAGTCTGCACAAACGCATGTGGCCAGATTCTGCTGGAACTATATCCACAGAAGTTCAAAAAGCAGCTGATCATCTACTCATGGAGGCCGCTCTAAATGATGGTCAGGTACTATGTCCACTCGATCTTCAACTTTGGGCCCTGTAACTGGACTATTTCTTTTATTAATAGACTGCTTCTGTGGCACTCAACCATATAGTCTTTATTGCTTTTAACTTGAGTTGTGATGGCACTTTGACATGATTTATCTTCATTCTCCACCTTTGCTCATAGCCAAAACTTGCATTGTTGATAGCTTGGAGACAGTATGTTATTTTTGGTTTTTGGGTTTCTTTTTCAGGTTGATGTGGCTATAGAAAAACTTACCAGTATTATTACAAGATGGAAGGGAATATCATGGACAAGCAGAGGAGGCATGGTATGCAACTGATAGAAATATACGAGAAAGGATAGTAAGTAGAAAGTGAACTGACATACCTAAACCTTGAGTGTAGATCATCCTAAGTTCTCAATAGATTAGAACTGTGAGAAGTTAGGATGATCTAAACTCATTTGGCAAGTCGTACATATTCCGGGAGAGCACCATATTGTGTCCTAATGGTGTCAATTTGCCAAATGAGTTCCTTTGTGGTTCCAAGTTTTTGGCTTGTTTCCCTTCAAGGTCTTTAGATCTTTTAGCAGATTATAACTTCTGTTGAATATTCTTGTCAGGAAACCTCTTTCGAATTGCATCCAAGTTATTTTTTGCCCACAAATTTTTTGGTTGAAATGCAAGAACGTATCCATGATTCTTCTGAATATCTTTGTAATGCAGGTTGCTGTTTCTGTGGAGGCGTTGTTGGGTTTCACTAAATCCATGTTCAGTCCTTACCTACTTCCCCAGGTACACGATTTTTTTTTTCCCCACATTGCACCAAATGCTAATTTTCAACGTGCTTTATCTTAGGCCAAACCTTATTTGCTTTCACACGATAAATTACACCATCTCTTATGCATTGTTAAACTACACATTCCATTCAGATATCACCTGATCAACCCATTGAGCAGATCATGATGCCACTTGAAGAAGCTCAGCCACTGCAAAGTACAATAGAGTTAAGAAAAGTAGTTCTGCGTTTCTTTAGGGATCCAGTTGTGCCTATTGTAGACGACTGGGGAAGCTGTGTCGGACTATTGCACCGTGAAGATTGCACTGAGGTAAGATTGTCTTACTTCCTTTCTCTTCTAGCTGAAAATTATGTCAACACGCTAGATCAAATATTTTTCCATTTTTCATTTTTCATCTGTGTTGTGCTGTGCAGTTGAATGCTCCGTTGTCAGCCATGATGCGAAGTCCTCCTCCTTGCGTTACCACCTCAACATCTATCGGCCATGTGATTGATCTAATACTGGAAAAGAGATATAAGATGGTGGTGGTGGTGAAATACAGCAACATATTTAGTACTGCTTGCAGCTCAAGTTCAAGAGCAGTCGGAGTTTTTATGTTAAAACTTGTTTCACCTGTCTCAGATTTATCTGGGCCAAGAACTTTGTGTTTGTAGAAGCTGTGCTAACATAATATATATATATATATATATATACACACGCGCGCGCGCGCACACACACACACGTATATTTTGCAAATGTATGCTTCATTATCTCACGAATTGGATTTCAACTGGAGTAATTTTATTTCACAATTTTTACGTGCAGATGTAAAAACGTTGAGAAATGATTTCTTACCTCGTTTCACCTTCCAACTTATCAGTCAATTTTCAAAATAAATGTATATATAAGAAAATTTTATTGAATTATTGTACAAATAACATTTAAACTGGAGGTTTATATATATATATATGTATATATATGTATATTGTTTTGTTTTGCTGATGTTGAAAATTTGTTTAATTAGTTCACATATGACGTAGGGTTATGTCAAGCAGTCTGAATTCTTCTGGGAGGGAATATGTATTTATTTATTTATTAACATGAAAATATATCTCATTACTTAAGTTTATGACTCTTATTTAGTTCATTTTAATGAATAAACACGCTACTGACAAAAATTCAAATGTGCTTTTTTCTGAAATTATTTCACGCCTCAAATCTATTTTTCTGCAATTTAACGATAGAGCTCTGTCTCCTTTCCCACCTGGAAGATGGCTCGACTCATTGAAGTTGTGCTTTTTTTCAATTAAAAATATATGTAAAATGAGTGTTAAAAAAAAAAAAGGTTTCATTTTTTTTAATTAGTGTTAAAAAAGTTTTATTTTTTAATTATATCTTCATTTCTTTTAAATAAATTTTTATTTTTTTTTTTTTCTATAAAAATTGATTTAATAGTATTTTTTTTGTTACATTTTTGTGTAAATATAAAGTTTTCGCCTTCAAAGAAAAATTTAAAAAAAATAAAATAAAACACTGAGAGGGGGATTAGAATCAAACAGCTATTATTATTAGAAGCCAGCGACGTGGCAAAATCAGAGGGGCAATCAATAACGGAGAAACTGTAGAGACAAAATGCGGCACATCAGAACGAGACCTAAGGTTTCTCCAATTCCAAAGTGAGCAGTGAAAGCGAAAAACTAAACCTGGGTTAAACGAAACGATTATTGTCTTGCAAGGAAGAAACCGAAAACGGCATGGCTTTTAGAGGGAAGGAGATGATGAAGAAGATAATGAGGAAAGTTGGAGAGAACAATTTGTCCCCAGGAGGGAAGGAATCTTTGAAGAAATGTATACCGGACAGCAAGATTGTGATGAACCGCGCCAAACGCGGCCTTTACGCCGGCAAACACATCCAGTTCGGGAATCGCGTTAGCGAAGATGGTGGTAACAAGTAAAGTTGTTTCCATTTCAATTTTTTATTGTTTTATATTTTAGATTCTGCAGGATTATATATGTTGTTGAAAATATACGCATAGCTTACAGTTAGGTATTTTGGGCTGCTTTTACTTTTGGGATTTACTTGATGACTGAATCATAAAGAATGTTTTTTTTCCTTTT
Source organism: Azadirachta indica (assembly GCA_022749755.1). Taxonomy (NCBI): domain Eukaryota; kingdom Viridiplantae; phylum Streptophyta; class Magnoliopsida; order Sapindales; family Meliaceae; genus Azadirachta; species Azadirachta indica. Next base: position 16,769,995 of record CM040446.1, read on the forward strand.
TTTTTAAAAAAAATAACTAACTTGTGATTTTTTGATGGCTGGTGATCTTGGCGATTGTTAGTGTGTTAGTATGTTCTGAAATGGTTTTCTTTCATTTTGCTGCACATAAATTTAATGGATACGGAATTCTCTATGATTGGATTAGGTGCTGAATTGAATTGAATGTGAGAACTTTTTAATTGACTCTAGATGTTGGTTCTTAGTCTTCAAGCCCTCTACTTCTTGTTGTAGTGATGGATTTGGTGAGAGGATTGGAGAATCTAATAAAGTCTAGTCTACAACTGGATGACCAGTTTTAGCCCATGATGAGGCAATAATTTGGAGGCCACTTTGGCCCCAATTCGGGATAGGAGTTCTTGCCAAGAAGTCAAGCAAAATGAGTAGGATAACATAAGCACCCATGATATTTAATTAATCAAACACACTGTTAGGTGGAGTTACAACTTGAAGAACTTGGCATTGCCAAAACCATTAAGGTGAGGATTTAATAGCTTTAGATGTGTCTCTTTGTGTTTAAGATCTAGCGATGATTGCTTTCTATGGTGTATATTAGTGAGTATTATAGACCAAACTCTTGTAATTGTCAGACTGAAGTGCTTAAAGTTGAGTCTAAATTCTTATAATTGAATCACTTACAATATTAACATACACTCTTCATTTTTATAAAATGATATGGCAACAATTCTAAAGTGAATTGCATGCTAAGAGCTAGTGAAAATAGCTTATTGATACTTGTAATGGTTCAGTGTATCAAGTCGGTGGAGTTAAATGCCCGTCAATACTTTATTTGGATGGCTTCAAGTTGTTCATGAGTGAGGCATTTTGATTTTTTAAACTTGTCGAGGCGAGCAGTTTGATTAGAAGTACTTTAAATTGGTCGTTTGCAACCCTTAGTTGCTTTTCCATTTAAGAATGTCGCCAAGCACCAGCTTCAATCAGAGTAAATTTCAAACAATCATTACTTCACAAGCAGTCTTTGCATGCTATTCAAACTTTACTAGAGTTGGCTTGGAGATGATAATGCTTTGTTTTGGATAGATCTTTGTCTAATGCCTATCAATTTATGGTTTTTGATTGCTTTGGTCAGCTTTAAATTGAGTCTTGCATTTCGGTTCTAGTATAACTGACTATATTCCAAGTAACTGGTATTTTTTATTTGGCTTTTATGTAACCAATTTGTGGGACAAATTGCAAAATGAATTGAGTTTGTTTTATTGCTAACATTGAATTATGGAGTTCTATTTTCTTCACTAATTTGAGGAAGAAGGGAGTATCATTTCTCAAAAAGTTTTGTTTGATGATGATAATAGGACTAGGAGGACTTGGAAGCCAAATGTACAGGAGAAGCGGCTCTTTAGTTACATACTAGACCGTCACATTAGAGTCAAAGTCACCACACATGCCCTCCGCTGCATAGACAAGGCAGGAGGGATTGATGAGTACCTGCTGAAGACTCCTTACCATAAGATGGACACAGAAATGGGCCTTTTGTGGAAAGCCAAGATCGAGAAGCTTTACGAAGAACTTGGGCAGATGGAGGTTGTATTTTTTACACCTGAGCAAGAAGCCAAGCTTGAACAGGAATTCAAAGACCTGAAACTTGAACAGAGGGTGGCACGCAGGGAAATCAGAAGACAGATTTATGGAGGAGGCTCAAGCAAACAGATGCAAATTGAGGAAGGAAATGCAGATAGCCGGGGAACTGATGATGCAGCCGCTTTCTTTGCCGAAGGAAGTCCACATCACGAAGATGTTCCTGAATGGTTGGCTGCTAACTCTTAAAAATCTTAACCTCCACACTAGCTTGGATTTGTTCACATTTTTTATAGTGGCTATCAATTTTTGGGTTATAAATTTTCTTTTATGCTTATTTTTGGATTCAATCCTATGTTATTACTTATTAGGCATTTTAGTCGGAAACATTTTGCTGTTGCACGTTGAAATTTATGTGATATACTTGTTGTAGTCTATTCAACTTGGCATTTAATAAAATCACTGTGTTAGTTTTTCAGTTGCTCTCTTAACATGAATATTTTCAAACTAATATGTACGCTCTTTTATAGTTTCATAAATAAGGATGTAGTTTAGAGACCCATTATGGTTACTCTTTTAACATGAATATTTTCAAACTAATATGTTGGCTCCTTTATATTTTCATAAATAAGGTTGTAGTTTAAATACCTATTATGGTGCACTCTAAAAATATGTTTTCAAATAAGTCAGAGGAAATTCTGTCCTCATGAAAAGTCATATTGCGTAGAGTATGAGACTTGAACTCCTGCCCTCTAATTTTAGAGTAAATGTCTTTTACTATCAAGGTTATGATCTAGGTGGCAAAGTGTTTTAATATTAAATCTTGACTATCATTGTTAATAAAATATGTAACTTATGGTCTATTTATTTTTGAGAAATTAACATATACTCTCCTGATGTTTGAAAAAACGGATACTTATCCTCCTGATGATTGGGGAAAAACAAATATTTCTCTCAAGTTTGAACAGATAAACATATACTTCTATTAACTTTTATTTTCCTAAATGGACCAGTTAGATAAATATATTGTGTCCCTAAACTTTTATATATTAATAACTTAAACATAATTATTTCTATTATATTAATTTAATCTTTATTTTAATAATTTTATAATATACTTTTTTAAAATATAACAATTTAATCCCTATTTTAATATTTTTTACAATATATTAAGGATTAAATAATTTTTTTATTTATTATTTTTTTTAAAAAATATATTATTATTAAAAAAATTTCTAACAATGAGTTAAATTAAACCCATACAATAAAATAATTTTATTTTATTTTTACTTTTTCAGTAATGATTTAATATTCAATTATCAAAAAATTTTAAATAAAATATTATTGCAACATTTATTTTTATATATATAATATATCCATTTAAAAATTATATTAACTTTTATTATATTTTTTAAAAAAATTATGAAAATATAAATAAATAAATAAATAAATGTTCTATATATTTGTGTGTGTATGTTTTCTCTTTTTTTTTTTTATATTTTTATTGAAATTAAAGTATATTATTTAATAATAATATAAAATATATTTAATTACTAATTTTATTAACAAATGATATTAAATTCTCTTCTTTTTTTTTATAAGTTTTATTTATATTTTATAAAAAATATAATTAATTTAATATAATCTTTTAAATGACAAAAAATATTTCAAATTTTTTTTTGACAATTAAAAATCAAATTATTATTAAGAAAGTAAGAGAAAGAGTTAAAAATATTTTAATATATAGATCTGGTTTACTTCATTGTTAGATTTTTTTTTTAGTAATAATTTTTTAAAATTTTTATTCAAATGATAAATTAAAAATTATTTAGCCCTTAATATCTTGTTAAAAATATTAAAAATAAGAATTAAATTATTATAATTAAAAACTATATATTGTAAAAAATATTAGGATAGAGATTAAATTATTATAATTAAAATAATTATTTTTTAATTTATAATTATTTAAAAGTTTATAAATATAAATGATATTTATTTAATCAGTCAATTAATAGAAATAAAAGTCAAAGAGGTATTTATATTTTTATCTAAATTTGAGGGAGGCATCTATTTTACTCTAAATATCATGGGTCAATATCTATCTCTTTAAACATCGGGAGAGCATATGTTAATTTTTCTTTATTTTTTTGACTTAAATATGAATAATTTTATTTAAATATTTAAAAATTGTTTATTTTTTAATTTGTCCAAAAATTTATTAAAATTGCTTAAACAAAATTAAGTTAAAAATTTTAATTTAATCTGAATAACTAAATATTTAAATGAATTAAATATTTAATTTATCATTAATATTTTTAGTTTATTATTTAGGATTTATATGTTTTAACAATTTAATATATTAATTTTAATTTTTTTTTTTTAGAATATATATGTCAACATGTTAGTTTCAAATTTTTTATATTTATAAAAACAAATAACTTTAATATTTATATTTATAATATAAAAATAAATATGTCAATCAAATTCAAATTTCAATCAATTTAAGATTTTAGTTAAGTTCAGACTTAAGACGGAAAAAGCAAACACTATCTTAATCTTAGAAAATATTTCAATTATCTTAATAAACATTTATTATTATAAATGAACAAATAATATTTCTATTTGTAAGAATATCAAAATCTAAGGATTCAGATATTATTATTTATATAGAAGCATGAGATGACTAACATCTTCTATAGTGGAGGATTTTGGCAAGATCGTAGAAGAAAAATTTCTTTTTCTTTCAATATTGAAAATAAAAGATTTGTTATAAAAATTGTATAAGAGGTATGTTTGAAATTTCTTTTATGCTCATTTTGGGTTTTAAATTTTGTTTTATTGTTGTATTCTCAATGAAAAATTTATAATTACTTGATATATATTATGTAAAATAAAAAGTTTCTTCCAATTAAAAAAGTAGTTATTGTTATATTTTGTTTGTAATTACGATGTTTTTATTATCAGTGATAAATATTAATTTTTAAATAAAATCGCTTATTTTTTTTTATTTTATGTAATGTATATAAAGTAACTTCACACCATCATAAATGAAATTTCAAACATACCTCTTATACAATTTAAATTTTCAAGAGGATCTCAAAGATATCTTTATTTTATTATTGATTATATATAGAATTTGAATCACATTATAACTACAACTAGTTAGAGTTAGAATTACATTCTAATTATGACACGGCAGACTAAGAAGTCAACAACTACTGTACTTAAAATGAAAGTCCAGTCAAACCACGACTAACTTTTAACTTTTAAATATAGAATATTTGTATTTTTATATTTTTATTAATTATGAATTTCATGATTTTTCTTATAGAATAATAATGAATATAGTATAATTTTTAAATAGCTACATTTTATATAAATATAAAATAATAAAATATTTCATTTAAGTTTTTTTTAAAGGAAGGGATATTTTCAGATACCTTTTCTAAGATTTGAGAAATTATCACTTTACGACAACTTTTGGAAAAAAGCTCACTTACCTCCTTTAGTGTTTCTGTTAATTATAAATTGACTTTTAGTAAAAGGATATTTTGGTAAAATAAATATAACTTTACTCTTCTACAACAAACAACCTAAACCCTAAACACTTTATCCCTTCGAGCCACCTCTACCATCACTTAATAGTAGCAACATTTTTTCTTTTCTTTTTCAACGCAAGTGGTCCCCTCCTTCACTATCCATGCATTCTTCGTTCTCTTTTGCAGCATTCTTCCTTTCCTTTTTTTTTTTTTTTTTTCTCTTCCACCATATTCTCACAATCAAATATCATTTTTTTTTTAAGGAAACTTTGACAGTAACTAACTTTTAAAACTAATTTTTTTAAATAATTACTATTTAAAACATATTTAAAAAATGAGCAATTAAACTTTTTTTTAGATCAAAATACTCTTATAAAAAATTTTCAAAAAATAATCAATATATACTTGCAAGCAGGGGCATTTAAGTTTAAAAAAAATTTTAGATGATCATTTTTTAAAAATATTTTAAATAATAATTATTTATAAAAATTCACCTAAGTGTTGGTCATAAATGTTAATTCTTCTTTTTTTTTCTCAATAAATCTATCAAATTTTTAATAATACTTAACCCAATCTTCAATCAAATCTCGACTAACACTTATTTCAAAGCATTAAAGGCACCAACACATTGGCCACCAAGAGAGACATAGTAACCATGTGGTCAATACAAACTGAAGCTGCTGCATAACAGTGCGTCGGCCACAGTGGTCTTCTACCATAAATCTGATTTTTTTTTTTTTTTTTGAATGGGTTGTGATGTTATTATACTAAAATTGGGTGTGATGCCATGGTTGAAAATGAAAATGAAGCAAAAAATTGAAAAGGAAAAGTAGAACATAAGAGAAAGAGGGAAGAACAAAAGAAGAAGGGGAAAAACGCAGAGAGTGAAATCATTTGGTTATAATATATATATATATATATTTATTTGTTTCTTTTCTCAAATTTTTTCAATATTAAGGGCATTTACATACTTTATGGATAGTCAACAAACAGTTAAGGGAAGATAAATGAGTCTTTTTCCAAAAATTATTGCAAAGTGATAGTTTCCTAACCTTAAAGGAGATATCTCAAAATATCCCTTACTAAGAACATTAAAAGAAAAGTTAGAAATAATTTAGCGTGTGCGTTTAATCCAAATCATAATTAGAATTTTTTTATAATAATATTTTTTTTTTCAAATTTTTTATTGAAGTAATAATTGAAAAAATTTTATCATTTTAATCCTTAATATATTGTGAAAAATAAGGGTTAAATTATTGTAATTAAAATAAGTATATCTTATTTTATTATTATACTAAAGAGTCGATGAGGCATATATTATTTTTCTATAAAAAAAAAATTTGATTCTTTTCCCAAAGTTTTAGGAGTTATATGTCCTTTATTCTTATTGCATGGAGATATTTGTCAATTTTCCTTATTTTACTATTGTAAAATGTAAACCATCGGGTAAGTATTAGATATTGCTTTCTTTCCTAGTTAATATATACATTACTAACAGTACACCTATGTATATATGTCATAGATATTGTTAGTTTATCTAATAAAGTTGAATTTAATCCATTCAAATTATAATTTCGACCTTGGAAATATATTACGATCATATTTATATAAGAATTAAATTTTTTTTATTATGTTTAAAAATTGATCCATAATTTTACAGTGTAGGCTCTCTCTCTTTTTATTTATTTATATATACGTATACGTATACGTATACACACACAATGTATATATGTATATATGTGTGTATGTATATTGCAGTGACAAGGTAAACGAATATTATTGATGACAAGACATAATATAAGAATGAATACTTCTCATTAATTTATTGATTTGGCATGAAGTATCCACGTTTTTTTTTTTTGAAATAAACTATTCACTAGGAAACTGTAAAATAAAATTAAAAATAAAAAAATTACGAAAGTGTAAAAAGTACTCTAAAATAATTTTATAATGATAATAATAATAATTTTATTTTAAATTTTCAACAGGATCTCAAAGATATCTTTATTTTATTATTGATTATATATAGAATTTGAGTCACATTATAACTACAACTAGGTGGAGTTAGAATTACATTCTAATTATGACACGACAGACTAAGAAGTCAACAACTACTGAACTTAAAATAAAAGTCCCGTCAAACCACGAATAACTGTAAACTTTTATCGTAAATATAAATATTAGAATGCCAAAACTTCAAACATTAGTCATGACTTTGGTCGTCTAGGATAAGCAGACAAATAAAAATATTTACACCTCTAATTTAATATAAAATTACGCTTTTATCGATAGACTTTGGCACTACGACAAACAAAGTCCCCAACGTTAACATAACATGGTAAAATTTCATCTTTATTTCACTTTAATATTTAAAACCAAAATTAATTCTGTTAAACCCATCTTATCTAATAGGAAAAGGATAATGAAAGTGAAATAATGACTAATTTAAAAAGAAGCATTTTATCTTAAATATATTGGTTGATTAAAAACAATGCTATTTTCTCCTTTTTGTGAGACTCTCCTTGCGTTGAATTTAATTAGAGGTGAAAGGAAATTGATAAAATTTTGGTTACTAAAATAAGAAAAAACTAGGAAACATTAAAAAGAATTTATAATGTGTCAAACTTGTGAAGTAAATCAAGTGTAGTTTTATAAAATGTTAAGGACCAAAGTGAAATTATATTGAGAGGAAGGACATCTCCGTCAGCCTTAGCGCACTTCCCAATTAGCTCCTGTTAAGACTAAAAGTTCAGTAATATTCTTCGACGAAACAGCAACGAAACTAGCGGTGGGTTCGATTCACTAATGATTTCTATTTTCTAGCAAGTAAGCTTTCCTGTTAACCCAAACCCAAATATCTTGTGAAAGAAATAATTATTTCCCTACTTGATTTCTTCTGCTATAAATAACATCCAACTCTGGATCTATATATACAAATATGTACTCAAAAGAAATTAAAAACCAAATGGGTAACCATAAAAGTTTGTCAATCTTTCAGTTTTCCCGCCTGAAAATGGCAACGAAGAAGCAAAAGTATTTTCTCTTAAGTCTTATCAAGCAAAGCAAATGGCGGTTGTCTTCAGTCTGCAGCGCTGCTGTTTTTTCTCATCAGAAGATACGACGTAATTCATCGAGTTTTAGTCAATATCGATCAGAATCTCATGATCATGATGAGAGTAAGTCTGTTCGATCAGCACTTCAAAGAACAAGAAGTTGTGTTCATTCAGCTAATTCTGATAATGAGGATGATATCAATCGGCGGGCTGATATTTTCATTGCTGAATTCCGTCGCGGTCTTTTGTATGAAAGACAGCTTTCTTTGGAGTTACGTCGCTCTCTCCAGAAAATATATAGTTTTCACGACCAGTAGGCTACTACTAACGTTGTCAGCGAATGCGAATAATATTAATACGTTATCTTCATATATCTTAACCTTACCAAAAAAAAAAGTTGCTGTAATGCTTTGTTCTCTATTATTATTGATTTTAATTAATTTTTTCCAATTTCTTGCATCTAAGACTTAGTTGACAAAGCTTTCTGTTATGAAAAATCAAGCGCATACGTTGAGTTTTTTTATGACTCACTATATATTTTTTTTATCAATGTGCCATTATATAATTAGATTTTGATAAATTTATGTATTTGTTATGTAAAAACAAAACTACATACTCAAAGTCTAGCTCAAACATATGCACCCGCCATTAATTAAAAAGTTTGATGGTTGAAAGTAATATTCATGGTTGTTTACTGGGGTTAATGCCATTTGGGTCCTTCAGGTTTGGTTAATTAGCCTAATTCGTCTTACTAATTTTAAAAATATTCATAAAAGTTATAAGTTATTATAAAATAATAATTATACCCTTTGTTTAATAGTAATTGGCTAAAAAAATCATTTTAACTCTTAACAAAAATAAATATTAAAACAATAATAAATATTATGTTATAACACATTAATAATTAAATATGTATTAATACATTATAAATAAAATATAATAATTATAAGAACTATATTGTAATATTTTTTATTTATAAATTAATATTTATTTATAATTTATTTTATTTATTTTCTAAAATCAAATTAATATTGAATTGTTATAACTATATTATAGTACAATATTTATTTATTCTTTAATATTTAATTAATATTGAATTGCTAATATATTTAAAATAAATAAATTTATTTTGTAGTTATAATATATTAATAAATATTTAATTATTAATGTATTATAAAATAGTACTTGTTATTATTTTAATATTTATTTTTGTTTAGAGTTAAAATATTTTTTTAGTCAATTACTATGAGACAAAGGGTATAATTGTCGTTTTATAGTAAATTGGGACTTTTACAGACATTTCTGAAACTAATAGAACTAATTAAGCTAATTAGCCAAACTTTAAGGACCTAAATGACATTAATCTGTTTATCGAAGAAAGCTAATCAATAATAATTAAATTAAGAAGGCAATTCTAATTTATTAATTTTATTAAATGAGAATGATAGTTCTTCTTTTTACATTATGAAACCTCCCATCTAGAGGTTAAAAAATAAATTTTTTTTTTTAATTTGATTTAAGAATCTGATGCTTTGATATAATATCCTCAAGCCAGCAGGACAAGTCCAACTTTCCTAAGGCTACTGTTCCAGTTACGGTCCTACCAGCCCAAAGTGATGAGTCCAATCCAATTGAAACTAGTGAACTTGAAGGAAATATTCAACTAGCACCAGAGCCTAATGCCACGAGGTAGGATCAGTCTCCTACAAGGCTCAAATGGATAAGACGAGCTCCAAAATGGTTAGAAGGGTTTACACAATAAGTTGAGATCTTGAGGGAATCTTTTTGTAAAAACTTTTTTTTTCTCTTATTAAATTCTGCTGTAACAGAAGAACGATTGTTGGTTGTGCAAGCTGCGAGAAACCTAGAGGAAACAAATATGGTTCCATGATTGTAAGGTGGATTATTCAATGAATGATTTTGGCAAAATTTTCTCTCTTTTCTAGTCTTCTTCCTCTAATTTTCCTCTGTTCTTCCTTTTCTAGTTAATAAGAGTTTGCACTCACTCGAAGAGTGTTTGTTTGATTATGCTAACTTGTTTTTGAATTACAGGTGAGCATATCAATTTGTCCTTTCATTGTTTTCTTCCTCTATGGCTGATTCGGAGATATTAGCTGCTGTGAAAGCTTTGCAAACACAACTGGATAGCCAAACTATTGTGGTCCATCAAACCTTGCAGCAATATATGGCTTCGGTTGATTCTTATTTGAAGGATTTACGTTATTAAATTACTAGGTCTTCTACGATTGCAGTAGGTGAACCATCACGGCCTGCTTCCTTGCCACCACTTCGCGATATTTCACCAGAATCTGGTGACACAGCCCCTCTTTTGCACACCATGAAACTAGAAGTGCCCAAGTTTGATGGATCCGATCCCAATGGGTAGGCTTTTCGCATTAATGAGTTCTTTGATTTTTATGGCACACAGGACACACTTTGTTTACGCATTTTCTCTTTTCATCTTGAAAGCTTCGCATCCGCTTGGTATCAATGGATGAAAGCGAACCATCTCCTTATAAACTACAAGGATTTTCTCCAAAATCTAAGTTTCGTTTTGGTGCATCCATTTACGAGGACCATTAGGGCAATCTCTCCAAGCTCACTTAGAAAACAACTGTGGCTGAATTTCAGACAAAGTTTGAGGACCTTATGAATAAGGCCACGGGCATATCAGAACCTCTTTTGATTTCCTTTTTCATTATGAGTCTACGGGCTGACATTCGTAGGGAGTTTTTTCTCTTACGTCCTAATTCCTTGATGGAAGATTTTGCATTAGCACAAGTTTATGAAGCAGGAGGAGATGACAATAGGTCTGACAACCGGCCTTGGTCTAAGTGGACCCCAACACATACCACTTCATCCGTTCAACCTATTAGCCCTAAACCTATTATGTACTCTCCTGCTTCAAACACCTTACCGGTATCCTCTAATGTCCCTATCCAAAGTACACCTCACCATACCCATCAGTCTTACCCCCACTTTTACCTAAACTTTTCCTACCTATTCGACGTTTGTCTCCACAAAAACTCCATGAAAAAAGAGATAAAGGGTTATGTTATAATTATGATCAGAAGTGGAGTACTTCCCACAAATGCCGTAGCAAAGTTTTACTATTCTTGGGTACGGATGATTCTAATGGTGATCTTGCTGACACTACCATTGCCGAGGTTCAAGATTCTGCCGATGAGACTAGTGTCACAGGTGATATTTCGAGCTTAAATGCTTTAACTAGTCACGGTAACCCTCGTTCTCTTCGACTACTTGGTGAGATTAATAAACAATCCTTACAAGGGCTTATCGATAATGGTAGCACTCATAATTTTGTTAAACCTACTGTGGCTAAAGTTTTAGGACTGGATGTGCATGAAACTAGTAGCTTTAGAGTCTACATCAGAAATGGTGATTTCTTAGTTTGTCATTTTTATTGTCCACAAGTTGCTTTAATTATGCAGGGCCATATTTTTCACATTGATCTCTATGCGCTACCTATTGAGGGTCCAGATGTTGTCCTTGGTAGCTAATGGTTACAACTTCTTGGAAAGGTGTCACATGACTATGCTGCGTCAACAATGGAATTTTCATGGAATGGCTCTCTTATTTTGCTTCGTTATGATTTTTCTTTGTCACCTCGAAAGATATCATTTCATCAATTATAGGCCCTCATGTCTCATGACCAAATACACGCTCTCTTTGAGTTTTTTCTACTGCAGAATGAGCCACAGAAGCAGTGTTCTTCCACTACTCTACTCGTTATTGAGGCAATTGGTTTTCCACCAAATTTACCTGCTTTCATAATTAAGATCCTTCACCAATATGAACCCATGTTCTACACTCCATCATCCCTACCCCCTCACCGATCTATTGACCATAAAATCCATCTCCTACCAAACACCAAACCTGTCAATGTTTGACCATATCGGTACCCTCGCTTCCAGAAAGCCAAAATGGAACCACTAATCAAGGAAATGCTGGATCAAGGTATCATCCGTCCAAGCCAAAGTCCATTCTCTTCACCTGTTTTATTAGTTAAAAAGAAAGATGGTTTTTACCGTTTTTGTGTGGATTATCGTGCGTTGAATACAGTAACTATTAAAGACAAATTACTTTTACCATCCATCATAACAATAATCATGGCCATACGTACTTTATTGACATTATTCTTAAGGACCGTTACCCCAAATACCGATGCCACATCACAACAACAATTATGACCATAACATTTTTTTTTATCAAATACATTCATAATATTTCCATACAAATCACATTTATAAAAATACAATATGCGTTGATACAATTTTCTTACTGTATTTAAAAACTTAACGTTCATATGAAAATTACTGTTTAAATCCGATTCGAAAAACAATTAATTGGATCAACACGTGATAATTCAGAAATTTCATACGCATTTATCAAACATTAACTGTAACAAAACACCCTAATTTTCAGTTTTCGAAATTAAAATCTATCAAATGCATATAAATACCTACCTGACAAACGTGTCATAATTCTATTACTCTATCGACTTTTCTATCTTTTTCGAATCATCTCCTAATATCAATTTAACAATAATAGTAAATAATAATTCAATAATAATAAACAAAAGTCTAACTTGATCATTTTAAAAAATATATATTATACATACATATTTAAATACATATCCATATACTAACAGTTTAATTTTTTACAATTAAATAAAATAACATACTAATTTTTAAATTAAAAATTGATGATCAAAATTGATAAATTTGAGGCTAAACCTGCCTTCTCCCCCTTCTTCGTTTCTTTCCTTCCTTTCTGTTTTCCAATTGAAAAGAAAGAAAGAAAAACGAAATTTATATATACACCGCTTGAATCAATTTTCATTTAATTATTATTATTTTATTTCAACACTCGCCAACACATTACTTATTCACGTAACCTAACTCCTTTCCTTTAAATTAAAACACCTGGACTCTTAATTTCGATCAAACCCTTCAACTTTTTCTTTTATACTTTTTACCTATAATAAAACTTATATTATCCAATAATTTTATTCCTTTAAAATCAAAACATATTTACCTTAATAAACCTTTTGAAAGATAAAAAAATAAAATTAAAAATAAACATATCTATCTTATAAGTTTTAAACTGTTATGTCATAATATAAAGTAAATATATTTAGCATGTGCATTCTAATTAAAGCAAGGACCCAGAGTATTATAATAAGACAGCTTTTTGGACTCACAATAAGCATTTTGAGTTCCTTATCATGCCTTTTGGGTTATCTAATGTCTCATCAACTTTTCAGGCTACAATGAATCGGCTCTTTGCTCCTTACTTACGTAAGTTTGTAATCGTTTTCTTTGACGATATCTTTGTTTATAGCACTTTTACGGAGGAGCATTTTGATCATTTACATAGAGTACTTAATTATCTTTGTACTAATCAATTCCTTGTGAAGCTGTCAAAGTGTCTTTTTCACCGAGACAACATTGAATATTTAGGCCATATTGTTACATCTGTTGGTGTTAAGGCTTATCCTCAAAAGTTAGATGCTATTGTCAACTGGCCTACGCCTTCAAACACAAAATAGTTGCGTGGTTTGTTAGGCCTCATTGGCTATTATCGCCGATTTATTAAATGATATGCTTCCATAGCTTCACCTCTTACAGATTTGTTGCATAAGAATAGTTTTATTTGGTCATCACTAGCTGTTACTACTTTTTCTTCTCTTAAACAAGCTATGATCGAGGCAACGGTTCTTCGTTTACCAGATTTCCAGTTAGATTTGGTGATAGAAACTAATGCTTCTAATATTGGCATTGGAGCTGTCTTACTACAGGCTGATCATCCCATTGCTTAATTTAGGCAGAAGTTGGGCCCTCGTTTGTGGGTTGCTTCAACATATATTAAAGAACTCTATGCCATTGCTGAAGCCGTGTATAAGTGGAGGCAATACTTGCTGGGTCACTTTTTCATTATACAGAATGACCAGAAAAACATTCATGAACTTCTCTAGCAGGTTATTCAGACCTCAGATAAGTAGTTTTATGTTCGAAAATTGCTGGGATATAATTTCAACATTGAATACAAACCTGGTCGAATTAATAGTGCAGCTGATGCACTATTAAGAGTCCATGAGTCTGATGCTTCTGATATGTACGACCCCACCTCTATTACTTTGTTGTTGGCAAGTCAACCTTTATCTGATTTATTGGCTCTCCATCAAAAGCATTCTACTAGTTCTTTATTGCCACCTTATTCAGTCTCGAAAGGCATTCTACGATTTAAGAATAGGTTTTATATCAGTTCCCATTCTATTTTGAAGGCTTCATTATTGCAAGAATTTCATGCTACACTAGTATCAAGTCATGTTGGCATCAAACGAACATTAGTTCGCTTATCTTCACTTTTTTATTGGCCAAATATGCGTAAGGATGTAAAGCAATATATTGCTTCTTACTTATTGTGCCAGCAAACAAAGCCAGACACCTATTGGTTTTCTTCAAGCACTGCCTATACCATCACTAGTTTGGGAGGAAGTAACTATAGACTTCATTACAACTTTACCTTTATCACATGGGTTCACTACTATCTTGGTTGTTGTTAACCGTTTAACTAAATACGTCCATTTTGGTGCTTTCCCTACACATTTCACAACTACCAAAATAGCTATTGTATTTACAGATATGGTTGTTAAACACCATGGCTTTCCTCGTACAATAATTTCAGACCGTGACCTAATTTTTCTTAGTAATTTCTGGAAAAAGCTCTTTGAGACCACATTGAACCATAGTTCAGTGTACCATCTTCAAACGGATGGTCAATTAAAAGTAGTTAATTGGGGTCTTCAATAATATTTACGTGCGTTTACACAAGACAATCCTTCATCTTGGTTTTCTTATTTAGGCTGGGCTGAGTTTTCTTACAACACCAGTTTCCATCCTAGTATTCAAATGTCGCCATTCAAAGCTTTGTATGGCTGTGAACCACCATTGAATTCTTCTTATACTGAGAGCTCTACTTCAATCCAAGCCTTGGATAAGTTACTTCGTGATTGTGATGATTTGTTAAGATCCTTAAAAGATAATTTATGAGCAGCTCAAAACCAAATGCAGCAGAAAGCTAATGTTCATAGACGTGAACTTGAGCTCAATGTTGGTGATCAAGTCTTGGTTAAGTTGCAACCATATTGTCAACTCTCTATGGCTAATAGATTATCTTATAAGCTAGCCAAAAGATATTATGGTCCCTTTACAGTTTTGGAGCGTATTGGCCAAGTGGCATATCGCTTAGACTTACCTCCGGATTCAAAGATCCATCCGGTCTTTCACATTTCACTCCTCAAGCCATTTAGTGGATATGCTGCTTCACAAGTTCATTCACTGCCCAAGGAATCTTACAATAATCAACCTATATCCTTACCTATTACTATTTATACTACCCGCCAGGTGCTGGTTCATGGCATTCCACAACAATAGGCCTTAGTGCAATGGCAAGATTGCGCTCCTGAAAATACAAGTTGGGAAGTTTAGGCTTACTTCACCAAGATGTACCTAGATTTCCACCTTGAGGCTAAGGTGTTTCCTCAAGGCGTAGGGAGTGATACAATATCCTCAGGCCAACAGGACAAGTCTAACTTTCCTAAGGCTACTGTCGCAATTACAGTCCTACTAGCCCAAAGTGATAAGTCCAAACCAATTGAAACTAGTGAACTTGAAAGAAATATTCAGCTAACACCAGATCCTAATATCACAAGCCAGGATCAGTCTCTTACAAGGCCCAAACGGACAAGATGAGATTCAAAATAGTTAGAAGGGTTTACACAATAAGCTGAGATCTTGAGGAAATTTTTTTGTAAAAACTATTTTTTTCTCTTATTAAATTCTGTTGTAACAGAAGAACGATTGTTGGTTGTACAAGTTGTGATAAACCTAGAGGAAACAAATATGGCTCCATGATTGTAAGGTGGATTACTCAATGAATGATTTTGGGCAAATTTTTTCTCCCTTATAGTCTTCTTCCTCTAATTGTCCTCTGTTCTTCCTTTTCTGGTTGATAGGAGTTTGCACTCACTCGAAAAGTGTTTGTTTGATTGTGCTAACTTGTTTCTGAATTACAGGTGAGCATATCATGCTTCCATCAAATTTTGGTCGAAAGCTCATAGTAAGATGAATTTTACATATAAAACATTAAGGGCTTTAATGATATACTATCAAAGTAATGAATGGAAGTGAGATATGTCAAAAATATAGGGGCTAATTTAATTCGTATTATCCACACGCTTTTCCATGAAACAGCAGCGAAACTAATGATTCGGAACACGCTTTCGTGTTAACCCGAGTATCTTGTCTGAGAATTTTCTAACTTTCAGAGCCCCGCTTCTGCTATAAATACTCATACTTCAGCTCAGTTTTATGCATCCAATCTCACTTCAAGCGAAACCAAATGGGTAGGCATCATCAAAACTGGTTATTCGTCTTTCGTGACCGCCTGAACACCGCAGTGAAGAAGCTAAACTTTCTCTTAACTCTTTTAAAGCTTAGCAAATGGCGGTTAGCTTCATCCTGCGGCGCTGCTGGTTTTTCTCATAGTCGTTCGTGGAGCTTCAACGACCGTGTAGGGTTGGAATATTGCATTGCTGATGATCAAGAATCTGATGAGAGGAATTCTGTTAGAATGCTTCAAAGAACAAAAAGTTGTGTTAATTCAGCTTCTGATGACGACGATATCAATCTTCGGGCAGACATTTTTATAGCTAATTTTCGTCGCAGACTTTTGTATGAAAAACAGCTTTCTTTGGAGCTACGTTACCGTCGAGGAAATTAATGTTATTGACAAACAGTAGCTCTGAAGTTGTCGAGAATGTGAAAATATATATACATATATATACGACTGTGTTGTGTAATTTTTTGTTTAATTAGTTTTGTTAAATTTTGATTATTTTTATTGGGCGATTTCAACAATGCAATTAATAATGCATAACGTGTAAACAATTTCAGAATATCTCATATAATCTTATAACAACATGCACGGAAAGGAAAACAATTAAGAAGACAGTTTTAAGCTTATACAACAATATTAGTTTTCAACAAACTATAGAGAGTTGAAATTAATTTATAGCTACAACACTCGACTCCAATTTGATCAGAAACTCCTTCAAATTCTGTCTCAAATCTAACAAACGAGCTTCATAATTTTAAAATTTTTTTTCGTCTTAAAAACACTGACCTTTAATTGGAGCTTCATTCATTTGGATCCTCCAGATTTATAATCTATGACGGTTTCAAATGCTCCAACCAAAGCTTTAACTTTGTTCTTCCTCGTCTCAAGTAGCTTACTTGCTGTCTCCTCAATCACGTCATTATACGCCGTCGGAGATTCCTTCTTCCCTCCTTGTGATCCTCCTCCTTGAGTCTCCGATGCTGCTGCATTCGCTGTCTCGGGTTCTTGTACTTTTCCTTCATCACCATCTCCTATTTCCAATTCTTGTCCTTCCTTCCCCTTACCCCCTTCGCTTCCAGCTTCCTCATCTTTTTCTTCCATCTTTTTCTCATCCCCAATTTCTTCACCAGAAATTGTGTTTTCATTTTCAATTTTCTGATCTTCGTCTTTCTCTTCAATCTCAGTTACTTCTTTTGCCTTAACCTCTTCTATCACCATCTCGTTCGGGCAACCGTTGCAGCTTTCCTCATCTTTACTTAAATTATAATTCTCTGTGCTTTCTTCTCGTTGAGCATGAGTTTTTCCCATATCAGTTTCTTCATCTTTCCCTGCTTGGTGAACACTTTGATCATCTGAAGTACAAGTCGCCATGTCGCTAGTGTTTATCTTCTCAACTTCGCCATTATTAGATTCTTCAGTATCTACAGCATCAAGTACTGATTCTTCCCCATTTTCAGATTTTGTCGCATGAGAATTCACTTCTGGCTCACTCTCTACCTTAACTATTTCCTTATCTTCACGATCCAACGCTTCCGTCGAATCCTGACTCGAAGCCTTCGAAGAACTAGGTGCAAAAGTATTACAATATTCCTTCCTATTAGGCGAAGCAATCGATCCCTTCTTCCCGACCTTGGAGAAAACTGGCTGAGATTTCATACCCTTGGGAGTTTTCGAATCCTTATTACCCACAGGTTTCGGTGACGAAACTAGACTCTTACCAGAAAAAGAAGAAGATCGGACAATTAATTTTGTCTCACGAGGAACTACATGAGCTGGAGATGATGCACCGCTACTTCTGTCTCGCTGACCTGGAGAAGTAAGCCCTCTGTGTGCCCTAGGAGAAGAGGATGGAGGCTTGTCAAATGATCTTCTTCGAAGAAGGCTTTCTTTATCATCAGCAGAATTTTTCTTCAAAAGTTTCCGAGATTCAGGACGTGAACTAATTGTAGGTTTGAGATAATTTGGAATACGTTTTTCTTTGTTGTCAGAACGTCCTTGCCTGCTGCTGCTGCTTCTTTGGCTACTGGTTTGAGAATGAAGTGAAGGGGATGTTCCTCTCTTCTCCTTCCCCAGAGCTGAATCCTTTGTTCTTGATGTTGTCGCCATGAATCCAAAAAGAAAAAATTTACAGAGCCTGAAAATTTCAAAACAAATATAGTTTAGTTAATTAATACATCATCGATAAATTGATGAAAACCAAATAAATGTTAAAAAGTAGAACGTACGTACCTTGATCAAGAGAAAAAGAAATTCATGGAGGAGTAAGAGAAAGGGAATTGAATCAAGGAGAGAAAATGGGGGATGGAAAGTGAGTATTATATACATATTATATATGTGGAGAAAGTTTTGATAAAAGGAGCATGAATTGCGCAGCACAACTCATTTGGGTTTGCAATTATAATTGATGGTGAAGGTGGAACATAAACCAACTGATTTCTACCCAAAACTGTGATCATCGAACAAATAATCCGAGGCATATGGAGTTGACCCCTTCAATCCAATTACTAAAAAAAAAAATGGATAATAACATTTGGGTCACTACGTTCTTACCTTTTTTCAAATAAATACCTTGTCTTGTCGTCTCTGTGACTATCACTCTGTGATAAGATTATTGAAATATTTTTTTTTTTACCGATTAGCTTACATGCCCTTATGTTCATAATTTGTCATTTTAGTTGGCATTAGATACCCATTTGTTATAAATGAATAAATTATGTTTTTTTTCTTAAATAAAAATATAAAGATAGAGGGATGCAGAAGAATTATCGTAAATAATACAAGTAATTTCTTTTTATTTATTTGGTTCTTTGATACTCACGCAACTGCTCTTCACATCTTCATAATAATAATAATAATAATTAAAAAATGGGTAAGAAAATGCCATTCTTATAGTCCATATGCCTTGAAATTTAAGTGTCTTTGGATTATAACGAGATATAAAAATAATGGAAATTATTTATTATAAGATATATATGATTAATTACGTGGGGAGGACTAAGTCACCAAGGTGGAGGTCCTGGACTTGTACGATGCATTCGGCCCGGCCCACAAGAATTGTTGTCAGGGAAATGGAATTAAGGAATTTGGTCGCCACGTTCTCCACTCACTGATGATACATCAATATCTCCTCTTTACAGCAGTTGTATTAATTTATTTTAATAAATTTTTAAGTATTTGATCAGTAATTAACAAAAATAATTATAAAAAAGATTAATATTGATCACCTAATTAATATATATATATATATAGAGAGTTAATTAAAGTGACAATTAATAAGATTTTTACAACTAAACTACTTATTATTTAGGCTGCAAGTAATCTTTCAATAATCCTGTTAAAAGTGTAAATGTCAAACAACATTTCTCTTGAATTATATGAGAGTGTGTGTGTGCGCACCCGTGTGTGTATATATAACTCTTATAAATTTGGATATTTAGACGATATTATAATTAATCTTATTTAAATTGAATGGTTGAATTTTTAAAAATTTTAGGATGATTTTATATTTCACTATTTCACTTTATAAATTTCGCATTGTTTAAAATACAAATATTATATATTCATATACACTTATGCATCAAACAATATATATGCACTGTTTAATATTTTCAACGTGCTGTATCAATACAAGGGGGTCAACAATATATATTCCAACTTCTTGATATAGTACTTTCGTTCACGTTAAAAACGTAAGTAATAACAATATTAATTATTGTATCAAAACGACTTGTAATTAATTTGCGTTACATCATGCTGTCTTTGTTTCGGCCTTCCAAGCCAATAGAATTTGGAATACCAAACCTCAGCAAGAAGTTGCTTCCGGTAGCACCCAAAAAAAGCACTTTGGAGTTGGTTTTTGCTTTTTGGCTAATCGCGTATTCGTGTTGTGTATAATAAGCTTTGCCCACTTGACTCATGACACTTGACACTTGACACTTGACACGTTCACCAAAACCAAACCATTTTGCCAATTTTAGTGGCTTAAGCCAACTTGCCCATAATCTCTTTTTGTGACTAATTAATTAATAGTTTCCACATATGGATGATTATAACTCCTCTCATTCTTTGAGTCAATTATTAATTATTAATATTATTATAATAATTAATCGTGTGATTAATTGAGCCTTATCTTCTGTCTTGCTAGCAAACAAGAAGATGAAAAGTATGGAATTACGTCATCAATTGGTGTTGATGGAGAACTTGATCCTCGCTTATGCTTACACTTGGCATACATGCAAGCTAAAATTAGCTAATATTTTACTCTTTCTTTCTCTTTTACTATGCATTATTTAACATTTAAATATTTTTAATTAATTTTTGCATAGAAATCGTTTTCTTCTTCTTATCAATATTTTTTTCATTTTCCCTTCCTAATGGTGTGGCACTTTGGGCCTTTACAGGATTTGGTTCCCTCCCTTCCGCACTAAGTTTTTATTTTCCCAATTATACAAATTGAAGCGTTGAATATGTAGATAAATTATTAAATTAATCTTAAATAATAAGCTTCAACACACAAAGGAGGAGACACAATTAATTGATGCACATAATAGAACTGCTTTCTAATTAATCAATGCTTTCTAGGAAAAAGAACTTCTCCCACGAACTTAATTATTTTTTTCCTTTTAAAACTTTCACACCCCATTATTTTATTTTATTAATCCTGCTTTCGATGGCCTTACATTACATTACACGGGTTTTGCTCTTAAAAATACTTTTTTTTCTCTTCACAAAATCGGCAACGAATATTTGTTGTAAACCCATCATTTTTCTATTGATTTTAAATGTAAATGAAGACATTTTTTAATCACCCTATTTTACTTATTGTGTTTTTCTCGAAAGAAAGCCTTTTGATTTGATAATTATGGATGGCTGCTGGTTCGGCTCACTTGTCAAAATTGGCCACCCGGTCCTCTATTATTCTCTGTTACCTACCCGTAATTAATTCCTTAAATAAAAAGGTATAGTAATATACTTTAAAAGAAAATTACAATAAAATAAAATAAAATAAAAGAAAATTACAATAAAATAAAATAAAAAAAAAATAATGGTATTTTTATCTCTAATTTTTTATAGAAATAATAAATAATGATATGATATTCTAAATTTTAATAATTTAGACTCTATTTTTATCTTATTACTCTTTAACACTACGTCTGCTGTTATTAGAAATTAAAACATTTAAATTGTGTAAATAATGTCCCAATTTATTGTTTAACTAATATTTAAATATAGGTAATTGATTGTTTTTCAAATTATCGTACAACAACTAAAGTCTAAATTTATTCTTCATACTTTTATGTAATAATGGTGCAATATATGTCGTTCATATTTTATTCATGAATTATTAAAAGTATAGATTATTTTTTGTCACTATGGTTGTAAAGCTGAGAGACGTGCAAGGAATATTTTTATTATTTTTATTATCATCCTTTTTGTTCTGGTGAGTTCCTGGAGAAATAAATAAAAATTAAAATAAGAAAATGATATTATAAATTTTGAAGTGGCTATCCGCAATTGGATAGGAAAACAGCGACGCCGGACCCAAAGCCTTTAAAGAGCGTGGCGCTCACTCTTGTTTGTCAGGACCAAATTGCCCCTAGTTTCCCTCCGAAACCCCCCCACCCCAATATTTAACCTTTATCTTTACATAAAAATTTTTTTTTTTTTATAATCAATGAAAATGAAATATCAAAACAATAATTTTTGAGTTAATTTTTTTATTTATATTAGTCACATAAAATTAAAAAAAAATAACCTGCAGATTACAACAGAAAAAGCCTAGCCGCAAATTTTAAAATGAAATTAAAGCAAAGAAAAGGTAATGAAATAGAAATAATAGAGACAAAGAATAATAGAATCAAGAACATAAGCATTGGTCAATTCAAAAATTAAAAGCCATCTTTATCAACAGAGAACGCGTGTCACTCAAGCACCTCGACTTCACGTATGAATGCAGAATATAATTCCTAAAAATACTTAAGGGGTTTTTCCACATACCTCCCCCGAGGTTTGTGAAAATCCCAATTTACGGAAACAAACCTCCCCTGTAACACTTGTCTTCTCTTGAAAAAGAAAGAATTTACCAAACTATCCCCAATTGCAAAATAATATTTATCTTGTCTATAGTCGAACTCGAAAACCCGAGCAAAGAAAACTTATACTCTAGCCACCACACCACACAAACCTTATATTCTTTTCAATTGTTAATAAACAATTCCTTTGCAAATACATATGTAATAATTTCTTTAATAATTAAAATTATTTTGTTATCTTAAAAAATTTATGATACAAAAATAATTTTATAATCATTAAAATTTTATATAATAAGTGGAAATTAAAATTATTATTATTATTATTATTATTATCAATAAATTATAAAATTTTAAAACTATTATCATTATTTATATTTATTTCTTTAAATAAAATAATTTATTTTACTTAATAATTATTTAAAAATAATTTTTTAAAATTATTAGTCTATAAATAGATTTAGAATAATTTTATTTTACAACAATTTAAATTTATTTTAAAATTATTATTTGATAATTTTAATTTAAAGTTATTATATAAAATTTTAATGATTAAAAAATTATTTTTGAATTATAAGTTTTTTTATGATAACAAAATAATTTTAATTATTAAAGAAATTATCATATCAAATGGATTGTTAATAAAAACATATCTAAATCACAAAAATGTGTTTAGTGTGGCAGTTAGAGTATTGGATTCTTTTGTAAGAGTTGTGGGTTCGAACTTTAACAAGGTAATTATTTTTTTTCAATAATTTGGGGGTATTTTGGTTAATTTACTCTTCTTTAACAGAGACAAAAACGCCGTAGGTTGGGTATGTAACCTTTTTCCTAAATATTTCTACAAATTGGGATTTCTACAAACCTCAGGGAAGGTATGTAGAAAAAATCCAAATACTAATTTAACGGAAAGGAAGAATAATTAATTTATTAATAAATAAAGGTTAGGCGGCTGAGGTTGGATGTTAAGTGGGACCCATTCGGAGTTTTAATCCTTTCCGTCCAGAGAAATAAGCATGTGTCGTCAAATTAGCACCATAACGCCACGCGTCTTCACTTGCCGTCGATCTTCGACTCTACGAACCCAAAACAAAGGGTTGAGATGCTGCCATTCTCTCCTTTTGCTGTTAGGACGGCACTTCTTCCTAGCTTTTCCTTTGTACACTAAACATATTGCATTCGACTTCCTCCCCGGTTTTGGGTCCGATATTCTTATATTATTTTCTTTCTTTTTCGGTGCAAAATTAAAATAATTTTTATTTTTAATTATAATTAATTTAAAAATCCTTAATTTAAAAAATATAAAGCTTTGGACTTTGGCAGCCGAGCCTTTGGATCCTTAACAGGCGTTTTTAGACTCTCTTCCTTCTCCTCTCTTTCTCGAAGGAACACCAAACACGTCTCTGCCTGAATTTGTCTCAAGTTTTTCACGGAGAATTTAAGAATCAAAGAGAGGTATAACAAGAATCTTGAATCTTTATTTACTTAAATGTATTCGTTTCTTGAGTTTCTTGATATGGGTTTTTTTTTTTAAAAAAAAACTTCTTTTTGGGTTTTTATTGTTGTATATCCTTGAATTGATTTCTCTTGCTTTAATTCAGGTCTTTGCTTGGTGGTTTTTTTTTTTTTGAAAAAAAAAAAATCGTTTTTGAACTCAGAAACTTATTCAATGAATTGAGTTTCTGTTAGTTTTGACTTTTTTTTCTTCGAATTTAGAGTATTAACTGATTAATGTTAGGTGGTGTTCTGCTTTTTAGAATCCGTTAATCACGGACAAAGAGTTTTTTTTTTTTTTTAATATTGTTTTTCTAAAAATTAAAAAAAAAATAGAACGATCGTGTGGAGAGTGATTCAAGTAACAAAGGCTTTCGCCTTAAAAAAAGAAGAACCCCACTTTTCTTGGGATCTAAATATTATCCATGTGGCCAAATGGGATTCTCTTTCTTTTTATGTTTCTTCAGAGAAGATTTTCGTATTCTTTATCTAACTATTTATTGTTCTGTTCTTTTTATGGGTATGATTTATTGAATTCATAACGAAGGTATCAATTATTTTTGGGGGTTTCTGACAAGCTGTGTTTAAATCTTTTGTTTGATTGTTATCCGACTTGTTTTATTTGGTGATCTTTGTTCTACTAATTCTATAACCTTTTTACAATTCAAAGCTCCATATAAAACTATAAATTTTAGTTAGCTTTTTTTTTTTTTTGGAAGTGGTTTTCTGCAAATAAATTGATGGAGCAAGGAATATAATTTTCATTGAAATTGCGGAATATAACTTTAGAATGAAAGAGATGCTTGTTGATCCTTCAACCGTGTGAAGCTTGCTCTTGGTAATGCTGTCTTTTTATCGTAGCTTAGAGTAAAGAGATATGATACTTTGTTCTTATGATGTTACTTAAACATAATTTGTACTTCTCATGATGTTATTCCTTATTTATTTCCGTTCACATGTGTGTTTTTTTGTGCCTACGTTTATATATGAAGTGTCTGTATAATCCTATGGGTGTTAACAATCTCTTGAGCAATTATTACAATGAAGGCAAAAGGCTAGAACCTTAGAAACTGACTCTAATTTTATGTTTGAGAGAGATGGCTGCATTTTAAGAAAAGAGTCAGAGATGGATGGACGTTTTGGCAGACGCCATAAAAAGTTCAATAAAGAACCACACAGTTGTTTCTCTATAGTTTTTGGATGTAAATTGGTTCATGTCTTTGATGGTTTCTTACTTAGTTAAGGTAGTATAGATGTGCCTAATTGATAATTTCTCTGGACTTAAAATGTTTGCTTATAACATGCTGGTGCTCTTCGAAGTTGGTTTGTGTTTCATACTGGGTTGTTCCAGTGTATAATTTTCTTGCACTTACAAGAGCAAGCTCATACATCTTTTGAAGAGATGCACGTGACGTAGCAGAAAGCATTAACAATCTGAATTAATTTTTCTGTGTTGTTTTTCTGTTTCAGATTTAAGGGATTGTTAGTGGATACATGGATGGGTACTCCGGTAAAAGAGCTGTCGATGGACTTGTTGTCTCTAGCAAGAATTCCGGTCTTGTCTTCAGGGATACTGTCAATAATGGAGACAGAAATGCTCAAATTTGCAGCCGAACTGGATGCAGTGGCAGACTGAACTCTGTGAAAGGTACTCAAATTGGCTGCTCAGAGAAAGCTAAATCTTCTAGGCCTTCATTTCGCGCTTCTTCTAGTGGCAAAGAAATGATTGGAAGTTCCTCAAGGACTTGCTCAGCAATCAGCAGTGCAAGAAAATCCTCTACAAATCCTAGGAAGAAGCTGCCTTCTCAACTTGAAACTGATTCATCTGAAACTAGCAGTGTTCATGACGAGCCAGATGTTTCGGAACTCATAGCCCCGCCTGGAAAGATTCAAAGAGGGCTTCAACCTGAAGCTGAAGATTCTGATTCTAAGGAGGCTATTTTGATAGAAGAGGGAAGCTCTAGTTTAGCATCAAATACAAGATCCCGTAGGAACTTCCGTCAAAGATCTGGAGTGGGTAGCCAAGATGTTTTAGTTGGTTCCTCTGTGCCTTTGGCATCTAGAAATCCCGGCCAGGCAACATCTGTGAATACCAACAGGCATGGCTTGAGAAATTTAAGATGCAATTCGATATCTGATGTCATCCCCTCTAGTAGTGGTTCATTACCAGACTTAAGCTTTAGTAGAAGAAAGGACATAGTTAAAAAAAGAAATTCAGAAGGAGGAAGTAGTTCCTCCTCTAGAGGGAAGAAGACAAGCGAAATGTCGTCAGAATTGCGGAATCACAATTCTACTAATGGTATCTCCATCTATGATTCGAGACGAAGCAAAAATTGGACACCTAATCGGGATAATGGCGTCACGTCAGTTAGAACGAGAAGATCAACAAATAGTACCTATCGGGTGAGGCTCTCTAATCAAGGAAATGGAAATAGTTTAGCAGCAAATGAGTCCCCTGTTGTGATACCAAGAGTGCCTGAATCTGATATATCTGTCAATCAAAATGTTCCTGCTTCATCACCCCAATTTTCTGCAGAAATGCCCTCAGGTCACCCAAGTTCTTACAGCCGACCAGGTAGTAGCAATGGAGGCTTACGAGGTCTTCTGCCTGGTAATCCTTCAGAAGTTGGTATTCCTCACTCTTTAGTAAATCGTGATAATTTTGGACGCTACAACATTGATGGTATCGCAGAGGTATTATTATCTATGGTAGAATGTTGAGAATTATATATTCTTTTGCACAACAACATCCCATTATGTGTCGCTAAGATTTTATTTAAATGGTTCAGAGATTTTGTCCGGAGCAGGGGAAAGACTAACCGATATAAATTGTTTCATGACATGGTTGTTTTAGGGAAGCTCATGTGTAATACATTGTTTTCATGACATTCTAAATAGGTGGAAGCTCTTTTGTAATATATTGCTTTTGTGACATTCTAAATAGGTGTTGCTGGCGCTTGAGAGGATTGAACAAGATGAAGAGCTATCATATGAGGTAGTCAAATTTTTTTAGTTTATGATTCTGTTTCAAATTGCCTGTTTTCCCAAAATTTTTCCCTGTCTTGCAGCAATTACTTGTTCTGGAAACCAATTTACTCCTTAATGGCCTAAACTTTTATGATCAACACCGAGACATGAGACTGGATATTGATAACATGTCATACGAGGTATGTAACTATGTTATGTTATACAAGGTATGCAACTATGTTATGTTAAAATGCTGCAAATTTGGATGCAACTTTTTTCTGGCTTGTAGCCTTTGTGCTTCTATTTCTTTCTGTGCTATTGATACTACTACTCAAGTCAACACTATTTGTAATGAATTCAAAATCAGCTTGCCTTAAGGCATTTTACTTGTATCATGGCAGGAATTATTAGCGCTGGAAGAAAGGATGGGTTCAGTGAGCACTGCATTAACAGAAGCAGCAATATCAAAATGCCTTGACACAAGCATCTATCAATCTACACCCCTTAAGGAAGCGAATTTCAGCTGTAGCGGGAGTAATGATGATGTTAAGTGCAGTATCTGCCAGGTCTGTCTAGTGAAATACTCAAAACATCTACGAACTCTTCTTGCATTAATAATTTCATCGAAGAAAATCCAATAATCTATCTGATCCCTGACAAGGATTGAGTTGCATATTCTCCTATTGGTAACTGTTAGAACAATTGTATCCTTGCTGTATACAGTTTGCAAACTTTATGCCTCTGTATATACTTATCGTCTTATATTTTGGCAGGAGGAATATGCTGCTGGAGATGAAATTGGCAGATTGCATTGCGTGCATAGGTACCATGTTGTGTGCATAGAGCAGTGGCTACGGCTGAAGAATTGGTGCCCAGTTTGCAAGGCATCTGCAGAACCCTCGACCCCTTAATTCTTTTGTTTAAAATGATGCAGGAGATTGACTTCTTTATTTTAATTTTTTTAAACAAAATTGTACAAATTAAGTGCTGCCTTTACATCTGTTTCTTTTATGTAAATAACAAATGTCTTTCCTCTCTATGAATTAATAAACCCAGACGGACAGGCAGTGGCTGCTGTTCTGATGTGGGAATTCCATTTTATATAGGAAGAAGCTGTGAATCAAATCTGCTGGCTGCTGTTCTTTCTTTCTGTATTTTATTTACGCCCCCATTGGGAAAAGAGTTAAGATAAGGCATGAGTCGAGCCGAGGGTGGCCACAATTCATGGAAATAAAAATTAATTGTTTGTTACACGTAAGCTAATTGTAAAGAGAGCCTTCGTTATCGGAGGCCCCAAAAGAAAAGACATTCGGACAAAGATTGTACTAAAATAACAAAATAGTCGGACAAAAGTAGTTCTGTGGACGAACAAAGAAATGCTTATTTATGCAACCATGATGATTAATAACATGTTGAGTTCAACCCGTATGGCAAACTCGAACAAAACACGCTACCACCCAAACAATTCAATTAAGCGTAGTTGTGTCCGGAAGCACTGTTCGATGAATTCTGCAAGCAGGAAAGCAAAATTCTTATGCTCAAATTCTACTGCTTGCATTAAAAAATCAACTCCTAATGAAAATGCATATTGCATGCCTATAAAATATTTCAAGCAGAAATGACCAGCCTTGAGCAACAGAATCTCGTAATGCACCAATCTCTTAGCCACTGAGAAATAGGTTGCTTGTGCAGAGTTGAATTGAAAAAATCCCAACAATTTGAGGCATTAACCTGAGACATATGTTTCTCCGCTTTAACAAGAGCTACTTTCAGCAATGATTGCTCGTCTGCAGAATACCTGCTCTAAATTTTACATCTGAAATCATGCATTCTGCCATCAAATGTATTATGAAAACCGTTTTACATTTATCAATGTCATTCTTTTTTAATTCTCTGTTCAAATGGATTATGAAAATTTGCCATCTGATTAACAATTTTTCTTGTTAATTCATGAGCTCTTCATGACAAGAATCCATAAAGGTGTTCTAACACGTTCTTAAAACACTAACCAAATTTCACCCTAAGAAATACATAATGCCTTCAAAGTGTCAGAAAAAGATACCTCCTTTAAGCAGCTTATAGCATCCAAGTAGGACGCACAAGGTTCTAAAGTGAGAATATACATGCATACAAACATACATACAAATATACATATGTGCTACTAATTACAGAAATTTTCTACCTCACCGTGAATAGCAAACAAATTAGATATCTACAGGAGAACTCAAGAATAGTAATAACAATATTTCACCAGACTATTTTTGGGCGTCATTAAGATGATATTAGAAGATTTAGGAGTATTAAATGGATGTCAATTTGTTATTACTATTGGAATTTCAATCAATTCTCAGATTCTAAAATTACATACAGAGCAATACTTGCAGCTCTTACATGACTGATTTTACCTTTCACCAAGCTGCAAAACAGTATGCCTGCAAAACTTTCTTAGATTCCACATTGGCTATAATTTACATGAAAAAGCTTGAGATCTCCAGCAGCAATGGCAGGAGACGGCCAACATCAGTGTAATCATACAACAGCGCAACGAAGCTTGAGATTCTATACTTGGAAGAAACCCGCTTAGTTGCTATTAAATGATATCCCAATGTTTCCAGGATCTGAAATGGGAGAATACAGATGTCTTGATGCTCAACCCCCATAATTTATCTTGCAAGGGCAAAAGCATTATCTTAGAGGCAGCCATCTGGTTCGTTGGGCCATCGGCATGAATTGGGTTCTTCAAAGATTTTCCAACAACGTGATCAAGCCCTTTGAACCAGAACAGACTGACCCAATCATAGCTATGGGATAGAAAAATCTCTGTACCCATTTTTCATTCCTCGAATGATTGCATGCAAATTTTCTCCAGCAGCAGTGGCCAATCTTCACCAAGTTGCTGAGGATTAAGTTCCATGGCAACCTTAAAATCACGCAAAGATATTGAGCATTGTGTTTGCTGGTCCTGTGTAGCTATAGGCCCACTGGTATTCGGCATGTGTAAGTGATTACTAGGCCACATGCCGTTTATAACCCTGCCCTGAATCTGTTGTTGCTTATTCACAGGCTGCCTTCTTGATTCATGCGCAGACCTGGCTCCAACCAACTCAACACATGACTTGATCAACTTCTTCAGATACACATCCAACATATTATTTAATGTATTAGCACATTCCAGCGAAACACCTTCAAGGCCCTGTGCTGCTGCAATCTGCTCCATACGTTTCTTCAGTGTCTCTGAATCAGACAATCCGATGCTGTCATAATAGCTAAGAAAATCACCAGCATTTGCTGTTGAAATGGGTTTGCGGGCCCCACCAACACTAGCTGAGCAAAATGGTATCCCAAGGGGTGCAACTAGAGGACTCCTAGAGAAATTTAAATGGTTAGCCTGCTCCACTTCTTCTTCTCTATCCTCAAACACAGCACCTCCAGAATGATCTTTACTAGGTTTCCTTGGTTTTTCAGTGGGTCGAACTGATCCCTCCCTTTCATTCTGGGGTTGGTCGGCGAGTGCATGAAGATGCTGAAGTGGTCTCTGGTAATCGCAAGGAGTTAAATCCCCATTTTCCATATGAAGCTTGCTACCACTATCTTCTGTGCCCACTGACTGATGTGAAACACATTCAACCTTCCCATTTGGCCCCAGCAAACTAGGCCTATCTCTGACCTTCCGATCACGAATCCCAGATCTAATCTTTCGTGGGGAAACTGGCAAAACCCCATTCGACCATGTAGGAACGTTCTGGTTTTGGTTCGGAACAAGGGACCCACTTTGCTCATGGCCATCTTCAGTACTAGGAGAACTTCTTACACCTTGTGTAACAGATTTAGCAAGTGGCGTTTCCTGAACTGGTGGCGGAGTCTTGGCCTGACATGCATTCTTCAAGATAGAACGAATCAACTGATTGTGCAGTGGGAGATGTTCTCTCCCAAGCAGGCGAAGACATGATTGATCAAACTGACTCTTATTTAATTTCTGACTCAGAAACCTATTCAAGCCATAAAAATACTTTTTTGACCTCTCGGCCCCAATTTTCTTCACAATCTGAGTTTTCAATTCAGCCAAATCAATTCTAGAGCCCTGCTGAGGTTGCATTTCTCAACAAACAGATTCATACACCATCCACAGAACCACAAATCCACCAAAAAGAATTAAAATTTTTTAAAAAATAGAACACCAAATTTTTGTTATTCCCACATCCAGAAAACCCTAAATTCGCCCACCCCCATACCCCCCATACAAATCAAGCTCTCAAACTCTTCATATCTCTATAAACAGACTCGAAAACAATCCACCAACAATAATAAAAGAAAAACCCAGAAACCTCAATTGCGGACAAAATTACAGTTATTTCCGTTTCCAAACAACCCTAAATTCACCTACCCACAAACCATACAATGCAAACCCGAATCTCATCTTCGCAAGAAACCAAAACCCTAAGAGATCAAAGTGACTCCAGAGCTCATTTGGAAACCGCAAAAACAACCCAAATTCATTCAAATTCGAAATAAATCAAAACCCTAACTCCAAGCAACAAAACAGAACTTTGCCCTCTCACGAACTGCACGAACCGCAAAAGTATATTACTGCACCGATTAAATTAAATCCCTGTATCCTTTTTACCCAATTTATAAGCTCAGCACTTCAAATTTCAAAATTTGAAGTTCAGCAAAAGAGATCAGTGAGTTTAACAATTGAGTTTAGGACAGAGCACGAATTGCAAAAAGAAATCAAATTCCGTATAAACGAAGCACAATGAAGATTAGAAACCAAGCTTCAGAGTATAAAATCAATGTTTACAGATTGATTAAACCCTGACCTTAACGAACTTTCTGAATTGCAGAGAAATCGAAGCTTCACTTACTTCGTGTCCGGTTCTTCCCGTTTTTGATTTCCCCCCGTTTTTCTCTCTGTCTCCCCTTTTATGCCTCAATTATTCGACAATTTCCACAGCATTTTTTTTTTCTTGCTGTCTGATTTGTATTCAACTTCGCTTCGTTTAGCTCGATCGCAGCTTTTTTTTTTTTTCTCCTCTCTCTCTCTCTTCGCTCTCTGCTTTCTCGGTAGCTCTCAAGGGTCTCACCTTGTGTTTTTTTAGTGTAAACGTGTTTAATTCTCAATTTATTTTCGTATTATTATTTTATTTTTTCCTTTTTTTTTTGTTTCCTTTTATTTTTTAAGTTTCTGATGTTGTAATAAAATTGTTGAACTTATATTTAAATTTTCTTTATTTTAATTTTTTGAAATTCCGCTATTTGACTTTCTCATATTTTTCAAAAATTTGCTTTCAAATAACTATTTTTTAATACAATAACTAACTTATGATGTTGTCCAAAAGCAAATTTAGTGATTAATCCTAGGCTTACAAAATAAAGAACATTATTGATTATTACTTAGGATTTCAACTATTACAAGTCATTGATTTTTATTATTGTTGCTTAAATTAAATTATCATTTGGTAGTAATTACTAAATTAATTAATTACACCATTATACTTAATTTGATAAATAATATAAATATTTTCCTTCATAATCTCGAACTATAAAATTCTTTTATAGCCCATTCACATTTTATAAAATGCAAACTTGAATAGAAATTTAAATAAAATAACCTTATATTATACTACAAAACAAAAACAATGTTAAATTTGCTAAAGTTTTAGTTTAAATTCATATTTTATAAAATTCGTTTTAGATACTGCATATTGAACCCTATGATAAGTAAAAAATACTTTAAAATGTATTATAAAAATATTTTGAAATCCTAAAAATAAATGGTACCATCAAAAAAATAATATTATTATATTATATGATAAAAAAAATAAAAGTTAAAATAAGTAATATCGAAGTAGAATTATTTAATTAAAATTCATGGTAAATAATCCATTGATTTGCTTTTATAATAAAATTCAACTTTTATTCATTTAAAATTATAATGTCTTTTTGTTTTGACTTTTTTATTAATTAAAAAGGTTTTTTTAATAATAAATGTTTTAAAAATTTTTAAATGTCATTTAATTGACAATAAAGAAAAATTTTTGAAAATTAAAAAAATTATTTATCTTTTTACTGGAAGAATATTAACTATAAAACTTGTTAACATTTTTAAAAGTTGAAAAAAAATTTTTCAAATTTTTTAATGTCATTTGATTAACACTGAAAAAGAATTTTTAGAAAATAATTTTTAGAAATTAAAAAAATTATTTTTCCTTTTACTGAAAAAAGTTTGGCTATAGAATTTTAAGTGAAATTATTTAAAATATCCTTATTTTATGTAAAAAAATGTTATATTATTTTTTAAAAATATAATATTATAAATTTGTCTATTAAACTAATTAAATTTTTTAAAAATTATTTATAATAATCAAACGATTAATAAACTTTTGTTAAAAGTTTCAATTATAAAAATTCTACAAATAAATATAGTTAGCTAAGAGCTTACTTAATTTTTTGGATTAAATTTTAACAAAATTATTCAAACGTCTACATATTGTTCATTTTTTAATTTATATCTTAAATATTGTTGAAAACCTTAAAAACATAATTAAGTTAAAAATTTAAACCAAACTTAGAAATGAATTAATAATTTTATTCTTCATAATACTTTCATTTTATTAATTATTTATTAATATTTAAATTTTAAACCTTACTATTTTTTTCATTTTCTTGTCATCTCTCCTTATCTTTATACCCTCGAAACAATGTTACGCCATAATTTATCCTTTTTATTTAATTTTTCATCTATCTTCATATCGCAATTTTATGATTGATCAATAATTTTTCTTTATCTTAAAAAATTCATATATCAAAATTATGTACCTAATAATACAAATTATTAAAAATTATTCTTTTTAAGATAATCAAAATTTTTATAAAACCAGCGGGATTTCATTTTTTCAAAAACCGAAAAATATATATCGGGTTTGGGTTCAGCAATTATTACCCGAGTTTGCAAACCCTAATTTCAATTTCGGGTACTCTGACCAAATTGGACTTCTCTCTCTAGTTTTCTTTCTATATCTCAGTCTTCTCTCTGAAATACTAATGGAGAGCGACATTGAGGAGTCGCTGAAGAAGAAGCAACGAAAGAACCCATTTTTAGGCGACAACTCAGGACGCAAGGCAAGTTTTTTTTTTTTAGACTAATTTTTATTTTTTTTTTCGAATTTTATCTGTTTGTTTTTTTATATGTAGTATTGATATTGAAGAATTATATAGCGGTAATCGGTGTTATCTCTGTTGACATTCCCAATGAATCATAAATATTTCTGCTGTGTTTTACCAGCAAGCTGCAATAGTTCAGAATATGCAAATGGTAATCGGGTTAGTTAACTGATTATCTAAATACGTGTAAAATCGTGCAGCCACTTGAACATTTCGTGGTTCGTCCATATCCAGTTATGGGAGAAGTGGTAAACATTTTCATGTCCTCATTTCCTACTTTTTCTTTGTATGTTTTTCCTAATTGCTTGTCACATTTGTGGTTTCGACATGAGGCTGAGACCCTAAGTCTTGTTATTATGCAAAGCAACAATTTATGTAATAATGGACATCTTTTGTTTGTGGAAATCATCATTTTTTTAATCAAGCATTGAAGTGAAACTCTATTAAGTAGTGAACAGCATCTTTTGATTGTTAGAGAAACTAATTTTGATTTTGGGTTTGATCATCTTTAGGTGAATGGGGTTAATTTCACATTTTGTGTTGCATAAATATATGTATATTTCTAGAGTTGGAAGGCTTTCTTTTCCATCATCTCCATATTTTCCTTTGGGTAATTATGGTATTTCCTCTGGATTACAGAATTTTATGCAAGAGGAAGATGTACGGTTGGAGACAACACGAGCTAGATGTACCTAATATCGTGTTTCTTTTATTATTTTTAGTTTTATCTCTTTATTCCTGTTTCATCCCACATTTGTAATCTTGCTACTACTGTAAGATGTAAAGCTTTTTTGCTCCCTGACAGTTTCAAATGTTATCAAAAGACATGAAGAATTAGCAGAGCGGCTTTCTCGGTACAACATCTGGGAAATCATATGACCTTAATTCTTTTTATTTATGATATTGATTCTTTTCATTTATCATTTCGTTGTTTCGCATTGCAAAATCAATTTCCGAGTAGGAACTCTTAACTATTATGCAAATATTGTAATGTAAAATAATGAGCTTTTAGTGGTCAGATTAAGGGACTAATTTAAGAAAGAATTTGTGTCAAGATGCTCCCAAATTTGAATTTTACTGTTCTTTCCGCTCATCCTTTTTTCTTTGCTTTCCCTTTCCATTTCTGCTTTCCTATTGGGCTTCCAGTTATAAATAATTTAAAGGACTACATTTTGACTAGCAGAGAAGATGGTTGCATATGAATATTGATAGAAGATTCTTTTACGCTAATGCTGGTGGGTCAAATCCTATAAAATAATTTTGAGTGGAGAATGGCAAACCATCCCACATTCAGGAGAGAAATGATCACACGTTGCCTTAGATTCTTTAAGATGGTTTATTTTCTGATTTGTTAGTATGCTCTACAGGATTTCTTTTATGTTCATATATGTAGCCAAGTTTAAGATTATTGTTGATTGCGACTGAATGATTAATTAATCACTGAAGTAAATGGTGACTATTTTTACTTCTATAGGGATTCTGATAAGATGATATTTGAGCGTCTGCAGAAAGAATTTGAAGCTGCAAGAGCTTCTCAAACTCAAGGTAGCTTCTGAGAATGTTATTTGCATGCATGGATATATTATGCACAATACATGGTACTGGCTTAATTCCAGCTGAATAATAATGTTTTCAATGGACTATTGTCCTCCATCTTCTTTAGCTTTTGTGTATTTCTGTCTGCAAGTGTTCTTTGCTGCCATTTTGATTAAGAAAGGATAAATTCTTTCAGAGATTTCTTTACATGGTGACCAGTGGAATGATGGGCTATTAGCTACTATAAGAGAGCGGGTATGACCGAGTTAAAAACTTGTTTTTATCTTATTTTGCCATGATTTTAACTTTTGATGTTAAAGAGATGATTGAATCAGTTTATATCTGGTGTTTGGATAATATTTTTTAATGAGATAGATCATGTTATCGGCAATCCTGTTCCCTATCTGCTACGTCTTGGTAGAAGTTGTCTATGTAACCTTGTTATGGCTATCTATTGCATGTTTTATGTTCAAGTGCTTAGGCCAAGTGATTGTGCTGTTTACCAGGTTCACATGGAGGCTGAGAGAAGGGCAATGCCAGGGGACACAAACGTCTTGGCTGGTTCTGATTTTCAGGAAAAAATCACCTATAAAGTTGGTTCTAAGGTAACAGATACTACTGTTAATAGATTCTGTCACAACCACTTGATGAAATTGATATGATTTTGTGTCTGAGATTGGAATGTTTTACAGTTATACTAAACACTGGCATAACACCAACTGATCATTGAACAAAGATAAGGAGAAGAGACAGTAGTGTTATAGGAAGTGGTGGATGAGTTATTTAGAGAGAGAAAGCGGAGTTGGAGGTGAAACTAGTTATTATGCAACTTTCAGATATTGAAATTTAGATGGGAAAAGGAAAAGGAAAAGAAAAGCAAAGTATAGATGCTATGATGACTTCTCTTAGGGCTTTTCTTTGTGTGGTCATGCTGGTCTGCCTTACACCAAGTTAAAACTTGCGAATTATGAAGATAGTTTCAAAATGTGGAGCCTATATATATTTATATATATATAGATCTAATATGTTTAACTATTGAGAAGGGGAAAATCAATCTATTGTCGGTAGTAAACTTTACAACAGTCATCTTTTGGTTAATCTTAGCTAATTTTGAACGAACAGGTGATTTGTTGTTTGGAAGGGGCAAGAATAGGCATACAATATGAGACATCTTTTGCAGGTATTCCTGAATCTACTCTTTATCATTCTAAGCTGTCTGCCATATTATCTCTTTTGAGGTTGATAGTTATTATATTTGAGATGCGTAAATATTCTGAACTTTCTCTCTCCTTGTTTTTGTTGAGTGGACTTATCTCTAGATGGCTCTATAGTTTGTTTTTATTTTTACAAGGGCTAGTACTTGCACACAGCAATTTATTTGTGAAACCTGGAAATTCTTTCAGTATTGAGGGTGAAGTGAGGTGGTTTAAAGGGCTCCATTTGATCCTTTACTAAGTGCCCTAATTGGATGGTTTACATAAATTATGTAATACGTAATTTATTTTGCGACACTTTTGATGCAGTATTCTCTCTCTGACTACCCTGTGTATGGGCATCATTTAGTACCGTTTGTTATGAGCTATTATCCTTGGTGGATTGACACATACCAAACATCTCTCTCTCTCTCTCTCTCTCTCTCTCTCTCTCTCTCTCTCTCTTGGGAGTTTTAGATGATTTTCTCTTTCCATACTGAGAAATGACATTGATATAGTTCCTAAATTCTTGATGTCTATTGGATATTTGTTTATTGTTTGCTTATTAGTTCTTAGTCTGTTTGTTGATTTTACTTGAAAAATGTGTCACTTTTTCTACCAAAGATGTCTGTTTAAATTTTTATGTAAAAACCTGTTCCCTACCCCCTATTCAATTGGAAAGGCAACAGAAAAAAACAGTAAAAAAAAGCCAGTTGCTTTATTGAAGAACTAAAAACTTACACTGTGGTGAACCTTTCATTGCAATGTCTTGTTATATGCTAATCCATAGAACTTCTCTTAGCCAAATGGTCAGAAATTTTTTGTGTCTCTTTCCTGAGGTGTTATCATCAATGCATATGATTTCTGATCCATAAGAAAAATTCTATGTTTGTATTTGTTCTGCTTTTATAACTATAAGATCTTTGATAGAGATCATCCTATGGTGTAACCAATTAGGAAGCTGATTCCTTTTTGTTGATTTTGCAGGAGAACCTTGTGAGATGTACCACTGTGTGCTAGAAAGCAAGTCATTTCTTGAAAAGATGACTGTCCTTGAACACACAATTCCTTTCTTTCTGCCAGTAAGAGAAGCAGAAAATGATCTTCTTTCCTCCAATGCTATGGTAAGGTTCGTTGCCTGACTTATATTTTTAAGTTGATGCTACAACCCTTTTTGCAAATATTGCTCTTTGTGATTTGTTGGCAGAGATTCATAGATTATGTTGGAGAACTTCTGCAGGCCTATGTAGATAGACGGGAACAGGTAAGGTGTTGGTATGCACGTACATTTTAAGTGATTGTTTTCTGCTAGTGGCATTGAGTTGCAGTATTTGTACAGTTTCAGCTGTTTTTCTAGAAGAATAGAGGATGATATGCAATATGTGTGATGAGAGATGGAAAGCAAGAGGCATTAGAATTTGTTCAAGATGAGCTGAACTTAAAAGCTTGTCCGATCTGTTGCATTTTCAATGTTAATAGTATGAGTTCTGTGGAGAATATAAGAAAAAGAATGCTAAACAGAGAGCACCAAATTTATTTTTGGGGAGACAATATTATGATGAATCTTAATTGTTGGAGGGACTTAATGTACGTGCATCTTTATATTAATCCAGTTGATTAGATTTAGATAAAGGTAATCTTGGTATAGTGCAAAATTAAAGCCACTCATAAAATGGAAAACTACATCCAGAAAATTAGTAGAAATTTTGTTTTTTTAGGTCATTATATCTTTCTCCAGTGCATGCATTCTTGTGATTAAGAACAAACTCAATCTGTCTTCCTATGCTCATGCAGGTTCGGCTAATTAAGGAGCTGTATGGAAATCAGATAGGAGAGCTGTACCATAGCCTTCCATATCACATGATTGAATTTGTAGTGGATGATTCTGATTGGTTGGTACATTTCATGCCTCGATCTACCTTGTGTGTTTTTAAGTTTTTAAAACACTTTTTATATTGTAAAATAAAACCTTGATGGAAAAAGTCCAAAAACAAGAAGAGAAGAAAGAGAAGACCATTTTGACTCTTTATGCATATCATCTTATAATCTGATTGCAGTACTTACCGAAGTCAAAAAACTAAGAAATTGTCAATTCCCTCAGGAACAGAATTCGGTGATTCTTATCATGGTGAAGAACATTATCATTGAAGCTAAATATTCATAAGCTGCTCTTTTAATCACGCCTTTTTCTTTTGCAGCAAGATAACTGTATGTCTCAGATATGCAGACCTCATCTCTGTGCTTCCGACTCGAGTTAGAGTCTTGGCATGGCCAACATCTCAATTCAGGAAAGATAGTATCACTACCCCAAATCCAGCTCGTCTAACTTACGCAGAGGATGCGTTACGAACCATGAGTCTACCAGAAGGTGGTTACTTTTTAGTGAGACTTTCCAAGTTTCTCAACCATCAAAGGTTTTGCCATCAAATAAAGTTTTTGATTCAGAATTATTTCTCAACCATCAAAGTGAAATGTTTTTCTCACAAAACTAACTGAAAGACTTCAAGATGGTTTTCGTGTGGGCTAGTTGCATTTCTTTGCATGTAACTGTCTTCTAATATCAGTTGTTTTCCCTTCTTTTTGTCTTTGTTTCTGGATTCTCCATTGCAGCATATGCTGAGATTGTGTTAAATCTGCCACAAGCTCTCCAGCAAATATTTCAGCAGAGAAGCTCCAGTTAGCGTAGTACTTGACAAGCTCTTCTCTTAGCTTTTGTGCATGGTAGAAGGTACACTCCAATCAAATCAATTATTATTTTCTCATTTTAAGTGGCATTTTTGTTACCTACTCGTCAATCTGCCCTCCTAATATATGTAATTAATGATGTATGAAGTTGTATTTCTAATAGAAAAACCATATATGATTTATCAGATGACAACCGTTTTATTCAGTTATTTATTTATTTATTTTAACCATCCACTACACTGAACATACGACTCAAGGTCAAAACAGCCAAGCTAGATCCTTATTGGTAGCAGCAACAAAAGTTTTATGTTTTTCAATTTCAACTCCTCTCTAGATACGGTTTGTTGGATCAACAAACTCCCATCTAAGCTATGAATTGAATTCTTGTGGTCTCTCGTGTTTTTCTTCTTTTTTCTCAGGGTAATGTGCACTCAACTAAAGCAATCAGTGATTTAGTCAATCTTAAAGACCATCGGTTACGTACTCAAAAATCACACTTGATACCCGATTACGACCGTAGATTTATATTTATACGAGTTAATTACTAAAGTTTGAAGTCATCGCAACTCTAGTCATAAAAAATAGGGTAATATTTTATTCCTTTATTTATTGATAATATTCGTGTGTAACTTCATCAACATGATCCTATATATTCAGCAACTCGTTTAACCCTAACGTTGTTCAGTAAAATTACGCATTTATGTTTACTATAGTTCATTGTATTTAAAAAGACAAGATTAACCTGATGTATGGTTAACAATATATGTAAAATGATGAAATTAACCCCATATTGTAAAATATGTTTAAGATAACTTCTTTTCTTTCTTCTTGGAAATGAAAATAGGTTTTTTTCATCATAATTCTCATCATATCCATCCCCTCGCACAACCTCATCATCCTCTAATTCTTCCTTCTTACAATAGAGCTCGTCAATTAAAAATGAAAAAAAGGTTCTCTTTCTCATTTTGTAATGGGTAGAGATTGGCTGAAAATTTTTAGGGATTTGAAAAAAAAAAAAATTGTCATTAGAAGTTGCAAAAGGAGGAGAGAACAGATAATTATTTTTTAATAAATTTAATTATGTGATGCAATTACATATTTATTCTCGAATTATTTTTTTATTTTATAAATAATTTTTTGAATTTTCAATTTTATCCCCAACGTCGTTGAATAGGTTTTGATAGTTTAATTGGTATTTGACCTGCATAATTTTAAGAACCTCAAGTGAAAAACGGACACAGCCAAAGATGATTCAGGCAGTATCCGTCTCCAATGGTAACAACGATACACATGGAGAGACAAAATCAGAAGCAAAAGCAAATCAGGTAGGGGTGAAGGTGATTATATAATAACTATAGGACTGGGTATTAACAAAAAAAAAAAAAAATTAAAAAAAAAAACTGTTCAAGTTATTCGGCCTGGCTTTCAGTAGAGAGAACGGTTTATTTCCCCTGGCTGAACTTAAAACAGATGACGACAACAATTCAAAAAAGTACACGAAACTAAATTTATAGCAAGAGGAATTAACACCCTAAATCTAGAGAAAAAAGATCTGATTTTACTTTAGCCTTCTTCTTCTTCGTCTTCATCATTATAGTTTTAAGGTAGCTGCTTTCTAAATGGGAAAACATTGATTGCTTTGATGTCTCAAAAGACATCAAGACTTCAGACAGTGTAATGTTGTTG
The DNA here is from genome assembly GCA_022749755.1 of Azadirachta indica. Classification (NCBI taxonomy): domain Eukaryota; kingdom Viridiplantae; phylum Streptophyta; class Magnoliopsida; order Sapindales; family Meliaceae; genus Azadirachta; species Azadirachta indica. Next base: position 16,811,298 of record CM040446.1, read on the forward strand.
GATCGTATCAATATCAAGTCCTTTCAGCTTCACCACTGATTCAACATGTCCTTTCAGTGTATGCAACTCCCTCAGCCTGCGAAACATAAACAAACATATTTTGCAAATTGCAATTAGTTTACTTTTCAATCTTGATTATCAGGAAAACAAAAGTTGAAATAGCTGAAATTCCATGCACCCTTTCATAAGCCTAGGATATATGCATACCTTGCCACCTCAGCACGTCTCTTGGCTTGCTCGGCAATCTCTGAAAGCTCCCTGTAACTGTTCTTGTCCGAGAAAAGGTTGCTTGTTTCAGGTGGTTGAAGACCATGCAAAGTCCTCTGTGCAGCCGCCCATTGTGCTTCTCTTTCTTCTTTTCCATAGTCTTTCTTGGTAGTGAAGGCAGTCTATTTATCACAGGTGCAAATGTATCAGAAAGATGAGCAGATTTAGAAATACAATAATCACATAAAAAAAAAATGTCTCGCATGTTGGCATAATTGAGTAAAATCATACCTTGTTCTCCAACAGAGTATCCCAAGCTTTCCCACTCAGGACATAGCGGATTCCAAACTTGAGTATGTCAAGAGGAATGTATGTTACCAGACTGTATAGCCAGATTACACCTGCCCAGCCCCAGCCAGCACCCTTAATACGTGCAAAACTCCAGTTTGCATAGACCGCAATGAAGGTAGCTACCTGCCAATGAATGAAATTATCATTATTTTTGGTACATAAAAATGAATATACAAAATCCTCAACATCTAGCACAAAAAAATGTGAATGCAAATGACAAGAAGACCCAGACTTTGTGTTGATGTAGTGCAAAACCAAGCTAATGTAAATGATAGTATATAAGATTGGTAAATTGAAAGGAACTTCTTACAAGCTGGGCAATTACAAATGCTGTGAGTAAGAGAAGTCCAGGGCGTTCAATATAGGACCAGCTGCGGGATCTTGTGACGAAAATAAGGGCCTGGCTAATGATACTGACTTGTAAGTATAAAGCCGCCATCATCTCATCAGGTTTATTTCTTAATGATCTTACACCAAAGGCATCCTGCGAATGGGAAATGATCACAAACAGTATCATAAGATACACGTGGACACAATGAACAAAATTATGTAATTGTCATGTTTGAATTTTCTATGTGCCTGGTCTTACCGAGAAAAAGTCTGTCTTCCTCATTGCCCAAAAGAATATTACAGTCATGATTGCCAAGTAACTTCCAAGGACAATGCCAGTGGTAAAAATCTCTTTCAGTTTCCAGCTGTCAGGTTGAGGAGACGGCTTGACACGATCCTTTGAAATTGTCATTATTGTTCCTGAAATGATGCACATAATCAGATCTTGATTTTCTCAAGCACTGGAATGTTGTGTTATGAGACATATACACATATTGGTTTATTGAAGATGATCTTACCATCATTTAAGATGGCAATAATCAGAACCATGAATGGGGAGAAGTCAAATTTCCATATCAATGCAATAAGCATAAAGCCAAGCTGCAAATTGGGATAATGGATAAATAATTAAAATGTACAGAAAGAACAGATTTATAATTAGCACAAACAGAACTGGATTATCTTTGGTATACTTACCACAATACGGATGGTAATTGAAACAGCATATATCTGAAAGAAAAAGGATAAAATAAGGCAAGATTAGGAACTGAGTAACACAGAGAAATTTCAAACTGAACAATGAGGAACTAAAAGGAAGTTAAAAAATGCAACTAACTGTGTAGTTCTTCATCCTTTGGAAAATAGCCCTGCTGGTCAGCACTGCACTTATAATAACACTGAGTCCAGGTTCAGTAAGGACAATGTCAGAAGCACTTCTGGCAGCATCTGTAGCATCAGCAACAGCAATTCCAATATCTGCTTTCTTCAGTGCAGGGGCATCATTAACACCATCTCCTGTCATGCCACAAATGTGCTTCCTCTCCTGCAGCCTCTTAACAATTTCGTATTTGTGTTCTATATGGCAGAAAAAGAGGTATGTTAAGTTAAAAGTTGTTTCTTAAAATTTTATCTGCACAATTCTGTTTATAGGTAATGCTTGCTGTCAAAAAGTGTGACTAGAAATTATGCACAGTTCTGATGATGTATTACGTATAGTAAGAAATATGGCAACCAAAATCACCTGGAAACACGCCAGCAAATCCATCAGCCTTCTCAATCAACTCATCCACAGGGAGGGCAGCAATGGAAGCATCCTTGTCCTGGCCAAGCAAAGATGAAGAGGGGTACATATTTGTTCCCATTCCAAGTCTACGGCCAGTTTCCTTGCCAATAGCAAGTTGATCCCCTAGTCACATAATATGCAAACATTAAGCCATCAAGAAGGATCACTGTAACAATGCAAGATACTGGAAATAGTGTTCAACAAGTTCTACCTGTAATCATCTTAACATTCACACCAAGGTTGAGAGCTCTTCTGATTGTTTCGGCACTGTCATGCCTGGGAGGATCAAAAAGAGGCAATAAACCAACGAGCTGCCATGGTGCCCCGGGACTCTCTTTTGTTTTCTCAGGTATTTCCTGCAGAAATATCGCTGGGGATAAGTAAATAACTGTTCATTCAGATACAGGGCATTGGAAGAAAAGTTTAAAGCTGCAGACCTGTCTTGCAACAGCCAAAGAACGTAGTCCTCGTTCAGCAAACTTGTCAATCACTGCATGAACCTTTTTCCTAACATCTTCCTTGCAACTGCAGAGGGCTAATATCTGGTTTTAATCATGAAAACCCGAATAATTAATAATTATCTAACTAAGAAACTTAAGCTTCATATGACACAGCAAAGAATGGCATTAGTACCTGCTCAGGTGCACCTTTACTAGCACGATGCCAGTTTCCATTAGAATCAATGTACGTCAGAGCAGTCCTCTTATCAACAGGGTTGAATGGAAGGAAGTGAATTTCTCTTATACCAGCTCTTGCCTGTTCAGTAAGCAGTATTACATAAAAGTCAGATCCTTAATAAATCATCGGATGCAAACCGGAGCAGGAAAAGAACAGAATAGAAAAGAATGCTGAGTATACCTCCTTTGGATCTGCAAGCATGCCCACAATTGCAGCATCAATGGCATCCTGATTTTCAGTCCTTGAAGCCCTTGCTGCAAGAAGGATAACATGTTCTTTCTCCACACCTTTTGCAAAAACTTCAATCAGATTTCTGTCGACAGTCAACTTGTTTAGGGTCAGAGTGCCAGTCTTGTCACTGCATAGAACATCCATACCGGCCATTTCCTCAATGGCAGTCATTCTCTTGGTGATAGCACCCTGTTGAGAGAGCCTGTGGGAACCAATGGCCATGGTGACTGATAAAACTGTTGGCATAGCAATTGGAATTCCTCCAATCAAGAGTACTAGCAAATTGTCAATTCCATCCCTGTACTTGCGATGTTGTACTGGGTACATGATTATGATCTCAGCAATTATTCCAATGGCAATGGAGCAAATGCAGAAGTTACCAATTGCAGTCAGAACCTTCTGGAAATGCCCAACCTGATTAGTGCTGTCCACAAGATGAGCAGCTTTGCCGAAAAAGGTGTGCACACCAGTGGCAATGACAACTGCCTCAATTTCACCTTGCTTACATGTTGAGCCAGAGAATACTTCATCGTATGGGTTCTTAGTGACAGGGAGAGATTCTCCTGTAAGAGCAGATTGATCAATCTTCAAAGGATCACCCTCAAGAAGACGAGCATCAGCAGGAACTATATCTCCCAATTTAATGCTGATAACATCTCCTGGAACCAAAATTGAAGCATCTTGCTCACTCCATCGCCCATCTCTCAGAACCTACATTGTGTCATTATAAAAACCATGATAAAATTACTGGAAAAAAAAATACCAAAATGATGTGAGATTTTGAAGTTTGTGGTTGATTGTTGTCACCTTAGTTTTGGGGGCGAGATTAGCCATGAGGGCTGCTGCGGCATTACCAGCATTATTTTCTTCAATAAAACTGATTGTAGAGTTGATAAGCAACAAGACGATGATACCAACAAAGTCCTGCCAATCCGGAGGCCTTCCACCGCCATTTGCCAAGGCAATAGCCATAATAGCAGCAGCTTCCATGACCCATGACAAAGGATTCCACATAAATCCCAAAAATTTGAGAAATTTGCTCTCCTGTTACCACAACATAAAAATCAACATATGCAAAAATGCCAACTCATATACAGTCTAATTAGTTATGTAGGAAAATCAACAGCAGTCTAACTAGTCACATAGGAAATCAGAAACAATAACTCTTAACACTGAGAGGATTTAAGAAATTGACCTTTTTCTCTTCTAGTTTGTTTGGGCCAAAAACTTGAAGCCGGTTGGCTCCTTCCTCGGAACTCAGACCTTCTCTTGTACATTTCAGCTGCTCAAACACTTCCTCTATAGGAATCCGTTCCTGTAAGCAAAATATCAAAAGGTTAGTAACGTCAACCGTGAAAATAGGGAAGCATCTGTGGCCATTGACGAGAAAATTGCCACAATTGTGCCTGTAGGTAATATTAATCAATCAAACAGATTTTAGCACATGAATCAACCTTGACCAAACTAAGTCAGGCCAATCAAATTATCAGACCACGTAGTTAAGTACTATGCAGAAAAGCATAATCCTTGATTTTTTATTTGTTAGTAAAATTTTCAAATTAATTAGCGCGTTCAGGCTTAAGATTCATTGAGCTAAAATTCAAGTTCAGCTTAAAATCAGACAACCAGAATAGTTTTAATCGACTCGTGTTCATTTCATATGTGAAAACTCGAACCCGTGAACAGCCGACCGTACAAAAGTCAAATATGTTTTCTACTCGGTCTCTGCCTCTGTTCCATTAGAAAATTAAATTAATAAAATATATTAAAGAAATAAAAAGAAAAATCCGATGGAATACGATACTATTTCAGAGAATGGGATTTGATATAAAATTAATCGGAATAAATTAGATGACAGACAGAATAAAGTACCACGGATGGTACTCGCTGACGGCATACGATAAGAAACGACACCGTAGAATACTAAATACAAACTAGTACGAATTTTAACACAAAGTAAAGTTTAATTACTAAATTTTTTTAAAAAACAATTAGTTTTACACACTCGCTTTCGGCGCGTACCAACTATTTTGCGTCGTCAAATCGTCATGTCGCTTGTGCAATCCATGTGATTAGGTGCGTGTTATTCACAAAAATGAACAAAACGCTTAGCCACACAACTCTCTCTTTTTATGGTAGAAGATATTTAACCATTATTATCATATATTATCAATAAAATTCTAATAACAGCAATAAAATCTGGACCGTCCACGTCAGAGTACAACTTTACGGCCTTTCAATCACAAGCTCTTTGGGAGAAGTGACAGATAAAAAATAAATAAAAATAAGAACTGGGAAAAGTTAAGCCGCCACCGCCGATCATATAACAGAAACTTTTCGACGTATGAAATTATGAACTGAAGTCAGAACTCCGCCACAGCAATTGACCAGAAAGAATGGAACGTGGAAAGTAAAGGTGAAGGCGAAAGTAAGAGCAAAAAAGTCGTCAAGAGATTTTATAATTTATACTACTGCAACGTGAACGGAGATATTCAGAGGTAGGGTAGATGAGAACTTTATGGAAAAAAAAAAAAAGAAAAGAATTAAAATTTGAAAAAAAAAAGCAGAAAATGTTTTAGCATAACAAGAAAATAATTAGCGTTGGAATTACTGATCCGTAAATATAACGAACAGTGATAATGCTTTCCTTTGGTGCTAAGAAATTTTTAGAACAATGAAGCGGCGATGTTTTACTCGAAAGCTTGAAACAAAGTTCTCCCGGGAACGTTTTGGAATCAAGAGGGGAGTCATTTAGATGTTTCAACCAAACAAAAACAAATACAGAACGTAAAAATGAAAAGTTTATTTTTTCCAGGAAACAAGCAGAAATAAAAGGAAAAATACCAGATCAACGGATTCGTTTTTGATTTCCTCGAGGCTGATGCCTTTATCCCCGCCCATCGTTGAAGCTCAAAACGGAGTAAGATGAGTTTCTTACAATTTTTTGCTAGTACGACGGAGGTATATATGTGAAAATTTTCAGATTTTTTTAAGTTATATTTTGAAAAAAAAGAGAGAATGAAAGTTCTCAAAGAGTCATAATCGAAGAAGAAAATATAGTTGTACTGCTATGTATAAAAGTCTTAGGGAAGAAAACTTGTAGGAGCATTGAATTTCCTTTGGGTTTTCGTTTTTTTTTTTTTTTTCAAAATAAAGAGAAATTTAGAATCAGAAAATAAGCTTGAATTAAGCCACTGAAGTCGCACTTCTCCATTTTATATTATTCACCCCGGACTAAGGAGCGATACTGTGAGTGGGACCCACTCAGCTGTCACTTTATGCTGTTTCGGTTTCCCACGCGCCACGTCATGGGAGTGAATGCACGCGGGGCCGGTGTGCGGTGTTTGGTTTGAGTTCGCCCCGAATTTGGAATCTTCAGTGGTTATCATGATCACGTATATTGCGTTATATCCCATGTATTTGTTCCCATAGGGTTTTTGGTCAAAAAATTAAAAAGAAAATTAAATTAATAATAATAGTTTTTTTTGAAAATTTCTAAAAAATTTCTATATTTATGATAGTTAAATATACCTTTGAAATTGTTCCTAATTAGTTTAGCCGTTACTGTGGAAACCAACGATCAACAATTGATTTCTTATTCCCCTCACATTAATCTTGAGAGTAAACTTATTTAATTTGTATTTAGTGTTGAGTGAAGATAGGTTTAAAAATATATAAAGGTTATTAATATAAATATTTTACGTTAAAAAAAAATTGACAACAAATTTCACACACTCATATGCGCATGTGTGTGTCTCTGTGTGTGTATATATATATATATATATAAAACTTTATTTATTTTGTATTTTACTAAAATTTGTTATCATAGCGTTAAATAAAATATTTATATTAGTAACATTTGTTTATTTTTGTTGTTATATTCTTTTGAAAAATAGAATATTTATAACTTTGACATTTTATTTATTTTTACATATTATTAAATGTAACATAAATGTTTCTAGCGTATGGAAAAAAATAATAAAACAGTATGAAGAAGTATAAAGATTCAACTACCAAATATTTATTTTAAATATAAAATATGTAAATAATTAAATGGTTGAATTTTGTTAATGCAAAAATAGACAAATTCAAGTGGTAAAGACTAAAGAGGCAAAATTGTGATGAAACGCCGCCGATTTGGTTTTATTCGCATCATGTGCATAAAATGCTACGTGGTACACTCATTGCATGTTACAAATGCTATTTGCTTTATGATGATGGTATAATGACGACGACACAAAATTCTCTCTCTCAAGTTGATGTGGTCTATTATGAAAATTTATTTTTTTTTCAATCCAACAATAAATGACTTGTGATTTTCTTTTTTTTTTTTTTTCCTTGACGTGTTAACAGGAGTTTCAATTGAATTGATCTAATAGATGAAAAATTAGTGCATTTTAATTTTTTTAATTTATTAATTCTAATAATTGGTACATTTTTAATAAGTAGATGATTTCTAAGCGATGGGTTTTTAATTATTTAAAAATTTTGGTTGTTATAACAAGACCCTATTATTTTTCACCGCCTTTGGTTGCATAATTTCTCAATTAAACCATACCAAAAATGATTTTATTTCGTTAAAAAAAAAAAAGAACAAGAAAAGAAAACGGTGTCGTGCAAACAAGACAGGAGCACCGGAGCGTGGATATGAGAGAAACGGGAGGAGCGCGCAGAGTAAGCAAACAAAAGGCTGAACCGAAATAAATGCACAATCTTTCTTTGATAATCTCTAAAACTTGCGTTTTCCAAAATGATTACGTGGCAGTCCGTGGTGGTCGACGGTTGGAAATTTGGGCTTCTCGTGCGGGTCCCAAAATGGTGGGTTTGTCTTCTTCCGTCCCCATTACCTTCCACCCCGATAAGCGATTCCTATTGGTTACGCATTTTTCTGCTCAAATTTCAACGGAGGGTAAAGATTTACAATATTAGCATGTTTCCACCACTATTAAAATTCTTCGTGCAAGTACAATTTATTCTTTGCCGTACAATTTATTAAAGAGAATAGAGATTTAATTTTACATCCATAATTTTATATACATTAAGAGAAGAAAATATGTTTTAAGAAGTTGTGGGGTTACAGTCTTAGCAAAGTACCTGTATTTGATAATTAATTCTCGTTAACTAAAGAAATTCTTTTGGATTAAAATTATTAAGATGAAGTATATAACTATAGATGCTTGAATAGTTAATTTACTAAATATTTTAATTATTACATTATAAATAATTACTGTTAGCTCAATCTTTCTTTAGATTTTTCTTTTTATGTAATGAACTCTCTTAAATAATTATAGAAGTAGAAATTGTTAATAGAAAAGTATCGTATCAGTACGAATCTAACTTCTCTGAAAAGATATTGGTCTTTAAATGCAATGTCTTGCTCCTTTCGTGTGTCTAATAAGATGAAATCGACCTTTAGACTCTATTTTGGGCAATTTTATGTAGACCTCACTGCTTTTAGATCTTTTAATTATAAGTCCATGATTAATCAGGTACATAAAAATCACTTTAATTTTACCAAACAAAATTAATTAATTAATAATTATAATAAATAATTTGATTTATTCATAGTCACAAGTCATAGTTATGTCGTTTCAGTTACCTGAGGATGGACGGAGCATCCATTCCTGCGTTGAAAGATAAATATGCAAATAAATAAATAAACAAATGCCGTGTTTGGCTTTTTAAGTGAATTGCCTACTTTGCGTTTGTGGTGGTAGAGATTTCAAAAGTACTTCGTTTCTAAGAAGCAAACTTGACCTCCGAATGTGGTGGGGCCCTATCTAAATAAAGGCCGATCAAAATGGACCGGTCATTTTTTATCGGCACCCATCCTGAATCATCTGACTGTTACATCCAATCACAGAGCGCCACGTACACCGAATGACTCTGCAAAATGATCGGTTACATCGAAGCCGTTAGATTTCCGCATCAAAAGTCTAAGCTTGTTCTTAACTCCTTTTTTCTTTTTAATTATTAAGGGGGTAATAACATTTGAGTCCCCAATTTTTCATGTATTATTTTTATACGTAAAAAAAAAAAAAGTCCCTTATCTTGTTAATTTATCTTATAATATTGAACTTCACACCAACATATAACTTAACATTAAATGATATTGATATGTCAGATCAGTGGTTTCAATAGGAAACGGAGATTTACTTAATACAAATGAACAAGATATGTTATATTTAAATATTTAGGGACCTTAATGTTATTATCCCAGACATGAAATGATAAAAACATTGGACTTTGTAATTGCACAAACTTGAACCTCTGGGGGTGGACTTAGTATTTGTTGTCAAGGATTGACAATAGATCAGAGGCTGTGATTAAGCTAAATTGGAAGTGGGACCCACTATGAACAAATTGGATTAACGTGGTAACATTCAATGGATTAAATGTGATGAAGAAGCATATTCACTATTAAAGCTAATAATATGATAAATAAAAAAAAAAAAAAAAAAAAAAGGAAGAAGGGAAACAAAAGAAAACCCTAATAGAAATGTAAACATGTTATTGCTTAAAGTTACGTGAATGAATTCACATGTGCTTACTTACAAAGTTAATTAGTTTGACCCGACTTATATATTATTGGTGTTAAAAGATTTGATCTAGTTCTTTTTAGTCATTTTTAATGTGAAATTTGGGTTTTAATCCTTTGACCATTTGAATTAATTAATGTGTACTCTTACAATTAAAATTATAAACTTAGGAAGTCTTGAGTTCAAACAAAAATAGTTTAGTTAGAATAATATATTATATATCGAATCATACACTATTAATCTTACTTTTTATGTTATCATCTTTGGTAATTATATATGTCATATTATTTATGTTCGTTATCGGTATTGGTATCAATATTTGTTAAGCATTAATGTAGAAAAATATTATTCAAACTTTCAATATTTTATGTAATGCTACTTTGCTATCAAGGTTCATCCATCATTCTTCATGGTTTTCACAATATAAATGCATAGATCTCAAATTTCAACCATAATGAATGGACAATTTTTTATTTTCCTTTTTCTGGGGGTTTGTGGAATATAATCAATTTCCACACAAATCGGTTCAAGTCAATGCATCATATTTGACACTACCTCTACCCGTCTACTTTATCATATTATATATATTTATAATTTTTTTAATAAGAGAACCTTATTTGTATTAGTTGTGGGGCTAAAAGATGCCCATTATCTAATAAAAATAATGCAAGAGTAGACACGTGTTGTCATAATTAGGATTCCTATTAATCTTTTCGTGAAAAAGAAAAAGGGAAAAAAAACTTAATAATATAGCATGTAAAAACTCTCAAAGAAATGTTATTCTTTGGTGTTATTCCAATTGTTTATTCTTTTATCAACTTTTTATTTGTTTTGAATTTGATTCTTACTTTAGCGAAATTTGTGTTTTGATTTGGGGGAGGCATGTTGTATTTGCACATTACATTAAAAAAAAAAAAAAAGAGAGAGAAAGAGATCTAATATTAATAATAACATTATTTTTATGGAAATAAAATATAAAATTTATATTCTAATTGATATGATATTATTATAAAATTATTATATATTCAATAATTATTTATTAAAAAATATTTTATACACAATGTTGTTTGGTAATATTATGTCATATATCAAATTTTATCTAATTCTAAAAGTGAAATTATTGACAGTGCTAGATATGTTTTAAACTGAAATAAACTTAGGTTAGGCATTATATTCCCCACTCGCAGATACAATATATAAGTCCTCTCCAAATGAGGTAGAATTTATTTTTCAATAATGTGTATATATATATATATATATATATAATGGTCCACGAATTTGGTGCTTTAGGGCCCACCTCTTTCTTTTGGGTCACTTGAAAGGACAATTTGAGCCACTTGAAACCATTGAAAAGAGAATTTAAAAAGAATTTGCCTTACTAAGTGTAAAGCAATAGATGGAGGCAGAGGGGAAGGGATGCCCTAGACTAGAATAATTGCTTGAGTCTCTAATACTAAACAGATAGATTTATAGCCTCCAAATTTATTGGCACCATTGCTTTTTGCTATTGTTCTGTTCTTGTCTTGTCTTGTCTTGTACTAATGCTAAAAACACAAGTACTAATAACTCATTTAGAGGTTCTTCTTACCAAAGTATGTGACATCAATAGTTATAAGAGATAAAAGAAGACAAAGAGTGCACGTCAATCAATTTATTTAAGGGTTGTATTGTGCAATTAAGATAAAATTTTGGGTTGTTTTTGAAAATGATAGGTCTTAATTAATTATAATAGTTAAGGGCATATTTACAACATGTAATGTGAATATCATGTTTTCAATTAATGAAATGGGTTGATTTGGATAATGATATTGAATTGCTATTCAATTTTGCAAATTGTTTTAACTTTCAATGACAATCTTGAATTTGGTTCCTGAAAACAGTGAAATTCTTTGTATTCAACCTCGGAGTTAATGGGAAAAGACAGCCGCTTACCAAGTGGTTTGGGCATCATATTTATGTATATTAATTAATATATTATGGGTTAATAACATTTGCGGGTCCCTAAATTCTTATATTTAACAAAATATACAAAAAAATATAATTAATTGTAATTCCTATTAAAATAACCGAAATGGAAATACACTTTAGATTTAAGTTATTATATATTGTTATATTGTGAATGCTAGTTTGTGGAAAAGAAAATGGAAAGGACGCAGATGTTATTGTTATTATCCCTTAAGTACAACATATATTCACACTACAAAAACACAAAATTGCTTACAATTTGAAGTGGGTATTACAAAAAGTGAAGACCTCTATAAGTGCTTGAAAGATTTGGAATTCAGTGATGGACCAGAAATCTTATGTATTGGGTCCACTGGTCCTGAATATTCTGACCTTGTAATAGCTAGTTTTTCAAATTGGTGTTTCTGGCAATTCCATTTTCCTTTTCTGATTTGCTTGGGAGATGGGAAAATTTTCTGTCATGAAAGCAAAGATTGATCACATGAATCAAACGTAATTGTCACAATTAATGAAAGAGGAATGACGTGTGAAGAATTTAAAGTAAAAATGGGAGAGAGAGAGCTAAGTGGTTAAGAGTAATGATATGGTTCAAAATTAGAAAGCTTTTGAGCTCAAGAAGTTGTATCACATGTTAGTAGTTAGTGTTGGTGTTCTAAAAGTTGGGTGAGTAAATAAACTTACACGAAAGAGAGAAGAAGCACCAAAAAAATAAAAAATTGGTAAAGGAAATGAGAAAATAATATATATATATATATATATATATATAGTTATAGTAGCGGTGCAGATCAAATGGCATGTGAATATTGTCACAAGTAATATTAAGTTCAGGCGAGCCAAACGAAGAGGAGGACCATTTTAGCTTGTGAAAATGTAACTTTTTGTGTTGGTGTGTTATCTTATAGGAATCTAATCCAACCTAACAAATGGTGGAGAGAAAGAGTCATGGAAGGCATGATTTGCTGAGACAGTACATCCACAGAAGACCCACTAAAGATTAAATAAAAAAAAAAAAGTGGAAGATTTGGTAAAGTTCTCTCTCTCTCTCTTTTTTTTTTTTCTTTCTATTTGGTGGGTTGTATATTTTGATAGTGATGGTGATGAAGAAGAAGGCTCTATCAAAGGTGCATAGATATTGGCTATTATAAGGTCATTGTAATCTGAAATACCTCTAAAAGAAACTTAAAAGAAAAAAATAAAAAGAAAAAGAAAAGAGACTCACAATCACAAGGGTTTTGCTTGCTTGCTCTGCCTCCGCGTGTGAAAAGTAGTGGTGCATGCAAGAATTGCCATGCAGTCCTTTTTTTGGTCTCTCTAAAGTCTGGCCTCTCCGCATAACATACATTTAAGCCATGGTACAGCAGGCAGTTAGTACATTCAAATGCAGGATACGTTTTTCTATTTTCTTTATTATATTTATATATATTTTAAGTTATTTAAATACATCTCATAAATTTAAAAAAATATAAAGAAAGAGTTAAGACAAGAATTTTTTAACTTTTTTTTTTTTTTTTGAAAATGAAAATTATGAGAACCATGTTACTTCCTCTATACCACTCCCATCCATCTATGGAACAACCATCAATCATAAGGATTATAATTTTTGCACGCTTTTCATCAAGCTATTCCATATAATACATGTATACATGAACCCTCCGACAAATTGATTTCGGAGCGTTGCCTATCTTCTATTTTAGGCCAGAATGTTGAGAATAAAACGCTGTGGGAAAATTCTGCCAACCTGATTTCGAGAGGTCAGGTACAAAATTGATTTGTTCCTCCTACTAGTAGTTGATTTAAGTTATCGAGAATTGAAATTCTGCTACCATTTTAGATAATCAGTTCAATCTAATAGCTAACGAACAAAATTTGGGACTTAGCGACCCCACCTCAGCAAATTTACAAACTTCTTTCACAATTCACATAGAATTGTGTTGGTGGAAAGAAAATATGATTCGAAACTTTTGAAATACCACACTAAAAGACCACCCGTGTGCAAGACCTTAGCTCAACAATTATAGGTCTTCGGATTTAAATATCTAATAGAAATTAGACGGGTAAATGGGGGAAGTCACTAATTACGATTGCCTTGCCAAGTTTTCCGAACTCATGAACACCAAATTATGCAAAGACAAAAACCCAAAATCCGTAATAGATCGATCTATGATGAATGTACCAAGGATTTACATCAGGCAGGACAAAAGGCAGCAAATCTTCGGCAGCCTGTGGGATTCCTTGTTCTGGTTTCTGAATTCCACTCATCTGGCGGCTGAAGGAAGCATAGAGAGCAAAACTTTCATTTCTAGCTAGCTGCGCCATTAAGTGGGCGAACATCAAGATTCAATCATGGGCTCAGGGCCAGATGGCTCAGTGCGAGACCTGTTTGATTGCCGTACAGAATTGAAAAGGATGTCTTTGATAACCTGAGCAGGCAAGGAAAATAAAAATTAATAAAAAGTTAAAAGCAATACTCATGGTTGCTTCACAATCAAAGGAAGAATAGATAAATAATGGAATAACAGCCACCTGTGACATTAGACCATGGACCTGCTCAACAGTTATCTTCGCACTGTCACGAGTGATCTTAGCAAGTTGAGAATCCTCCTGCTATTCATGTATTAGGAGACCAAATAGCAGAGAGATAAGTGACAAATAAAAGTCTAATAATGAAACAGACAAACTTCCCAAAAGAGCTAAATCATATTTGTTATTTACTCATATTTTAATGAACTTAACTAATATTTAATCATTTTATAACAGAATCTCGTTCAGCACACAATATCAGAGATGAATATATTATGAACACTCACTATTTGGCTATCTGGGCAGTAAAGTAAATGATATGGAGCACCAAGACTTCGGGTATGTGATTTTAATGATTTTAGATTGTTAGGGTTTATTTGTTAGCAATTGATCTTCGAGGGTAACTAGAGACTATTATACAAACCTTTTCCCATTACTTTATATCAAATTTCACATCAAGATATCATTATGGAAGCTTTGAGCCACAAAATTGATCTTATGTTGTTTTCCCTTCAACCTTTTCCTACATCTTTGCTATGATCTTCTAGTTTACAGTGAAATTTCTCTTCAACACTAGTTTGTTGCAATTAGCTATAAAATATGACATCCTTTTACCAAAAATAATCAGTCCTAACCTCCATTTCAATTATAGGTACTGCATGGGTATAACTTTTTGTCTGATATTTAATCAATAAAATCATGCACTCTCTTAGAATCATAAGAGGATAAGTTAACCAACCAAAATAAGAAGTTTGTTGAGAAAAACTCATGTAAGAAAAGAAAAATACAGAAAACAATGTCCTTCCTAAACTTTTTCAGTTTGATTCTCCGTCTGAGAATGACAACAGCAAATGCATATAAATTCAACCAACTAGTCAATCAAGGTTTCCTAGAATGGAACATCTCCAAATTGAACCGTGAGCTTTCACCAATTTCTATTCACGAAACATAATCAAAACTAGCCAAGTGGCTTGAAATGGATATAGTACCATAATAAACTATGTGTATGAATGCTGACTCAATTATGAGTTTATGAAGAACCAGTTTAATGTTTTAAAACGGCAAAAGAGGAGACTTAGGGATTTACAGTGTCAATATTCACAGATGCTAAATGCCATAAAGAAAAAGAACTTATTCACCAAGTAATTAAACAAAATGCAAGCCTCCACAATTCCTCTGGTAATAGTAAATGATAACAACCATAAGGAGCCCCATGAAAGCAATATAAACAAATTTGGAGGGACTACTAAATTTTTGACAAATGGTAATAGGCAGAGGACATTTATCTTGATCATTATACAGTGGCCAGAAGGGAATAAATATCATTAAATGCATCTTAAAGTTCAATATTGTAGCTAAGTATCAAATAGAACGCCTTTTGAAAATTTGATACCGCCATCCGGGAAAAAGTGGACCAGAACAAATCCATAGAACCCTGAGACTGAGGCTGAAACACCTCCACTTCTCAATAAAACATGACAAATATAGAGACATAAATGACACTGACCTCTTTCCTTCTCTGAGGGGGTGCTATTAAGGGCCCGTAGCGACAGTGAGACAATTGATTCTCAGCTTGCTCCAGCTTTTCAGCTGCAAGATGCAAAGAAAAGTAGATCATATCCATAAACAATAGAAAAAAACCATTCAGTTTTTCTTACGCATAACAATGATCATCTATTTTGCAGTTCCATTCAATGCACTTAAGCAACTCAATTGCCTTATGAAATTTTTCCAATTTCAAATAATGACTAGAAACAACAGAAATTGATGAAATAAAAATAATATCATGACTCATAATCACAAAAATAACCAAGATTACCTAAATCTAAAATTTGTCCAGCAACATAGTCCCCGTTACCAAGCAAAGGTGATGATGACAAAGTATTAACCCAGTACTTGTTCCACAACAGATCCAAAAGATGGCAATCAAGAGATGACTTAAAATAAGTAATATCCAGTGCATAATACTGCAAAAACAAATAACATGTAAACAGTGCGCCAATAATGAAATAAAAAGAACCTCGATAAGGAATACATGAACAAAAACATAATAACCTGTTTACAGTGCACACCAAAGTCTTCAATCTTATTCAGAGGAATTGTCTGATACTCAGAGACAGGGTCATCTGGAGGCTTGTATCCTTCAGGATATGTCCTGAATGCCCCAATCTCAACTTTCCCAGCAGAAACAGTCCTTGTTGGATCAATCACAACAGCCAAAAATGGCTCCTGAAATTGCTGATTCAGCATTTGAGTTGAAACATCAATACCAGAAAGCCAGCATCCGTAGCCAGGATGTGAATGGTACCACCCAACAACATTCTCTAATCGTCCCGCCTAAACACAGGGCATTGTTAGTAAGAATAACACATACAACAAGAACTATTATCATTTCAATATTAGTAAAGACACAAACTCTCGGAGATACAAACTGATGAGGCAAACTTGGTCTACATTATTTGTTCTCATTAACTGCATAGATTTTGTATTTTCATCAACTGATATTATCACTAACTACATTGATTCTTTTTTATCAAATCGAAAGTATCATGTTTGTATGCGGTAGTTTGTATAAAGTGTTTGTATCCCTGGTATTATCTTTATTAACAGAAACCTACAATAAACAAAGCAACTTTCAGGAAACTCTATGATCTAACGATAGCAAATCATCCTAATTGGCTAATATGCAGTTAAAATCAAACTACTAAAATTAGGGTTTAATCGATATATTCTTATTTCTCATAATCCAAACAATGTCTACAATTTAGGGCTTCTTTCAAAAAGAATTAAAAAAAAAGTAATAAATACTGACCTGTTTGTTAGTTTGCGAATAATCGACCATATACTCATAAGCATCGGCCTGGGCGTTAACCCTAGTTTCGGTTCCTTCAACGGGCAAAGCAAAAGCGTCCATAACAATAATGGCATCGCCGTCGGTTTTGCCTTGCATAAGGCCCATGACTTCGATGGTTCCACCGGATCGCGCGTGAACCACCATCTTTAGGAGCGCGAGTGCAGAGATCTTCACGCGCTTGAAGTAGTGAGGGTCATTGGCCCAGGGCTTTTCCTGCTGGAACTTGGCCTGTGCCGCTTCGTCGTAGAAGAAAATCGCATCGGAAGATGACGTGTCAGCTGTTGAGTTTGTTGGCGGTGTCTCCATTGATACTATGTTATTTTCAAGTTCCCATGTCTTCTGCGCTATTGACGCAGAGGAGGAGGAGAAAGAATCCATTATCCTGCTCAATTCGAACGAATTGTGATTTTAGCTTCTGAAACTGGGCATATAGACTGACATCAATTTTCTGCTTTTTATCTATATATACATATATACAGACATCACATGAAAAAAGCTGGAGTCACCGACGTCGTTTTACCAAAAACTGGAGAAATGATGCCCCAGTTATGTAATATTCTTTTTATTTATATAACCACGCTCAGACTTCGTACATAAAATTCTTTTTTTCTTTTGATACAGACCTTTATATTTCACAAATTACAAATTCAGAACATAATTACTATTTATTACTGAATTATTAAATTTATATGTATAAAAAAAATATATGATGTTATAGCTTCCGGTCAGATCTGAGAATTGAGTAAACACACAAACTAATAAAGAAAGTGACGTTATAGTTTAAGTGTACTTGTAGCTAAACAACTGGGAATAAAAGTATTTACATGCAATGAACAAAACAAACTTTCAAAATCGATTTCTGGTCTAGAACGAACCTTTTGAGACCTAAATCTCCTGAAAACTGAATAGAATTGAAGACCCAAAATCCTGACATTATCAACGTACTTGAGTACCATCACCAACGTCAATAGTTACTACAGCTTACAGATGCTCTGATGTGGAATAATCTCTCTCTCTCCCTCGCTCTCCACTAGTTTACAGTAAATTTTACACTAACATACAAAAACACAATTCGCATTATTTACCCCGTCCTCTGCCTCTCCGACTGGGTCTGCCTGGTTTCTTTCCCTGCCCACGACGCCTTGAGTTTGGGGTAGTCATGTTGTGAGATACTACTTCATTCTGCATGCTGGAACTGTTTTGAGAGCCAGTAGCAAAGCTCTGATTTTCATATGTAACAGGTACATCAATAGGAGCTTCACTCAAAAATTGACAGTCTTCGCCCATGGAAATGCTTGGAGGAACTTCGTCATGACCAGAGGCAACTGGATTCTGATTCTCATCAGATGGCCCAGAGTTTTCTTCTCTATCCTGTCCTGCAGGCAAGCTGAAGAAGAAAGCAGAATTTTATTAGAATCAAATTTACACTATTTGGCACCGTACATCATAAAATAGCAGGGGTTAGCAGTTATTTACCTAAATCCTGAAGACGGGAAACCGTTGATAGCAAATGAACCTCCTTTCCCAGCCATTTCTATTGATGTGGAACATTTCTGATCATTTAGTCCTGAATCAGGAACTGCATTCAGGGCCAACACGACCTTTAAGCCTTCACCAGCAGGGAGACACAGAAAAACCAATCGAAGTTAGAGCCAAGCCCCAAAACTCCCAATTAAATCAACCAAGCATAAAATGAACTTTCAAAGAAATCCCGTATATGGGTGAGCTAGAACGCTTACCTCCCCCAGTTCCTCCCATCAGAGAGTCAAGTGGTTGACTAGTTCCATTAGTGTCCTTAAGACCATCAACGTTGGCAGCACCAGCATTGCTGACACATACAGAGACATAAATCCTTTTTTTTTTTTTTCCTTTTATGAGGACAGATAAAATTACAAGACAAGAAATGATACCTGACTCTGCCAACTATCTGGAGCGATGGATTTCTTACAGAACTCCAGAACCTAATCTAAGCAACCCAATTAAAACTTTGGACTGAGCCGACTAGGACACTAAAAAGACTAGATTTGGAAGTGTACAATAACATTACTGCAAATGAGTAGTATCTTTTTTAGACAATTTAAATACATATACCTATTATTTAGAAGTTTATGGTCAATTTTGCTAAATTTTAAAAGCATCAAATAGATGTAGTTCAGTGCAATTTGTAAAGCTTGCTTCCCAAATGTAGACTTTCAACAATAGCAAATAATTTTAAGTTGGGTGCAGGATTTTTCATTTCAATCCTTTTTTCGGGAGAGTTAAAGAGGCAGGATTTTCAGCAATATGAATTAAAGTGGGGACAAACTGCACCTATACAAGCTCTTTTTATCCATCACCAATTAACAGACAGTTTGGCAAATTGCTATTAAGTAATATACAACACATCATAGCAAGATAGGCAACCAATGTATGATTTTGATTTCTTAAAAAAATAATATATAGAGAAAGCTTATAAATGCACACAAAATTTGAGAAAGGAAAATGTAGATCATAATCATACAAAATAACTGGGGAAAAAGAGTTACCATTGTGACATTATCTTCATATTTTCCAGTGATTTCTCTCTTTGTCCAGAACTTAATCTCCCTTTTTGTGCCACCCCACAAAACCATATCAGGTGGATCTTGTTAGTGGTGGAAAGAACAATTGGAGGGTAAAAGTCGGTCAAAAAGAAAATGTGCACATGCTTATGTAATATTCTAGGCTCTACTGACATAACAAATTTTCTATATGGATTATATCCACAAACTACTAGTTCTGCCTCCGAATTGAGCTATCAGATAACAGATGGTTATAGCGTCCATTGATGCACATGACTTTATACCATCATCAGGTGCAACATTATAATTCTACAAATAATTTGTATAGTTTTTAGCTGCAGGGAACCATAACAACATGAGAAGATAGAAGCATTAACTAGCAGCTTGAAGAGCAACCTTGCCAAAAAAATATGTGTACAAAGCAAGCTAAAAAAACTCAACAGAATTTGGATGATTAAAATATCAATTAGTTAAGGAAAGCTTGACAAAAATATTGACGAATCATGTCTCAGCTCACATGATCAGGTTCAACCTGTTACCGGATAGCAAATGGACAAAGTACGTTCCAGGTAATAATTATTTCAGTTGCTAAAACAATAAAATATTTTTCCCCCGGTAAGAAAGACTAAATGAAAGAAAAACTCAGGCAGATAGACTTGTAAGAATTAATTTGACTATAAATTCAAGTATATGCAAAAAGTCGTGATGATTTTAAGTAAAAATACTAATAAGATTTGAAAACAGTACCTGATGTTTCCTCTATGACCTGTATGTTTTCCAAGTCCTTCATAAAAAGCAATTTTTTGCAATTGATGTCAGCAAGTTACAACACAAGAGGTAAAGAATACCAGCAAATCAAGTTCTTAAAGCCTATTTAGCATGAATTCACATATTATATATACAAGTAACAGATAATCAGTGAAAAGAAAACTATATATTCAATCTAGAGTACCTGATTTTGTTCAGAAACAAAAGTAGCTGGATTTGGTGGCACAGCTTCATTTTGTAACCCGTCTTTTATCACCTGTGAAACTGAAGGGACCAAAAATGAGGTTTGATGTATTAGGTCATCTACAATTCAACTTCTTAACATCCTAAAAGCAAATTTTTTTAAAATCAAAGCAAATTCTTTTAAAATCAAAGCAATGTCTCCTGATACTGATGACAACAAATATTATGAATAACCAACACAGATTATAAAACAGCAAAATAAATCACACCTGGGCCATATGAAGTGGATACTCCTGTGGCCAAGTTTCTGGATGCATCTACTGATTTTGTAGAACCGTGCACTTCGCTTCTCATACTGGCTTCTGCTTCATTGGCCAGGAAAGACTTACTGACATTCTTATTCTCTAAACCAAATGAAGACCAATCAATCTTTGAGGAAGGCAGAGTTCTTAGCATCTCTTCCGTTGCTTTGGTTCTCACTTTTCGTATTTCCTCCAAGATATTCCACGAAGCAGAGGCAGGGGAATCCCTTTTCATCTGCATTTAGTTTCAGCACAAAATACAAATAAGAAGAATCAGCATGTAGGAAAAGAAAATAAGACCTTAGGGCTTGCCCCCTTTTTTGGTTTTCTTCATTTTCCAATCAAGAAAATTATGCTTCATGAGAAATTCAAAACTTGGAAAGCATATCAGATAACTATACTTAATGAAGGACTTCAATTTAATCTTTTTGTCAGCTTTCAATTCCAAACTGGTGAATCCAAACCAAGTAAAGCACACACAATTCAGCATCTAATATTTGCAACTCATATAACTACAACACATGGTGTCCCAGTTCCCCTGCCCAACTTCACTTCAAAACATTCAAGAAATAGTCCATTGTTTTGATCCTATATGACCAACTTTCCTCAAAGATGAAAGGGTACATTCACCCTAACATCTATCACTAGATCAGTTCAAAGATTTTTTCTTGGGCTTATCCCCCACTGATTTAACCAAGTTCCTGCCATCTCGACCTTCGGAAACAAATTCCCAACTTTCAATTTGCATCTCATAATTTTAGCATAATGCCAAAACTTTGGTTAGAAAATGTAGAAACCAAATTATATCCTACAAGAAACTGACCAAAGATACGTGAAAAAAAATAAATAAAAAAGGAAACAAAAAGAAAGGAAACAACCAAAGACACATGAAAAATAAAAATAAAAAGAAGCAGAAAAACCTTGGATGATGTCAAACAAGTGTAACCAGTTGAATATGGTGTTTCTTCCCTAAAAAGCTGAATTCCTGTCGGTGATGGGGATCTGTATTCTGTAGGAGTTACAGTTGGAGATGCCCATGGAGGCCGTGTTCGCATATATGATTTGGCCATATCCACCGGAGAACCCACTTCACCTTCAATGACCTGCATTAGAGAAACTCAAATATGATATGGAAATGGCATCACCCTATGTGCTTCAATCATTTTTAATCTAAATTGTTATTAACTATGCTTTTCCAACACTATGTGAAAAGCAAAAGTAATACATTTGGAAGGATTTCCTTGGTCAAGTGAATCACAATCTATAATTTTTTTAATAAAAAATTTTCTGAAGCCCAGAATAAAATAATTTCTAAAAAAATGGATCTCAAAATGTTCAATTTTGGGTGCAGCAGAAGTAAAACGCATTGTGAAATGTCAGTTTCAGAAACTAGATTTTTGGCAGCCCCTACAGGTGAAAAGAAACTACTGAAGAAGTGAACATAACAGAGTATTAGTCTAGGGCTGAACTAGAAGTGACTGAAAGCAACGATAAGGCCTACCACTGTCATATTGTAAAAATCAGTTACTAACATGGGGCAACATAGCACAGTTTAAGATGCAGGGTCCATATTCCAATTCTGTCTTTGGGCTTGATCCTGATTTCTTCTCCTCTAACCATTTTTTTGCCTCCATAACAGCTGCACTGCAGAGATCAGGCATGTCGACATCTGAAATATAAATATAGCAGCAGTCATAACAAAAATTTAGCAGCACAATTTTGAAATTTCCCTTGTGTTTCCAGTGCTTCTATGAAAGCAATACCACAGCCAATTGTTCTGTTGGGTTTTTCACCTAATCTCTGATCCTTGGTATCACCAATGATGGGACCATCCACAACTCTTGATTTAATAATACTAGTCAGTCTCTCACACTCTTCCCTGGTCAAACATAGCCACCCATTCAGAAGTTCGAGTGAGATCATTTTCAAAATATATAAGAAGTGGAAAATAATTAGCAAAACTTCAGAGAAGGAATCAACTCAAATATTTCATAGAAATTTGAAAACAGTTAAAGAAACAAATATTGGAAAGGCTTTTGAACTTAAACTCAGAATCACTATGAGTGAACCATAAGCGGAAAATATTAGTGGAAGTTCATATGACCAAAAATCATGACTTCTATTTTAATACAAAAATTCCAACATGAGCTAGTAGCATTAAACCATAAAAAAGACAATTCAGGATATAATTTAGAGAAGCCGACCACCAAAACAGAAAATTGCTAGCAAACATATAGCGGACAAAAAAAGACTAAGCAAAACAGAAATCGTGAAAAATCAAAATTATGAAGCAAAGAAGATAAGGGTTCACAATTACCTCGACAAAGTCACCTGCATGAGAAGCTGTTCTATTAAATGCTTGGTTTCACTCTTCACCATGATAGGTCGGGGTTCACTTCTGGTGTGCTGGATAATTTCTGATGTCCCATTCTAAAACACATGTAAAAACAACATGTCTAAAACATAAGAGAAACCAAAATAGTACAGCAGCACAATGTGCCACAATCAGTGACACCTAGAGTGAAAATGCTAACCTCGATAACAATTACTGAGAGAAAATGCAGACTCTTAACATAGTACAAAAATAGAAACATGGCAGATATCACGCATTTACCTTTCTCATTGTGTCAGTTCCATCAGAAGAGATACCATTATCATCATTTTCGTCATCAATTTCATCCCCTGAAAAATAGGAATGATTCAACTCGTGAGAAAAAAATAGACACTGACAATGAGCTGAAGAAAGATGACTGAGAGGTAAATTGATAAATAATACTATAATTTTAAAATAATAAGAGTATTTTCTTCCTTCTATCCCTTTATTCAGAGTAATTTTAGAACTTCTCCTGCTTCTGTAAGTTATATTATCAAAAGAACCAGTTACGAGTTACTTCAAATCAAAACCAAGTACGAAAAAACGGAATGTAATTGCTCAAAAAATAAAAGAAATAAAACCAAAATGACAGATTTATACAAAAAAATTCTTGACAAACAAATATAAAATTCAAAGTAACAGAGATAACTGAACCTGAATCGGAAGACGATGACGACGAAGACGAAGATTCGTTAGTGAAGACGGAAGAGAGAATTTTCCCGGCGCCCCTAGCAATTATGCGAGTTGGAGAATAAATGAGTCTGGAGAGCCAATTAGGGTTTTGAGGACTCGAATTTGGAGGCAATTCGGGGCGGTCGTAGGGAGTCGTGGCACGTGCGGTTCGCCTGGCGCGAATCATTTTGCCTCCAGATCGAAGCTCGCCGGCTCGCCATGGTGTCGGAATGCTGGCCATTCGCGCGGTGGTCCGAGATAGAGACGAAAAGGGTCGTTGCTGAGAGGTTTAAAGCCGAGAGGTTTCGATCCGTTTTGGGGTTAGTAGCGGTTGTTAACGGTGGTTTAGTGGGAAGTTGACGTGGCGGGATTTCGTTGGTTTAGAACTGGAAAAATGGAATTTTTGTCTTTTTTTTTTAATAATAGGTCTATGTTGCTACAATTATTTTAAAGAGTTATGATCTTTGAAAAGCTAATGCATTCACCTCAATAATTGGTTAAGATAATTGATGTGGATATGTCAAATTAGTTCGGACTAAAATTTTAGGATAAGTAATATTGCTCCTACTGAAATTATATTATTTATTGATAATTTTTATCAACTTTTTGCTATGTAAAATTATTTGAATAAAATATGTAATATTAAGATAAATATAAATCAGTGATTGTATAAAGTATGGTATTTTCTTGTAAAACGTAATAAAATAAAATAAAATAAAAGTCTATTTAAAGTTTTTATAGAAATTATATATATCACAAAATTTTAAAATTAAATTAAAAAATTGTTTGGGCTCATGTTGTTAATTTATTTTTGAGAGAATCATATAATTTTAAGTGATTAAACTTGTAATGATTATAGTTTCAAAACTATAACATCTCAATACCAAACAAAATTTGGATTATATGATACCCAAAAGTTAACATAGCATCATAAATTAAATTATTTCAATTCCATATATCAATCAAAATATTCTAATATCAGCTTTGACTTGAATAAATTTACATGTATTAATCTTTTAAAAATTTTGAGTAGATTCGTATAAATTTTGATAAAATGAAGATTCAAGCTTCTATTTTAATGAAATAGCCAACCGAATTCCATGCTTGGCTCTCAAGAAGTTTCACCTCTTTCATTTCCTTTGCTAGAACCAGAAAGCATTGCCAATTTTACATGGGGATTTCAGTGCGTCCATTCCAATTGAATACAAATACCGAAATGGTTTTGGTGGCGCAACAATTTCCACTCCTCCTTCCAGCATTTTCACCACCGCACTCATCGGTGGCCTCCCTTCCGGCGAATCCTGTGCACACCACAATGCCACAATTGACATTCTTTCAGCTTTCTCCCTATCCTCCTTTCCTATTCCACAAGCCACTACCAGTGCTGATAACTCTCCTTTCTCATACTCATCCCAAACTTGCTTCGGAAACCAATCCAGGGTATCCGAAGAAGTATCCTGAGTATTCCTTCTCCTTCCGATTATCTCAAATAACAACATTCCAAAACTGTAAACATCGCATTTGTGTGTTACAGGGTAGTTTCTCAGAAAAAACTCTGGGGCTGAATAACCTGGAGTTCCCCTATAACTTGAGACGGATTCCTGTCCGTTTTCAGGATTACACAGTTTTGCAAGTCCGAAATCAGCAACCTTAGCTGAGAATTTTGCATCTAGAAGGATGTTAGCAGGTTTTATGTCGTAGTGAATGATTCTTTGTTGGCATTCTTCGTGTAAATATGCGATGCCACTAGCCGTTCCGACAGCAATTTCGTGCAGCTTTTCCCATTTAATCATTTCGGTTTCACTGAACAAGTACCTATCCAGGGAGCCATTTTCCATGTACTCATACACAAGTGCTGCAGTTGTTTGGTCGTAGCAGAAACCGAATAATCTGACAAGATTTGTGTGATATGTTCTGCCAATTGTGCCCACCTCAGCCATAAATTGTGCTTCAACTCTTTTATTTAAACATGGGTTCAGGATTTTCACAGCAATTTTCACCCCATTTGGAAACTGTCCTCTGTAAACTACACCAAAACCTCCCGAACCCAACTTTGTTGAATAATTATTTGTGAAACTAGACAGCTGTTCAATTGTGAACCTTACCGGCTTCTCTTTTGCCATAATTTGCAGGAATTTCTCCATTGTTTGTTCTTCAAGCTTCAAATTTTGAACCATATTTAAGGCTGCTTCAGGAACTGTTGGTTCCAATCCTCTAACATATCTGTGATTTAAGATTTTTGCGCAAAGGTAAGCCGTAAAGATGACCATTGCTGCTATTGCCAATACCATCAATGCAATAACTGCAAATTATGATAATAAAAATCAGTAGTGTGACTTATATTTTTCTTCAAGAGGAAGTGTAAGAGCTTACCGCCAATGCCCAACAGTTTCCCACTGAGATGCTGAGTTGTTGAGGGATATAGAATCATTCTAAGGATAAGAAGATTGGAGAAGTCAGGAAAGATTAGTCAAAATGAAACATGTAAAAAGGTTTTCCAAGTTTCAGATCTCGGGACTAATTAAAGTTTAACTTTAGATTCTATTATTGAATCTCTCATGCGAGGAAACTCACTTGTTTGTTTGATTGATAGTATTGCTCCTGGATTCTGGATTTTGAGATGCCAAACAGCAAAACTTGCCTGTTATTTGCCTTTTTGCTTTTCCCTCAGCTTTTGGTCAAAGTTCAGATCAAAGCTCTCAGAAGTAATAATTATAGTATTATCTTCAACATCTGGTCACGTTTTTGCTTAGGTTTGTTCAATTATTTTATTAGGATATGAGGATAGAAACAAAATTCTGAAAGAATTACCACCCACCTTCCTCCACTTTCATATCCTAATAAAATAATTGAACAAACCTAGGATAAATAAAACAAGAAACCAAGGCTAAGACAGTGCTAAAATCCGCCTTTTTATATTCTTGAAAACAATGATGAGGCAAACGTACAAAGCCATGCCATGAAAAATACACGGAAAACACAAGGAACTAGCTTAGTTCTTATCAATGACCACTAGCCATTCGTATTGTCATTTTTGGTCATAATTGGAGTGATTTCCTTGAAGCATCGAGACTGAGATGAAGAGCCTGAACCATCACTACTTTCCGGTGATTTCAACATTTGGATGAAATCCAAATAGCGAAAAGTTTTGGAGCTGGCAAAACTTCACAGTTCCCTCCAACATCTTCACTACAGCACTCATTGAATACCTACAAGACATTATTGTCACTCTTGTTTTTGCCCCTTAAGATTTTCAGGGTGCTTTAGCATAGGTATTGATAACTAGTGATCCTGTGTTACAGTCATTATTGTTTAGTCAACAAGTAGCCATCTGTATATCGTATTTAGCCATGATGGGAGTTGTTTCCTTGTACCACCGAGTCTGAGAAGAAAAGCCTGAACCATCACTGCTTTCCTGTGACTTCAACGCTGTCATTCGGATTATGTCCAAGTATCGAAATGGTTTTGGAGCTGGCAAAACTTCCACAGTTCCCTCCAACATCTTCACAACAGCACTCATTGGCGGCCTAGCTTCAGGTGAATCTTGCACACACCACAGAGCCACCATACAACTTCTCTCTGCTTTTTCTCTGTTTTTCTCTTCAATCCCGCAGGCTGATATCATTGCAGCCAATTCACCTTTATCATATTCTTCCCAAACATGTTTCGGAAACCAGTCTAGGGTCTCCGAAGCGCCAACAATTGCATTTCTTCTTCTCCCGACAATCTCAAACAACACCATGCCAAAGCTATAAACATCACATTTATGTGTTTTTGGGTAGTTCCCGGATAAGAATTCTGGTGCTGAATAGCCTGGAGTCCCTTTATATCCACTGATTGTGACATGAGTTCTGTTCCTATCACAAAGTTTTGCAAGCCCGAAATCAGCTACTTTAGGAGAAAAGTTCACATCTAAGAGAACGTTTTCAGGCTTTATATCATAGTGAATGATCCTCTGTTGGCATTCTTCGTGCAAGTAAGCTAATCCTTTTGCTGTCCCTACTGCGATTTCGTGCAACTTTTCCCATTCTATTGACTGCACTTTGCTGAACAAATACTTGTCAAGCGAACCATTTTCCATGAACTCATAAACAAGTGCAGTCATATGTTGATCATGGCAGAAACCGTAAAGGCTAACCAGATTTATATGGTATGTTCTTCCTATAGTTCCCACTTCCGCCATGAATTGTTGTTCAGCAATTCTGCCTAAATTTCTGTTGAGAACTTTGACTGCAATTTGTACTCCATTTGGAAATTGTCCTCCGTAGACATGCCCAAAGCCTCCATTACCCAACCCAGATTTATAGTTACCTGTAAAACTATTCAGCTGCTCAGATGTAAATCTGACTGGCTTGTCCCTTTCGAATTCTTGCAGGAATCTCTCCATTGTTTGACCAGTCCTCCAAATCACTTCAACAGCATTTTGGTTTTCCATTGCCAAACGTTTTACCTTCAGAAGGTAAAGGATGATAGAAACTATAACATACAGTGCTAGCACACCAACCAATGTCGAAACTGTAGCTGCAACTGCAAGTTAATAGAATTTTCATCTAAATCATCGCTGCTTTGTACTTGATTCAAACCAAATTTATACTTTAAGAATACATATTGTAAGAATTTTCTTATTATATAACCCATACGGCTTGATGATCAAATTTAAAATGATAAACTCATGGTAATATTCATTTCCGTAATTTAGAGTAGTGGTAGAGATTTTTAATAAACCGCTTCCACATTTTAGAGTTAGTGGTATAGTTTATTTAAGGCATTTTATTGATGCACAAGAGTTGAAAGAGCAATTTGTAAATTTAAAATTTTCACTATAAAAAAGTTCCTTGTCTAGTCTTAAAAAAAGCATGCAATCTTATATTCAAAGTAGAATTCAATTAGAATATTATATGAAAGTATGATTTCTTCTATTCTTTTAGGAGAAGTGAAGAATTTTTATTTTGATTGGTTCAGTCTAAAGAAGTCTTTTTTATGTTTATCTTATCAATAACAATATTAATAACTCAATCAAATTATAATTATGTTCAAGAACTAAATATTTGTTATGCTGAATACCTTTAGTTTAATCTATATCTGTCTTAATTTGCCCTTTATTCAAGTAGTTTTTTATTTGTCAAATAGCCCGAGGCCTACGCCTTTTTGAATCCAATTGTAAATGTTATGCCAATAATACCCATTCTATATTTTTACTCTTAGCCTTTATTTGGCAAGCTGCTATAAGTTTTCAATGAGATCTTTAATATTGTCCTAGAAAAATTCATGATTTATTTGAGTCAAGAAAAAAATTTTAACAATTCATAAAATCATATGAGTCTTACAATATGAACAAATCCTCAATTCAAAAGTGAAATTCTTTGGGAGTTCTAATCACTTTTGACTCCTCCCCTTTCCTGATTATGACCTTTTTTCGCTAAAAAATCATATTAGAGCCTACCCAAATATCGAAATCTAATTGTGTGAATTTCTGAAATCTCTTTTCTATTTCTATAAATTTTTAAAAAAACTTTATTCTTGGTGTCAAAATTGGATATGTGGGTTCTAAAAGGAATATGTTAGAAGACACGTTGGTGTGAATTTAAATTAAAATATATTTGATCAATTATGATTTGAAAGTATGTTCTTTATTTTCTATTTTACTTTCATTAGTGGTATTAGAGTCTTCTCGAAACCACATTAATTAGTATGATTAGTTCTAAATTTAATTCAATTAATTTGTGTTTTATATGTTTGATAATCTTACGGAATTTTGTCAAATACAATATATTTTTTATTTTGTATTACTTATAAAGAATTATTCATATATTATTTTAATTTTGTTTATATGGCTATTATAAAAATTACTGATTTTATACACACTCTCCTTAATTCATATATGTTGCATGTTATACATATTGTAGGTGAGCATTTATATAAATCTGTCTTAATGCCTTATTATTTTACGGAAGATAGCATAAATATATTTATTTATGGTACATTTTCATTGTTTAAACTTATTAAACTATTATTTAAAGTCTAATCGCTTATAATAATGACAACCCATGAAATATGTTTTTTACTTTTGCATTTTTGCCAATTTTATCCTTAATTTATCTTTTAAAGATTTGATGAAGAAATATATTTCTAAATTGTAACCAATAATAATTAAGAAATGATGCTTATATAAAAAATATGATTAAGTATTGCATAATTTCTAAGTTTCAAGTTTTGTTCATTATTTATATAAATTTTGTGTAATATGGTGTGATCAATATGACCTAAGATATTGACCGAAAAAGAGATAAAACAGTCTTTAAAATACATTAATTCTCATCAAGTATATAAAATACTGTATGACCCAATGTTAATGATCAAATTAATTAATTTAAAATGATAAATTGTTAGTTGCTTTCATAATTTAGGAGTAGTGGTGGAGATCTTTAATGACATAAAAAATAGGAAAAATGACATATTCCCCCCTCTAATATTTGGTCTAATAGGTAGATACCCCCTAATATTTGAGAAAAGATAGATACCTCCTTCATATTTGAGATAAATAGACAGATATCCCTTAACTTTAATTTCTGTTTCTAGAATAATTAGTTTATTATTATTTGTATCCTTAATTTTTTATATAATAATAATATGATATATATTTTTTTACTTATAATATTTAAGTTCTTATTTTAATATTTTTCACAAAATAATTTTTTTAAATATAACAATTTAGTTTTATATTTAATATTTTTTTCACAATATACTCAAAACTAAATATATTTTTAATTTTTTATTTCAATAGAAAATTTGGAAAAGAAAATATTATAAAAAATTTAAACAATGCGTTAGATTAAATTCATGTTAAAATATTTATAACCTTTTTTTGCAATAAATTTGATATTTAATTGTTAAAAAAATTTTAAAGTATATTTTAACGTTTTATTCTTATAATAATATTTTTATTTAAAAGATTATATTAAATTTATAATATTTTCTTGAGAAAAATTATGTAAATATAAATAAAAAATTAAAAAAAAAAATTTAGTATCATTTATTAATAGAATTAGTAATTAGATATATTTTCTATTTTTATTAACCAATATAATTTAATTTTAATTAAAAAATAGAAAAAGAAGAAAATTTTTGATTATTTTTATTTGTAATATATATAATATGTATTTATTGTTTATATTTTTATTTATATTTTTATATATTTTTTTAAAAATATAATAAATTTAACATAATTTTTTAAATAAATATATTACATGTAAAAATAAAACGTTAAAAAAGGGTGAATGCTCATTACTTCCCTGTTTTTTCAGTCAATACCCCATTACCCTCCTATATTTTCCGTAATATCCCATCACCCCTCTGTTCTTTTTTTATTCTTCTGATTTTATCCTTCAGTTTAATTAATTTATAAATGATAAAATTAAAAATATTAGAAAGATTAAAGGGCAAAATCGAAATTTAGGGGGGTGATAGAATATTACGGAAAATATAGGGGGGTAATGGGGTGTTGGCTGAAAAAGTAAGGGGGCAATAGGCATTCTCCCGTTAAAAAATATTTCAATTAAATTTTTTAATAATTAAATATTTTTATTATAAAAGTGAAAGTAAAGAATTAGAAATATTTTAGCATATGAGTGTGACTTATCTCTTTATTTAAATTTTTTTAATAATTGTATTTTTTAAAATTTTTTATTAAAATAATAAATTAAAAAAAATTTATTTATTCTTGAATATATTCTGAAAAAATTATTAAAAATATATGAAAATATAAACAATAAATACATATTATATATATTACAAATAAATATAATAAAAAGTTTTCTTTTTTTTAGTTTTTTAATTAAAATTAAATTATATTGGTTAATAAGAATATAAAATATATCTAATTACTAATTCTATTAATAAATGATACTAAATTTTTTCTTTTTTTATTTATATTTTCATAATTTTTCTGAAAAAAATATAATAAATTTAATATAATCTTTTAAATAAAAATATTAATATAAGAATAAAATGCTAAAATGTTTCAAAATCCTTTTAACAATTAAATATCAAATTTATTTGTAAAAAAAAAAGATATAAATATTTTAATACGAATTTAATTTAACTCATTGTTTAATTTTTTTTAATAATATTTTGTTTTCCAAATTTTCTATTGAAATAACAAGTTAAAAATATATTTACTTTTGAGTATATTGTGAAAAAAAATTAAATTTAGGATAAATTATTATAATTAAAAAAATTATATTTTGAAAAATATTAAAATAAAAAGTAAAGTCTTATAATTAAGTAAAATATATATCATATTATTATTATATAAAAGATTAGAGATACAAATGATAATAAACTTATTGGTCAACTAATGAAAATAAAAGTTTAAGAGAGTATCTGTCTATTTATCTAAATATTAGAGAGACATTTATCTTTTTTCAAATATTTGAGAGTATGTGTTTATTATACCAAATATCAGGAGAAAATATGTAATTTTTCCCTAAAAAAAAAATATGATTAAGTATTGCGAATTTTATAAGTTTGAAGTTTTGATCATTACCTATATAAAATTTGTGTAATACGGTGTCATGAATATGACCTATGATTTTGACTGAGAAAGAGATAGAATAGTTTTTAAACTTATTAAACTATTATTTTCATTGTTTAAACTTATTAAACTATTATTTAAAGTCTAATCGCTTATAATAATGACAACCCATGAAATATGTTTTTTACTTTTGCATTTTTGCCAATTTTATCCTTAATTTATCTTTTAAAGATTTGATGAAGAAATATATTTCTAAATTGTAACCAATAATAATTAAGAAATGATGCTTATATAAAAAATATGATTAAGTATTGCACATTTTCTAAGTTTCAGGTTTTGATAATTATTTATATAAAATTTGTGTAATATGGTGTGATCAATATGACCTATGATTTTGACTGAGAAAGAGATAGAATAGTTTTCAAAATACATTAATTCTCATCAAGTATATAAAATACTGTATGTCCCAATGTTAATGATCAAATTAATTAATCTAAAATGATAAATTGTTAGTTACTTTCATAATTTAGGAATAGTGGTGGAGATCTTTAGTGAACTTCTTCTTCATTTCAAGGTTAATGGTGTAGTTTATTCAAGACATTTTATTGATGGATAGAAGTTAGAAAAGTAAAAATTCTTGTAAGTTTGAAGATTTCCCTGTAAAAGAGATCTCCAACCTAACCTAAGAAAAAAAGCTAGAAATTTTACATCTAAAATATTTTTCGGGATAGGGAGATTTTAAGGAGAAATAAATTAGAAAATATGTTGTTATAAATTTGAATATTTAAAATATACTGGATTAATTATGGTTTAAAGGTAAAATTTTTATTTTCTATTTTACTTTCACGGACATACAGAAGTGGAAGAAGGGTATCGATAACTTACCTATGGTTGATGAGCGGTTTGAATCTGATGACATTCTGTAAGAAAACGAGAATATTCAAGACAAAACCCAAGTGAAAACTTACTGTATAATTCATCAAGAGTATAGGAAACTCCGAAATAATACCTAACAGTCGAAGATTGCTTTTTGCTCTTGGCTCCAAACACTCGAGAGTTACTCAACTTGATCTGTTCGCTCCAGGCTCCGATCTGTAGCTCTAAGAAACAACGTATATTAATGGCGAAAGAAAATTGGTCCGAGAGGAGAGAACATGAAACTTCCGTGAATAATCAGAGGATTTTCATTAACCAAGAGTTAGTATTAAAATAATGACATTATTAATTCTCAAAGTTTTATTATACGCGTCTCTAGGATGTCTTTTTGTGTTTTTATTTTTTAACCGATTAACGTAATTCAATTTCACACTTCCAATCAACGTAAAAACTTGGTAAATATATGTCAAAATATTTAACTTTAAATAACATGAATATTTATTCAATTATAATTTTAAAAATAGTTATTTTTGCATGAAAA
Source organism: Azadirachta indica (assembly GCA_022749755.1). Taxonomy (NCBI): domain Eukaryota; kingdom Viridiplantae; phylum Streptophyta; class Magnoliopsida; order Sapindales; family Meliaceae; genus Azadirachta; species Azadirachta indica. The sequence goes on from CM040446.1 coordinate 16,845,044, forward strand.
AAAATTTAACAGAAAATGATTCACCTTACGTCTTGCACACTCTCATTTGAATTTCGCCGAAAAAGTGAAATAAATTACATGGCTCTGGCTAATCATCAAAGAGTCTTGGTTTTGCGTGTTGACTTTCAAATGAGCTGTCATCATGTGACCTGACATAAGAATTTGTTGCCATGAAATTTTCAACGATAAATGTCATTTTCTCTCAATCAAGCTTCTTGCTTAATCAAATTTCATGGAAGTTTCATCGCCTCTCCTTCTCTCTGATCAATCTTTCCTTCGCCATTATAACTTGAGCCTGGACATGTAAACATAATAAAAATCTTGAACCCGAGAACGAGAAGTCACAGTAGGAAATAAAAGAGCAATCTGCGACAGTTAGGTACGTATATATATATTTCAGAATTCAGATGCTTATTTTATTTTATTTTATTTTTTTTGTTAATTTGTTGGTTTTAGATTCAATCGATGAATCATACAGTAGTTTTGAGCTGAGCGTTGCCATTAATTTTTGGCTTGAATGTTGTTCTTGTACATACACAGCAGAATGTCATCAGCAGACGGGCCGCCAACCATTTGTAAGTTCTCAATAATTTCCACATGCGGATGTTTGTACTTTAAACTTTAGTGTCTGAATTTAGTGCAAGTCAAAGATGTTTTGCACCAAAACCATGTTGATTTGGTGAAAAAAATGCTAACTTGCTGTAAACAACGCCGATTTGCTTTTGTTAAGATTAGAAATCTTTGCAAGTTATTTTACATTCAACAAATATAGGATAGTAAAAACTCCATTATTGAATGATTTTCTAGCTACGTTTAAATTTCACTGATATTAAAATTCTATTAACTTGCAGTTGTAGTGACGGTGTCTGTAATGCTTGGTGTTATTGTACTGTCTGTAGTATTTTCTATTATCCGTTATGCTTGTGAAAAGCTTGAGCCTCCCCAAGCAGAAAACCAAAATCCCGCATCAGCAAATGAGGCAGCAGAACAACATGCACATGCGGTTGATATAATTTGGGAAGCTGGTCAAACAATGGAAAGATTCCTGCAAGAAATCCAAAAAGACAAACCAGTCAGATTTACTTCTCAGCAGCTAAATAATTTTACAACTAACTACAAAACTCGTTTGGGTTTTGGAGGATTTGGGGAAGTCTACAAAGGACAATTTCCGAATGGAGTAAAGATTGCAGTGAAAGTTCTTAATAGAAACTTGGGCAGAATTGCTGAAGAACAATTCATGGCGGAAGTGGGAACTATAGGAAGAACATACCATATAAATCTGGTTAGACTTTATGGTTTCTGCCATGATCAACATATGACTGCGCTTGTTTATGAGTTCATGGAAAATGGTTCGCTTGACAGATATTTGTTCAACAAAATGCAATCAATAGAATGGGAGAAGTTGCACGAAATCGCAATAGGGACAGCGAAAGGTTTAGCTTATTTGCACGAAGAATGCCAACAGAGGATCATTCACTATGATATAAAGCCTGAAAACGTTCTCTTAGATGTGAACTTTTCTCCTAAAGTAGCTGATTTCGGGCTTGCAAAACTTTGTGATAGGAACAGAACTCATGTGACAATCAGTGGATATAAAGGGACTCCAGGCTATTCAGCACCAGAATTCTTATCCGGGAACTACCCAATAACACATAAATGTGATGTTTATAGCTTTGGCATGGTGTTGTTTGAGATTGTCGGGAGAAGAAGAAATGCAATTGTTGGCGCTTCGGAGACCCTAGACTGGTTTCCGAAACATGTTTGGGAAGAATATGATAAAGGTGAATTGGCTGCAATGATATCAGCCTGCGGGATTGAAGAGAAAAACAGAGAAAAAGCAGAGAGAAGTTGTATGGTGGCTCTGTGGTGTGTGCAAGATTCACCTGAAGCTAGGCCGCCAATGAGTGCTGTTGTGAAGATGTTGGAGGGAACTGTGGAAGTTTTGCCAGCTCCAAAACCATTTCGCTACTTGGACATAATCCGAATGACAGCGTTGAAGTCAGCAGAAAGCAGTAATGGTTCGGGCTTTTCTTCTGAGTCCCGGTGGTACAAGGAAACAACTCCCATCATGGCTAAATACGATATACAGATGGCTACTTGTTGACTAAACAATAATGACTGTAACACAGGATCACTACTTTCAAAACCTATGCTAGAGCACCTTGAAAATCTTTAAGGGCTAAAAAAAAGATGGTGGCAAATTGTTATTTGAAAAAATAAAATGAAATTCTAGCATTAGCTAGCATAGTATAGTTTCCCGGCTTCTGCATTTCTGCTACACATAAATTCACAATGGTATCCCGACCATCATTCCAAGTGATGACCTGGTTTTTATTAATTTAATTGTGAAATGAATTTAACTACTCATTTTACTAACTTATAAAATTTAATGAAAGTCACATAATTACCTGATAATTATTTGGGATTAATAGTACTAGTGTTTGATAATAAACTATTATCCCACGTATAATAAATCTCTTCCGCTTAAAACCTTTTAGCATTTCAATTTTTTTTTTAATTGAAAAAGAAAAACAGATAAGCAGAAATTAAACTTTTTTTATAAACATACAATAGTACAAGCAATAAATTTTTTTTTTATACAGAAGGAGATAACAAAATTATATTGTTGTTTATACAAACTTTTATTTATTGCCTTAATGATAATTATAGTATAAATTTAATTTAAATTTTGTATCGTATTAAGAAAAAGATATTTATTAATTAAACCTACCAAAACTTACAAAACTTGAATCATTACTTTGCTCTAAATTGAAAATTTCTTAAAAATTTACGCTACAATTCAAATCTCTGGATCATTATCAAAGATTGTTTGGGCTACCCATCCTTCTCTCATGTTTTGTCCAAGTTGTTGCTAGCGCTGCTATCGTCAAGTAGTTAAAACAAGATCCTCCAACGAGCCTTTTACACACAAATCCTTTGGAATTCATAAGAAAATAAATTGTTTGAGAGGTCTATTATCTGCAAAGGTGAGTTCTTTAAAATATCCCTTGGCAAAACAGCACTGAGTTTGTTGTCGAAGAATTTGAGTTTACACAAGTTCTTAATCCGAGCTATACTCTGGGTAGAAGTGGCAATTCAGATTGACGTGTGGTATTTGTGTCATATTAAGTACAGGTCAAATATATTTTAGACTAACTTAAAATGACTTATTTAATAATCATATTAAGAATTAAAAATTTTGACCTAACCTAATTATACTAAACAGGTTAAACAAGTTTTATTAATCATGTTATTTAATTAATATTTTTTAAATTTTAATATATATTTTAAAATATTTATAACATTACCTACTCAAATACTAATAAATTTTATTTAAATACAATTGAATATTTCTTAAAACATGACAAATATAATTACACACCTCTAAAATATAAAAAAATATAAAATAAATCTATTTAATCATAAATGAGTTAACATAATGACTTGCATAGTTAATCGTAGATAAATGTGTTCATGTGTTAAAGTTTATAAATTCGAATATAACATGATTATTAATCGTGTCATATTATTATTACCTATTTATTAATCATGTCTTCTTTTAACCCACACCTATTTATTCATATCAAATTCGCGACAAATAACTGTTTACTCACCGAAATTATGATTCCTATTTAAGGCAAAGAACCATCAAGCCTGTTTTCTTATAAGTTGAGTGATTTAAGACAATCAATCTGTTTATTAACACATCAGATCTTTTTAACATTGTCATATTAAGCCATTTCATGAGTAACTCAAACAAAGAGCTTGTACACAACTCTCTTTACTTCATACTTTTCAACTCAATAAGTGAATTGGAAAATCCAATGAGTTTGTTTAACGACAAATCTAAATTACTAAGGTTTGACAACTAGGTTAAGCTCTTTGGAATTTGACCCGTGATGTAACACCCAATGAGCCAAAAATATTCAAGATTCATTAAGTCAATTCAATAACTAACTCAATGAAAATAAGTTGCTAGCAAGCTCAAGCTATTTAAGAATAGAAGTATTATCAAAAAGTATAAGTATTGTCCCATAAAAAAGTTTTTGTAACTTTTCAATTATAGAAAAGTTGCAAGGATGGTGCCAACGATGTAATTTCATCTTAAATTCAAGTGAGTGAGATTTTGGTACTTGGTGTCACGTGTCGTCAGTTCAGAAGCGGAACCGCCAAAAGCATAAGAGCAGAAAAGCGTGCTCCTCGTAAAATAAGCATGCTCAAGTTTCAGACTCGCCTACCTTCTCGACCGAGAGCGTACATTTACGGATGAACAGTACTAGCATGGACAGTAGGCCGCGAACAAAAGAGGCATTTCGAGAGTCGTTCAAGGATGAGCGGAGCAAGACGAGAGCGTGCCCAATTTCCTACCATGGCAACCGAGGTTGAGCATGTCAGTAACCCTTGGAAGCAACCACCTCAAGCATCATTTGGACTGAGCAATCAAGCACAAGGGAGACGCGAGCTAGATAGCACATGAGGTAGTTTACTAATCAAGCTTGGCTTCCTTAAAATTGTGATCCAATAGGTCCAAATTAGAGATAGTGATGGTAGGTAAGATATTTGTGTATTTTATGTAAATAATTATGTATGGATTTATCTTGGCCATTGAACGTGCTTGTGTAATTAAATCATGACTATCCATTTGTAAATATATATTATATAGTGTTATGTAATGAAAACAAAAACTCATTTTTCTTTTCCCATTTGTGTCTCACGTTTTCTTCTTCTTTCTCCATATTTGCTCCTATTTTGAGCTTCAAATTGACACACCTCACAACCACATTTTGCACTTACCTAAATACAAATTGATCTTGAATTTTCAAAGGCTTACTTAGTTCAGTTCTACAAGTTGTTCTAAGTGCCGCATATAACTCGAATTACGTCAAATTTCTAGCACGTGACAATGGAAATATCAACGAATTATTTTATCTAAGACCTATTACAATGTCTTTTAGTCTTGAATTTTTTTTAATTAACAAAAGTGAAGTCTTAAAGTATTGCAGTAATTGTATGATTAACAGTTAGTCAATTAACCTTTTCTCGAAAATTTTCCGTTTAGTGATAGTTTCTCAAATTTTAAGAAGGCATGTGATAATATTCCTCGGGCCTGACTTTACAAGGTAGCTCATACATAAATAGAAGGCCGAGTGATTAACAAAATATATTGGGCTAATTTAAAAACGAAGCCCAAGTCCAAAAATAAACGGGTCGGATCATGGGTTACTCACCAAAAAAATATCACGTCGGGGCTTACGTAAGCGCCTGTGGGGAACTCTTATTTCGTTCATTCATTCTGCGGTCTTCACCGACAACGAGCCGTCGTGTATTTATAAATATTTCGGACAGCCAATATTAAATGGTGAAACGACATTCTGTCAACAAAATCCGATAGAAAAAGAGGAAGAGTATGCCGGGGCTAACTTGTAATGCTTGTAACAAGGAATTCAACGATGATGCCGAGCAGAAGCTGCATTACAAATCCGATTGGCATCGCTACAATCTCAAACGCAAGGTCTTTTTTTCACTTCTTTCTCTCACTCTGTTTGGTTTAGATTAGGGTTTTTATGTATTGGATTATTAGTTTGTGGTGTTATTTATTGAAAAATTCTTGTAGTTCAGACGCACTCGATAAGAAAAAAAAAATCGTGGAATGTTTTGTTGTTTGAAAGATGTAATTTTGAAGCTAAAATTATTGTATTAGATCTTAATTTCCGAGACTCAGAAATAATCTGTGGAAAAATCGAGAAGGGCGTGTTTGGAAAGAGCGTTTGCTCGGTGGCGTTGCGTTATGAAGAATTGCTTTGTTTGAAAAGTGCTTTTATGTTTTTCAAAACAGGGACAATGAAATTGTGTCTTTGGTCACATCGGGCATGCAAATGCATCCTTATAAGTTTTCATTGCTATAAGTTTCTAATAATTTAATGCAATGCTGGAAGTTGTGATTTGTTAATCATATGATAAGGTAATCCATACTGAATCTGGGATATGTTATGATGGATTTTGGCTGTCCTGCAAGCATGATTCGTAGACGGTGAAAATTTTAGTTCAATGTGTTTGAATAATATGAGATATTTAAGTTTCTTCTTTTCCTAATGAATCAGGTAGCCGGGGTTCCAGGAGTGACAGAAGCACTGTTTCTGGCTAGACAAGCAGCTGTTGCTCAAGAGAAAAATAAGACGAATGAGACACCAATGCTCTACGGTTGTGTTCTTTGCGGAAAAGGGTATAGAAGTGATAAGGCTCATGCTCAGCATCTTAACTCACGAAGCCATATCATGCGTGCTGCTCAAGGAATGAATAATGAAGACAGAGAGAATGTAATAATTAAGCCACTTCCGCGTCGTGAGGTAAATAAACCTCCCTTGAAAAGAGAGGCAAAAGATGAAGAAAGTGAAGATGGTGATGACGAGTGGGAGGAGATTGATCCAGAAGAAGAACTGATTGACGAGGCTGCAAAGTCTTTTAATGATTTGAATGTTGGGTCTGCCCCTGATTATCGTATGGATGACGAAGATGACTTTGAGGAGCTTGATCCTTCATGCTGCTTTATGTGTGATCTTCAGCATGATACAATTGAGAACTGTATGATTCACATGCACAAGCAACATGGGTTCTTCATTCCGGATGTCGAATATTTGAAGGATCCAAAAGGCCTGCTCACTTATCTTGGCCTTAAGGTACTGATATTTTATTCCATGTTTTTTCTTTATATTAACTTGATTAATTAATTTAATGTAGCTGGCAGTTGGTTTCACTTACATGCTCTCTCTTCTCACTTTTTCAGGTCAAGAGGGATTTCATGTGTTTGTACTGCAATGATAGGTGCCATCCTTTTAACAGCTTGGAAGCAGTTAGGAAGCATATGGAAGCAAAAGGTCATTGCAAAGTACATTATGGAGATGGCGGAGATGAGGAAGAGGCTGAATTAGAAGAGTTCTATGACTATAGCAGCAGGTCGCAATAATTTCCATCCATATATGTTCATCTTTCTTTTTATACTTCCTTTTCCTTTATTTTTGCCTTGTTTGATTAGCTCATGATTCATATTTTAAAAAAAATAAATTTAATTGTTTTGACAGTTACATGGATGAGGATGGTAAACAACTGTTCTCGTCAAGTGATATGGTGAACACTGTAGAACTTGGTGGTGGGTCTGAACTTATCATAACCAAAAGAACCGACAAAGGAACATCAACTAAAACATTTGGCTCCCGTGAATATCTACGGTATTATCGCCAGAAACCACGTCCAACACCAGCAAATATGGCCATTACTGCTGCATTAGCCTCAAGGTTTGTTCTTAATCTTTGCTTAATGGGCTGGGAATTTCCCTTCTTATTTACAATAAAGTTGAACTAATTTCTAATTCACTTATTTTGTTTTCAGGTACAAGAGCATGGGGTTGGCAACCGTGCAAACGAGAGAGAGTATGGTGAGGATGAAAGTGATCAAGGAGATGAATAGATCGGGAGTGGAGGCAATGCGCACAAAGATTGCCATGAAGAATAACGTCATCCGAAACCTTCCTAAGAATGTCCCATATTAGCCCTAAACTTGATTGTCCGTTTAAGTTTTTAACTCAAAACTCTTATTTTATGGTGTAATGGTTTTCGGCTTTTTATGCCTCTGGGCTTGAGCATAGATTTGTCTTTATATTAGGAAAGAATTTACAGTTTGTTTCTTATTTTGCCGTCACTCTTAGCATTTGTCAGTAATTGTCTTTGCCGCACTTTCTATCTGAGGTTATCTATGGTGAAATTTACGTCGGCCAACACATTTTCAATTGGCAATTCGATGGAACATGCTCTCTCGAATCTCTTATCTCTCGACTATTTGTCTCAATAAATCAGAGAGTAGCAGAGTAGGATCTGTAGGACAAATTTTCCGCTCTATAAAATTCTGTTATTGGATTTTCCCAAAATTTAACATTCTAAATACGGCTAATATGCCCACTTGTAGACAACTTACAATGCCATTAGATCTAGCACTTTCTATTATGATTACCATAACCACCATGAAAAGATAAATCCGTCTTCACAAATCCCATATTCTTGGTAGCGAGTACAAAAGTTTACATCAATTAGCCAGCAGTCATGGGAAGATCAAAGTTATCACAATAGACTAATTAGGAAAAACATGCTTAGTTATCAGGCAAAACCTGCCGCCTTTTACTATTGTTCACAACCTTATGCCGAGAGTAATATGCAAAAGAAGATTTCATACACGGAAGCAGTCAGCACATAAACCCACTTGGGATTCTACAGTATGCAACAAACTTATGTCTAACCAGGCACAAATATGCAACAAATTACAACACAGAATGTAGCTTTTACATGTTTGAATGCTAATGATTTGGCAATCCCCAGTGCTTTCCACTCCCGGGTATTCATCTTCTCTTACCCCCTTACTTTCCATCATTTGCTTTCACTTTCTATTCAAGTGCTGCCAGAAAAATTAAACGGTGACAATGGTTATACAGCATAATAGACGGATACCTTGAAATGTCATAATTCAGTAAGACTCATGGTAAGCTTATCAAACATACCCCTATGCAGTAAAACAAACCCTGCACAAATGCAGGGCGAGCAGTCCATGTCTTACCTAATTGTCATAGAAGCGGGAACGTCGTCTCCGGGAACTGAGAAATACAGAAAGATCGTGCATCAAATCATATGGTATATGGCTCAAAGAAACCACTAAGCTGAAATAATAATTTTGGCAAAATGTGGATTAAAAGAGCCTAGCATTGCATAAATCCTTTTTCATACACATCAAGATCCCAACCCTGCCAACTTTCTCTACCAGATTAGATGCATAATGGGTCTGCCAAGAACCTTGCTGACTGAGAAATCACCTAGACCATGGGGACTAATACAATCAGAACTCTAGCACTGAACGTTGGACCCAAAAACTTGTACAAGGCAAGGTAAAAAGTATAATTCTGGCAAAAACATTTTCACTTTTTACTGGGTCATTTAAAAAATATGGATATTCCAAACTAATGGTTCTAGCAAAATATTCACAGGCCAATCAATGATCTTGCAGTTGCTGGTAGGCATAGCTTTACTACAACGAGTGTAACACTAACTACAATCTACACCTTTCAATTCCTAAAGCATTATCTTCAAAATTTTTCTTCTTCCAGAATGCAAATCAACTGACTGCATTGATCAATTTCACATCATGTGGATCCATACAATTCACCATTTTAAGTGACAACCATTTCAACTTCCCACAGCTTTTAAAACAAAGAAACCAAAACATAAATTATATAGAAATAAACGCTACTAACCTGCGATGACTAGAGCTACCTCTAGAGGGCCCACTAGTACTCACAGACTCATCGTCAGTATCATCTATTCTGTACTCTGCAAATTCTACAGATGCCACTGAACCCTCATCAGAATTAGAAGTATCATAACTCAAGCGACGACTTCCTCTTCTAGTGTCACTGACTCTTGCTCTTCTTCTGTTTCTAGCATTCCTGAAGTTATCGAATACCTGATACAGGATGCAAGAGGTCCACCAGTTACCTTCATCCCCAGGGAAGTCTTCAAACTCGTCCCCAGTTTCATCATCTCCATATTCAATAACATAGTCCCCCAAAACCACGCCCCGTGGGACCTCTGAATGGATAGTGCTCAAAACATCTATTATCTCAGAGGACTGCTGAAAATTTTCCCAATCAAGCTGTCGAGCAGGATCAATTTTTGAAGGACGAGAATGAGGGTGCTCTAATTGTGCATGTTTTTGGAGTTCCAAGTAGGTTCCTGTAAATGTACATCGGTCCTCCTCACAACAACGTTTCTTCTCATTTAAATAATCACGGATTTTATCAACAACCACCCACCCAGTAACTTCCCCTCTACACAAGGGACAAGCTGGTCCGCAAATATCTTCCGAAACCATTGTTTGGTCGTCTGTTGTGGGATTCACATCCGAAGTTGAAGGAGGTGACACACCATAAGCACTTTTGAAACGGTCAAAACAATTTGAGTGCAAATGGTCAGTGTCACATACGAAAGGGCGGCATCCTTTCTCATAAGATGAGCATTGGAGGAGCACACCATTGTGAGGGAAATCCAAGCATATTGGACAAATCACATCTTCCCAATTTGTATTCAACTGAATATCCTCCACGTCACAAGTAATCATCCGATGGCCTCTCCCATGAAAAGGTTCAAAGGCCATAAGACACTACTTACACGGCAATCTACAAGCACAAGGCAAACATATTCCTCCTCCCAGGTCAGATATGCAAGTTAGGTTAAAGAGAATTCCAAGCATAAACTAACCAAGCTCCTAAGTCAAAGCCAAACAGAACAAACCATTGATCTATTACAGGATACTACCAAAAGATAACTGCATATGGTAGAAGATAACAGCAACCATGAGATAAACCCGGATAAACAAGGATACGTGCTTGAGGAGAAAAAAGCAACACATTAAAAGTGCTAATTTAAACTTCCATGCTTTTCCAAAGAAAAACCCGAACACACAAAAAACTAAAAGATAGAACTTGTGGACGAGTTAAATACATACTAAATAGTAGATACTTCGGCCTAGTATAGCATGCTAATCAAATTTAGTTGCCTAAAATATAAGCAGTCGGCACAATTAGCAGCTTTGACAAAGAAATTACAGTTTGGAGCTTTTAAAGTGAGGGGAGGGCTTCATTTCCACGAAATCAGAAAGTATCTATCAGAGCAGCAACAATTTCATTTTCTTTCCCTATTACCGTTCTTTCAGAAACCAAATAAAAGTTATCAATTTATACATGTTAAAGAAAAAGTCAGAAGAACATCATAGCAAATTAAACCCACAACAAAGAAAAAAGAAAGAAAGAGAAAGAACTCTTGTGCTGTAATCACTACATAATACATGTGAAATTCAGTGAAAAAGGAATTGATCATTCAAATATTAAAGCTATTTAATAGATATGCAATTTGTCAAAAGGATACTTAAGTTACCAAATGAACTACGATAATAACAAAATCAATCAATAAAACGATCCTAGATATTGACCAATAACAATTATCAAAATTGGGAAAAATCCAAAAGCAAGGGCAATCATCCGAACACAAAAAAAAGGATTCCGTACAAAGATAATAATGATAAAGATCAGTAAAATCAAAAGATAACCATATAATTCAGAAATCAGCAATCGTATGAAATGAACAAAAACCCAGAAAAATATTTCGTTTTAAAAGATAAGTGTGATGAAAATGGATGAAATGGAACCTGAATCAGCGTGGAAATTAGAAACCCAGATGGATTATAAGAGGAGACTTTGCTCTATATGACTCTTGTATATGTGATTAGGTCAGTTTTCGTAGTAGGTAGGTTCTCTCTTCTTTTGTTTCTCTACGTGCTAATTTATATATTATTCCAGTAATTGTTTCTTTTTCCAAATTGAGGATAAAATAGGTAAAGTACATCTTGTGTATTTATTCACGTAACTGCCCTTCTTGCATTGACCACCCATGGAGAATGACTCTTAGATTTGCAACGTCATTTAAAAAAAAAAAAACACAAATCAAATAATAATTCAATAATATTATATTATGGCTGTATGTTTCACATAATTTACTCTCGTGTAAAAACACGTCGTGTATTTATTTAAAAAAAATTAGGGAGGGTACAAATACAATCATATTTACATTTTTGCCCACATTGATTATTGTTTTATTTGCTTAATATGAAAAACCATAATTCTTAAACAATTGACGACATCGTTTGGCATTTTCTGATTTCAGATCATTGGGATCTGCTGGTGTAGCGCGTATGTAAAATTACATTGTGATTGGATTATCCGAAAAGTCAAACCGAATAAATTTAGATACTTTAATTGTCACTTGCTCCTTTTCAACAAAAAAAAAATCTCACTTACTCAAGCTTAGCTTCATGTCCTGTGTTAGTGAAAAAGTAGAACAGAATACCGACCACAAAAAATCATGTCCAAAAAAAAAAGGCTTAATGTTATAGGATTTTGGAAGTCAGCGGACTCAGAATAACCAGAAAAAGAATAAATAAATTCTACATGGTTGCAATTTTGGGATTGAGAGTTTACAGATATTCTATAGTGAACTCAATTTTTCTATCCTGTAAAGCACATCAAATAGGTAGCTTACCAGAAACAAATTCTCTTCACATTGTTTACATGTTATTTATACCGGTGGCTCTCCGGAACTCAGATCATAGGGGATCGGCATGAAAATACTATTGCCGATCCCCAATTATGTGGGTTACGATGCCTACGGCAATGGTTCTTCCTGATGATCTAAGAAAAACCCTACCAAGAGCTCTGCAATTCGAGAATTCTTCCACACAAACAGGTGCTTGCAATGCGACCTAAAAGGAAATGACAGAGAAAGATTAAACCAAATTTTGCTGATGATGCTTGGCATGCAAAAAATCAATATGTAAGAGTTGGAAGTAGGTATTGTTGTATTGACATTTACCTCAACTACAGCACTCTGCTTTGCGGTGAGACAGCGGGGTGATTTCTTTGCAACCTTGCCGGTTTTTGTATCAAGTAATGATAATATCTTCACAATTCTTGCAGCTTCCTTTGCATGGTGTACATGACATTCCAACTATAATTTGAAGTCAGTAGATTTGGATATACTCTATGAAACAAATGCTTGTGCAACCATTATAGAAGCAAATGTCTAGTGAAATGAATGCTTACCTGAGAACCAATCAAAATGGGTGGCACGAAATCCAAGACGAGGATCTTTAACTCTAAATGTGTGGCAATTATGACAGGGAAATCAGGGTGACATATTACACCCCCGGATATCACTTGACTAACATCAATACCTTGCAGACTGACAGCTACATTGTCTCCAGCTCTGGCGATGGTGCAAGGCTGAGAGTTGCGTTCTATGTTGTGCACAGTGCCTACGTCTCCAGACGGCATGACTAAAACCTGCAATTTCACACATTGAACATATCATTGTGGTTTACCAGAAAGGAAAATAGTTTGTATGCTAGCAACATATATTAAATATACCAAAATCCTGTATCAACATCATGGAAAATTAACAGAGACCCACATCATGCCTATCACAAGCAAGCATTCACATCCGATACTGTCAGGAATTTAAGAAAATCGCAAATCCTTTTCTGAACTGCCTTCATCTAGGAGCCAAGAAAACAAAAGAGCAACACATCGAATAATCAAAAGCAAATTATGGATCATTCTGTTATACTTTGGTAAATTTGACAATGACATATTAAATGCTCTGAAATGTTTGATCATCATGGTACAAACAATGCTGAATGAGAGCTCTACGTCTGAAGAAACTAGAACTTGTTTTACAATAACTGCAGCATAAGTAAAACCAATCTTAAGGGGGATAACATTTGTGTAGTGCAGCTTTAAGAAAGTATTTTCAAACTAGAAAATGTTTTAGACACACAAAAATAGATAGTTGTTACTTCCCTTCAAAACAGAAGAATTAAGAGGATATCATAATGAAGACAAAGAGGGAATATAACAAGTGCAATTCTATGAAGCCTTAGCTTCATACAAGGAGATATGAAGATCCTAAAACAGCAGAGACCTAAAATCTTAAAAGTGATTTGAACTATTTTTGAATTGGCAAAAGACAGGATATAAGAGTTCAATAAACATCTATCATCCTGCAATTGTATACCTTCAATCCACTCTGAAGAGCCCCGGCCTCTAATTTACCACAGGCAGATACATGCCCATGCTGTAATTTAACAACATCACATATGGGCATGAGTAAAGGCTTTGAAAAATCTCTAGTAGGAGACTGTAAGGAATCAATTGCATCCAACAGACAGGGTCCCTGATACCTGCATCTCATTATGAGGTCAATCTTCAAAATCTGTGACATAATTGGAGATTTATAAAAAATAAGCTAAAAGATTTATTCATAATAGAGACAGACAATATCCACTTCTTCAAGAACAGCCATTACCACAATAATTAGATAACTGACAGTACAATGGGTAAAATTAAGATGAATCAATACAAATGCAAATAACTATATCAAGACATTAAATTCCGGTGTATAATTTCTCAATTTAGCTTTCTAAATCTATCAAGAAGATGCTTGGCTGAGCTCAGCATATCCATAATCCTATGCACTTTCTTTATCTTTTCTCGAACATTCAGTAACATATGGCCAGATAAAACAGAGATCAATCACAATCACAAAAGACAGATCCTACATATGACTCACCAAGATAAAAGCCTAGCATCATCAGGGGCCGTCACCAAATTTTGATTTTCCATGGCACTCAATGGAATCCATGTCACAGAAGAGTCCTTAAAGCCACAAGAACGAAGAAAAGTTCCAAGTCGTAGTTTAATTGAATCAAATCGATCTTTGGAGTATTGTACAGCATCCATTTTGTTAACTGCTATGATAAGTTGATCTACACCAAAACTCCTGACAAGTTGTGCATGCTCCCTTGTCTGCCCCTTTGTCGTGTCCATACCAACTTCAAATGCACCAGCTGAAGCATCTATAACAAGAATCGCAGCATCAGATTGTGTTGCTCCAGAAATCAAGTTTGGGACAAAATCTTTATGTCCTGGGGAGTCAAGCACAACAACATGATAATTTTTGGAGTCAAAGTAGGCAACAGCCACAGTCATAGTTATTCCTCGTTCCCTTTCTTCAGAACTCTCATCCATTGCCCAAGCATAAGCAAACGACCCTTTCCCCTGATTGAATTATAAACACCACATCAATACTGTTAGAATTGAAATTAGAATTAACTAGTTTCACTATCTTTAGTCTTATTAAGTTTATTTCTAGTTTAAGCATTATTAGTCTTTTTCTAGTTTGTTTAGGATTCATAGTTTATATTACTTTATTATTTTAGCCTATATAAAGGCATTTCCATGTGCGTAGTTTAACATTCAAGTTACTCAATATAACATATTTTTATTTTATTTTCTTTAACAAATCCAATAAAAAAAAAAAAGAATTAACAAGCACAAATGCATGCAAATATCGTACACAGACACCAAATCACAATAAGATACCTGTAATTTCGCCTCCTTTTCATATTTGTGCATTTGTTTTTTGGATATTCGTCCCAAAAGATACAGTAGTCTACCTGAGAGTGTTGATTTTCCTGCATCAACATGGCCGACCTAGAATAAAATAAAATGAGTTTGCAACATAGAAATGAATATATAAACTAAAAGCTCAATTTTTTACATGATAAGACTGAAATTTAGATATTGACTTACTATAGCAAGATTTAATTGAGTCAATCCATCTGCTTTTTCAGGGAGCATCCACCTTTCAGGTTTATACTGTGTATGCGAATTCTCTCTTCTATCACTAACATTGGTTGAATTTCCGGATTTAACATTCAATGACACGTTCTTCAAATTGCTGGTCAAATTACCAGTATGACTATGTGGTTCAGCCCCATCAATCGAAGAACCAATGCTATCATCCACAGTATCATGTCTATCTTTCGGCATAACCGAAGAAGAGCTATCTGAACTTTTAGACCTTGCTCGTGCCACTTCATTCTTCAAACTATTGCTCTCATCCATTCTGTCTTGCTTGTCTTTCAGCAGTAATGCATTTGCATTACTAGGTTTTTTAGTTCTTGAGGAAACTCTAGATAGTTTCAAGTCCACAACTGCAAGTCAAAGGTGGTAGAACAATAGGGTAAGGTTAACATTAAATAGACAGGCATTAAGAAAAATAATTTTCACAAAAATGCATGATCTAGCTTATGATTGTTAGGAAAAACTGTGGAACTATAAGCCAAATAGCATAAACATTCACACAAAAATAGTAAAGTTTACTGCTGCTAGACTGTGAGCAGACCAATGAAAATCACAATACTTATGGACTTATGTCCTTGGAAATTGACTTCTACAAACACGTAAACATGTCAGTGATAGAGGATACCTTTTGAACCCATTCTGGAGGACTGCAATCCATTAGAAACCAAATCATCTGGTGATGGAACATTGAACTTGAAAGGGGCTGTATCATAAACATGCATAAGGTTTCAAATTAGAATACATATAACCCAGTCTAAGTCTACAGACAGTTTCAAGAAGCAACAAAAATCCCAAACATGAAACATAAAAACATAGCACTACTCCCAACACAGTAGTAAAACTAAAAAAACGGTGTTAATTTCTGTAGCATACAGATCTACATCCTATCCTAGAACACGTGCAGACCTATATTAAATTTGGAATGGCTTTGGGAACTAAAAGCCTCATGGAAATTATGAAAATTTCCTTGAATATTCCCAAGCTTGTGGAAGTTATTGCCCTCTTCTGTCACAAAACCATCTTTCTGTTGTTGAACTACTACAGCCTTTCTCGGTGTCTGATGCGGCAATGATGCAAAAAGAGACTTGGCCATTATGGATGCTCCAGAATCTTTACATACGCTGCCAACTGCATAAAAGAGATCTACTATATATAAAGTACCAACCCACTCAAAAGCAAAATAGTTCAACAAGGACACTAACAAAGATGTCAAAACCTAGAAGAGAAGCAACCTGTCTGCATGGTGACCTCTAAACAAATTGTAGCAAAGACAAAAGAGTTAATGCCCAAAATCATGACTGGAGAAACATTCCTTAATTCACTTAGAAGGCAGAAAATAAAAGGGAAGAAGGAGAGCCTATGTGACACACAAGAAGAGCAAATGAAGTTCAATCCATACTGTAAGGTTTTAGTTCGATTTAAGTCAATATAAATCAACAGAACACAAGTTATTGCAGAATAATACAAGTGTAACTACCTGTTCCATTATTGTCGTTGCTGGCATTATTAAGCAAAGGAGCGCGAAGAACTCCACAAATATCACACACAGACATGCTCTCATCGTTATCATAAGTGCAAATGGAGCAACTCCAAACCCCAGTCTTAGCAGTTTCTTGCTTTGACTCAAGTGATTCCACTGTTTCAGCAAATAAAAGCCAACAAGTCAATAACGTAAAGCACACCCCGTACCAGCACCAAATTCAAAAAACTCAAGTATTTCACCAGTAGAACAACTCATAAATATAAGAAGACTGGTCTAAGTTTTAACAACACAAATTTACAAGAGCTTAAAGCAGCAACAGCAAACTCCATTAGCAAATAAAATCTAAACCTAATCGTCTTTTCAGAAACCATAATATCTTACAAATAACTAAAAATGATCAGTAGTAGATTAATAACTAAGAGAATAACGTTGAATACAAAGGGATTCTAACCATCTTCTTCTACATCGTCGTATTCGTAGTCGTAGTCGTAGTCGTAGTCGTCGTAATCTTCATAGTCTTCGTAATCTTCGCGGCAAACCTTATTAGGCATGGTCCTGATGATAAGAATTTCCAACTATGCATTAAAAATTTTCAGAAAATAAAAATACGAAATCGCAATTCGCAAAGAACTTGAACTGCATAGCCTACTAAAGCTAAAGCAAGATCAAAAGCTTGTTAATTATTTAGTCTATAACGCCACTACACCGACAAAATAAACACTTGCAAAAAATCGGCGATTGTTGCATCCGGAATACCTTGATTAGAGGAATGCACCTACAAAGTACATGCAGTGAGTACAAGTAGAGTTAATTTAATTGAGGAAGCCACACAGGGGGCAAAATTTTTGCGATTAATAAAATTAAAAAAAATTGGGAAATTTGGAATTAAATTTACGGTTTGTTTCATATGCCGATACTGAAAATGGAAAAACAAATTACGCCGTAAATGGAAGAGACAAGGAATGAATTGAAGATGCTTGATGAAATTCCTGTGTTCTTTTTCTCTCAGGATGTGGAGTTACAGGCTCCACCGGAAAAGTGAAGAAATCTCTTTCATTTTCATTTTCATTTTCATTTTCATTTTCATTTTTACTTCAATTTGTAATCAAACGGTGACGAAAATTACGAAGAAGGACCTTCTTTTCTATATTTATGTATAAACCCCAACGCTGTGAAATTCTTTCAAATTAGTTCCCAACAAAACGAATAACACTAAATACACTGTTGGAAGTTTTTCATTCCACAATAAATTCAATTTCAACGAACTCTTTATCTCTTCCAATTATGATATAACCCGTTTGTTTATTGAAATTCACGGGCACCCACATGGATTATGTGCCAATTGTTAGGCAAAGAGAGGCGCGTAATCAATACTACTAAAAAGGATAGATAGATATCTCTGATGTATATATAATATAAAATACAAACCCATCTAACGCTCATATTTACATTATTAATTTTGTACTTGACGTAGGATTAAAATAAAGTTAAATTATTTTGAAAAGTTTTTTAATATTTGTTAAATTAATTATATTTATGTTTAGTCGGTTATTTAAACATTTTTACTTGTTTAAACATAAAATAGAGTAATCATGATATTTATTAAGCAATCTTTTAATTAATAAAATTTTCCATTATTATATTTCTGATAAGATTACTTCGTAGACAATAGTGTTTGAAAAAATATTTTTGGCACTAGTGTTAGAGAAAATCTCTTTTAAAAAAATCAAATGAGTACTTTTATTAGTTAAAATATGGCTTGACAAAGCAATAAAAAAGTTTGATTTACATTTCTATGACAGGGAAAAATAAATAAAATGATCTAAAAAATACAACAAAAAGGAAAGAGTGAATCTTAGGTGATTCACCATTAACATCAACACGCCTTATATTTCCTGAAAGCTTTACAAAATGGGCTAATTCCAAAGACGTCCTATTACCCGAAGTTCTATTCATATATGTGTATATATAATACAACAATAAAAAAATTTGATTTTCCTTTGCGGATCGAGATTGTTTTATTGTGAAAATATTTGCTTTGCCATTACAACTTGAAAAGCTCTTGCGGGATACAGAAATGCCCCAAGCTACTCCTCGTCAGTATTAGTACGATATTAATATTCATCATCCAAATTAACTTAAATTTGTGGCGTCGTGCAGCTACTTTTGGACAAGCTGCTTCTAATCATCTGTCCGATAAAACTGAGTCAGTCCAGGAAAGTGCAAGGTCCCGGACAACAGTGGGAAAATCTGCAAATCAAGGCATAAAAATTTACAAGAAAAGTAGAAAGTGTATCAAGATTAATTTGCCTAATATTATGAACCTGTGTTCAAACTGTGACCTAAGTTTAAAAGGTTTGCTGATAATTTACCTTGTACAACTTGCATGGCTAACGAAGGCATATCTAGGTCGCTTTCAACTAGCCTATATACATCCACAAGCTACAGAAGGCGAAATGGCATTTCAGCATGTTTCTAAATAAAACATTGTAACTGGATGAATTCAATAATATTTAGGTTCACAAACCTCTTGAATGTGAAGCTTTGAATCTTCCGTTAAAGCAAGAAGAAGCTGTCTGCGGATTCCTTCATCAGTGAAGAAAAGGCGAGCTCCATCTCTAATAGTGTCAGTCAGGTCCAACTTCCGTACCTCTTGCAAGCTCTTTGAATGTTGCCTGTAAAAACATATAATGTTAATAATGGTTCTTAAACTCTAGAGCAGATAAATAAACTGAGTAAGCAAGTCAGTTCCTGGATAACACAGACGTGTTGTTTACTTGCAATGCGGGGTTGCTGCTCATCTTGGCCACATTTTCCTTTGCAAGAGTAATTAGGTTTTCAAGCCGTTTCCATTGGAAAACTCCATCTTTGAAAAGAACCTATGACAGATAGTAGATTAGTATTGATAGATCACAATTTAAAAGCTGATATTTGGAGAACCTTAGAAGTTGGTCTAAAGGGTCTTTTTCAACTCAAAAATAAACATTGAACTCCAAACAAATAGGTTCTAGAAACACAGACCTAATTGATTGATGCAATTCTGGGGAGAAGAAGGCTTTAAACTTACCTGTATAAGGCGTTCACGAAGAGCTGGATTAGGATCTGTAAGCAGGCGCTTTGCCACATATGGATATGCAACCTGGTTCACTGCTTAAGATCAGTACATATTCGGAACAGGGAAAAGAAAGGGAAAGAAGAAATGCAAGAGAATACAGATGAAAGATCATGCATCATGACAGAGCTGTAGCTTGTAATTCTTGAAAATTGGTGTCGCCTAATCACAGTTATTAGTATGCATAACTTGTAGTAGGCATCGAAGATTTTGGATTGTAAGAACTTTTAAAAGAGTTGGACTTAGGAAACTGTTATCATGGCCAATATAATAGATTTGGAAAAGGACAACATTTGTATTCACCTCGAGAAATTTAAAATCCGGCTTCAATGTTAAACAGATACCCTCTTGTGTCAGCAAAGAACGGATAACAAGAGAAAACCTCTCTGGGATACGGATAGGATAGTTGTAAACTAACTTGTTGAATTGCCCTGCAGCACAGAAAGCCCAACTCTTGGTTTGGATGCACCTCACAATATATCAGCCACAGTATAAACAAAAAGGAAAAAGCTAGCAGAAAACAGAACAATGTATAAGCACCTGTAACGCTTCGGAAATTGAAATCAGAGAGTCCTTTTCCGGCTGAGTTTTGCCAAATTGCTTCTAGAGCTGGAATGATAGGAGAGACGTCAGTTCCTCTGGCCAAGAAGCCAAGTCTGGTAAAATCATTTGCCATCTCAACATAGTCCTCATTGACAGCATGGACAACAGCATCGATCAAAATCTGTTTGTTTTGCTGAAAGATATGAACCAGATCAAAATGGATGCCACAAGAAGAAGCATGAACAATGCACTGTATATTTACTAAAGAGTAATAGGAAGACTAGCATAATTATCAGTCTTCCCCCAAATTTCTCTAGCATATCTTCATTATGTACTACTTTCACCTACAGAGCTTAAGAACATCTCATAAAAGTTTTTTAATTTGGTAAAAAGGTAGCAATAATCCCCAATTGGGCCATTCTCTTGAGGATTATTATTACCCCTTCGGCTATTAAAAGGAGCCCAATAAATTCTTACATGGACTTCTTGTTCAACATTTGCCAAACTGAACGTTTGCAGAAATAAATGTTTAAAGAAAAAGAGATTCTATCTACTGCCAAGATATTCATATCCAGCAGCCACAGAATAAAGTATTTCTATTTCATTATATGTCACAGCCATGTTGGAGATAACTCTACATTAATTTGAAATTGACCACCTTATAGCATTTATTTGAAAACACAACTCACTTGACTAAGTTCAGCAACATTCCCGAAGTCCACATATGCTATACGTCCATCACGCATAGCAAAGATGTTTCCAGGATGAGGATCACCATGAAATAATCCAAATTCTAGCAGTTGCCTCAAAGCAGCACTGACTCCTACTGTCAGAAATCCATCTACATCAATGCCAGCTTTCTTAATAGCCTGAGTTACATAAGAGGAAAAAGTTTATAAAGATGCTATCTTATGATATTTCTGCTTTTTAAATTGATAAATTACTCAAAGAGCATCATCCATCTATAGTCCTCATATTCAACCTGTGGGTCAGTGCACCGAATACCATCTATCCATTCCATCACTAAAACGCGTGAACCTGAAAGCTGCTTGTAAACCCGAGGTATTTTGACAGTAGGATCATCTTTAAAGTTCTCCAGAAAGTCTTCTATATTCCGGGCTTCCTGAATGAGAAAAATAAAAAGTAATTGGGGATGATTAAACTATAGAAGAAAAATAAACAAAATGATTCAAAATGAATATGGTAAAGCTAAATGTGTAAACGTCCTAAGAATGCTGCTTTAAAAGCATCCTAAGAATGAGATCAACCCATCAACATATCAATATGTGAAACACTGGGCAGTTCTGAAAATTACCAAAGTGTAATCAAGCTCCTCCAAAAGTTTTTCACCAAATTCATCAACTATCAGCTCAGCATTGCAACCAAGTTTCTGTAGACTGATTCCATTTAAGAATGAAGCTAGAGTTCTGAAAAGGAAAAGATCCCGATAGATTATAGGCTCTATCTCAGGCCTCTGAACCTGTAAGCACATGAAATTTGATTAATTGTATTGCAAACTTTGACTGCTAACTGTCAAGGGCAAGAGCACTTGTCAAGAGTTCACATTAAATGAGATATCTTCAAAACTGAAAGTAAAACCTGTATTAACTTGAGGCAAAGATTGAAGGGAGGGGATAATATAGAATGCCCATTGCATTAATAAGGGAAAATTTAAAAAAAATAAATAATTAAAAACAAGCCCAAAGATTATAGCAAAACATATTAATGTTCAAAAAGAAAAGTCATGATGAAAAAATATCATCCCTCCAGTTGATGGAGTAGTGAATATGTACGCGTCAAAACCTACAGGAGAATTCCAATGATTTCAGAAACCAATGAAAAAAAGAAGGATCTTATCATTGTCCCTCAACTATTCAAGTTAATCAAGCACGCCTTCATGAAGGGAATAGTACTATATCAAGATGCTATAGCTATATGGTAGTTGGCAACATGAAAATTTGACAACTTGAACAAACCCGATATCAAATATCACTAACAGTAAATGCGACGTGGGTAAAACTTTTGGGTAAGTATTAATTGCCAAACTATGGATGAAAGTAGACACGGGACCACCAGATGAACATCATACAACCTTAATTGCAACATGCTCCCCAGTATCACGGAGGGTAGCTCGGTAGACTTGACCCAGACTTGCAGCTGCTATTGTTTGCGAAGAAATTTTGCTGAAGACAGCTTCCAGAGGTCGACCCAATTCCTCTTCTATAATGTTAAAAGCAACCTATCAAACCATTCACTGGTTAAGTGAAAGAATTCCAACCCAGTGCTATACAAAACAGCAAAACACAAAAAACACTTCTAAAATTGCTTATTCAAAAGCTATTATGAAAGCATGCTTTTACCTGATTTGGAAAGGGAGGGACATCATCTTGAAGAATGCAGAGCTCATTCATGTAATCTTCTCTTATAATATCAGGCCTGTTCGCAAGCACCTGAGAACTCACAGATCACTCATTCAATTGGTAAATTTGAAGACCAAAAGTCATGTACTTAACTGAAGATCAATGGAAACTCCAGCTTCAAGACTTATATCCATGCATTTAAGTTCAAACCCGTGCAAAAGGCTCCAACAGTCAACACAAATCCGTACTTAAAACTCGATTTTCAGAATGAAAATGCAGCTTAATCTTTGTCTTATTTTATTTTCTAATTTAGTGGATGAAATAATTTAGAAAAATTGTGGTTGGACCTGAACTTGGGAAAAATTAGCATCTAAACATCAATTCTGAAACGAGACAAACCTGCCCAGCTTTGATAAAGGAAGACCCCAAATTACACAGGAGATTCCGAAGTTGGCGAGCACGATCAGGAACAACCTCCTTGTCCCTCCCAACTAAGCAATCATACATCAGAGCAGACCAATAAAGTCCCAAATTCCATACTATCTCCACTCCTCGTAACATTAGTGAAAGTACAGCTCCTCTGGATTCCAATACCTTATTCCTCACCTGATTACCAAAACAACACCATCAAATTCAAACCAAAACTAGATAAAAGGATGCATTTGGCAATGCTTTTGGCACCAATAAAAGCGTTGCAATAATAAAAGGTGCTTTTGTGTCTTATTGTTTAGCTGGAGACTACAGGTGCTTTCCCTTGGAACTATTTTGGAAATTATTTAACTGTTACTTTCTTATAAAAAGTTTTTGAGGTCAAGAAAGCACATGAAATGCTTTTCGAGAAGATATTCATGTGTGCTTTTCCAGAAAGCACTTCCAAGCAGGTGTCATATATTCTTGAACAAGAACAACAATAACATAAACGCAACCCAGATTATTCCCAACTATGAAAATGTTACATAATCATTGACAAAATTAACATCAAACTCGTGAAAGTCAACATCAAATAGACGAGGAAATGAAGAAAAGTTAAATATAATTACTGATCCCTAACAGTACTGTCATATTGCTTGGCGGGAACACATAAGTGCTTTCTGATGGGAGCTATTTTGGAAAAGATTTAACAGTTATTTCCTATAAGGTTTTTGAAGTCAAAAAATCACTTGAATTCCTTACTTCTCAACAAACAAAAACATGAACTCAAACGTCATTATTCACAATTAACATCGAATTCATAAAAAGTCAGCACCAAAAATTCGAGAAAATGAACAAAATAAATAAATAAATATAATTACTGATCTCTAATCGTACAGTCTCAGGTGTGTACTTGCGAAACGGAACGCAAACACCGCGTTCGATGTCTAATTGCTCCATCGCACTGCTAGACTTCCCCGTTTGCAGCGACTTCTTCTCCGTTAAGCTCCTTGTCGTCGTTGTCACACCTTTAATCGAAGTTTCACCACTCGCCGTCGAAACTGCGGAAACTGAAAACTTCTTCCTCCTTTGTACTGCCATTGAAAGAGGAGATGACGATTTTGAAGTTAAAGTAAAATTCCTGCTTGTCTTGGTGCAGAAAGAAAGCGAGTTTATGCAGTTTGGATTAATCAAATCCATACTAAATTTGAACTGAAACTGAAGCTTAATCAGATCGAGAAATTGAAAAAAGATTGAATTTGAAGTAGTTGCCAGCTGAGCCTGAGCGTCGAAATTCAGTTATGAATTAATTAGTTTTGTTTTTCTGTTTTTCTATTTATCTTTTTAAAATGGGGGTGGCCACAAACTTGCGCGGAAGACGTTTACAAGATAAATCGAAGGGAAAGACGCATGTGGAAGTAAGAAAACAGAATGTAATATGTCATGAAATTTGGTCTTTCCTGTGTGGAAGTAACGCCAATCAGCAGTTTCATGTGGCCTTGAAAGCGGACAAGTTTCTCGCATTAGAAATGGCGTGCAGTTTTGTGACGGATCTAATTAATTATTGACGTTTTTGATTGTTTATTATAAAGTTACTTATTAGTTTTTTTTTTTTAAAAAGTTATTAATTTCAATCGACACTAAATTTGATATCCAAACTAATACAAAATTACGTACTAATTAAAATAACTTTTCTAATGATTGTAAGTAACACTACGGATATATTTTTAATGTTTCAAATACTAAAAAAAACTCTCAAGTAATATTACACATTCTATAAATAAAGAATTTAAAACTTTTATTTTAAGCGATGAAATAATTTTTATTGAATAATTAATAAAAAAGTTTATAGTCTAACATTATTAAATTTTATTACTGTACAAAATTTATGAATAATATAAATATATATATTTTATAATTGTTTATATCACAATTAACACCTTAAATGATGGTGACATAGTTAGAAAAAATTTGATGAATATTTTAATAATATAAATTGAAATATTTTATGTTTATTATTATTTTATGTTATGCTTTATGTTGTATGTGGGAAACAAAAGAATAAAGATAAATTTGAAAAAAAGAAAAAAGCAAATTAAAGTAGAAGATGCCACTAAAATACATTTATAATTTATTAATTAATGCAAATGTAGTGTAAGAAAAATAAAGCGGGTCCATAATAATTTCATATCAATCCGCACCCGAATTTTCCGGATCGGTTAGTCCGACCTGCAGGTTCCGGATTCCCGTTGCAGAGAACAGACCACCTAACTTTGGAATTTGTTCTGGATTCTGAAATGGACCGGAGGCCCAACCTGAACAACAAGCGGGAAAGGGAAAGCAAATTGGCGGGAAACCCTAAAATCATCTCATCTGCTCATTAAAGGTTACTATAAAAACAAAATTTGAACCATAAATCCTTTGTTTTCGCGCTCTAGGGTTTCAGAAATGTTTTCGAGCAGTCAGTTCGACGCCAACAATGCATTCTCCGGCGGCGGATTCATGCCGTCCCAGCAGTCCCAGCCCGCTGATTTTCAATCTTCTTCATCAGCAAGAGTTAGTCATATCTCTCTGACTTTTGTTCTCATTTCTCTTATAATTTCTGTTTGATTTGTCAAAACTCAGGAGAAATAATCAGTCACTGTTCGTTAACTGTTGAGTATCGTATAATTTGTTAATCAAGGAGAGAGATCTAGTTAGGTACTTAGGTTATTATTACTATTATTATTATTATTGTTGTTGTTGTTGTTGAGAAACTGTGACCGATTAGACAAATATTGCGGTTTCCTGAAATCTGAACTTCACGAAGCATAAGAGTATACTTATGAAAGTGGAATGCAGTGGAAATTGGGAAGAAACAGATATTGGCAGTTTCTCTCTGGATCCAAATCTTAAACGTAAAGAGGTTTGGTTATGAAGAAAACTGATTATTATTTGATTTTCTTTAGAGAGCTTTGGCTGTAAAGAAAAGTGATTATTACTTGATTTTCTTACGTTGCAAACACAATTGTAAATATTTGAATGGATGAAAACAAAACCTAATGGTGGTTTTATAACTCTGCTCTGATGGAATTTCATTAAGTTTCACTTATTCCTTGTTAACTCTATATCCTTTTCCTTATAATTGCCCCAAACATGTGTTTATTGTTTAATTGATGTTTGATTTTGTTGGCGGCCCAATGGTTTTGTCTGATGTTTATAATTTTTGTTTGGTTGCAGAGTCGTGATTTACAAGGGTTGGTACCTGTGACAGTGAAGATGATAAGCGAAGCTTCTCATTCGGGTGATGATAAATCAAATTTTATTATCAATGGTTTGGAAGTCAACAATGTACATATCCTGCCATAGCACATTCTATATTTCTTTTTTTTTGGACAAAATATTTTGTCAATGTCTATGTTTTTCTGAGAGATGCTAGAAGAGAAAGCATACCACTGGAACATGGAAAAGAATAGGATTGCTGTTTTGTGTATTTCCTTCACATTAGTGGTTTTTGATATTGTGTCTTAGGTTACATTGGTCGGCCTGGTTTTTGATAAAGAAGAAAGAGCTTCTGATGTCAATTTCATTCTAGATGATGGAACTGGGAGAATGCAATGTAAAAGATGGTAATATAAGTGTATTTTACTAAATGTGGACTCATTCTATATGCATTTATGTTGTTTAGTTGGATTTGTGAAATTGCTGTTTTAATACTTGGAGTTTTAAGTCATTACAAACTTTATATGAGAAGATCATTCTAAATATATAAACCAGATAATATCTGTATATGTCCCTAATTTTTGTATTTCATTTCAGTCATGCATAGTTAATATCAGTGCTTGTTTAATGCTTTTGGTAGGGCAAGTGAGGTTTTTGACACAAAGGAAATGGAAGCCATACAGTGAGTTCTGTTTATAATTTGTTGAGTTTTGCTACCCTTAATTTCTTATTTCTGCTGTAATTGTGTGATCTATATCATCAAAACATTCTCCTGATTTTCTTTAACTTTGAAATAGAGATGGAATGTATGTTCGTCTTGTTGGGCACTTGAAAAGCTTCCAAGGAAAAAAGCAGTTAATTGCTTTCTCTGTGAGGTATGGCTACAAAATTAACCTGTTTTTTTTTACAGTGTTTGATAAGCTGTTTAATTCATCGATGCACTTTTATATTTGGAATTTCTTTTATGTGTTTGTTTTCGAATATTTACCATGTTGATTGTCTATTAGCTTTTTTACAAACATGATGTACACCCCTAAATCATATGACAAGTTGTTTTAGTTCATATGGCCATTTGTATGTTTCAATATAAACAAGGATATTGGTGATAAGTTTTTACTTACTATTGGCCAATTCTAAAGTTTTTGTTTACAGCTCTGATTTGTATTTTGGTTTCTTTGATTGCCCTGTACATTAATTTTGTTTGGACCTCGGAAAGTTTATGAGTTTGGGATTTTTCTAACAGAATGCTTGGTTTGGAGCAAAAAATATGGTAGAAGTAATTTGTACATGTAAGCTTACTGACAGTGTTGATGCAAGTTAAGAGTCTTTCTGCTGGCAGTTAAATTTTCTGGTGTGGGGCTATACTTTTCAATCTTCTCTTCCTTTTTCATTTTTTTCTTCTTCTTTAAATATCATATGATTCTATAATATTCATGCTCTATAAACAGAACGTACTAACATCACTGCATAATTGATCTTGCAATGGCCAATTATGGTGGATGTATTTCAGTAAAGCAGTAACTCTTGTGTAAAATAGTAACTATATTTTAAACTTTGATAATAGTTGTATTGGAAGCTGTAATTGTAGCTGCTGACATAATAAATTTTCTTTCCTACAAATCACTTTTTTCCTCATGCAGGCTATATATTTATATATGTATATATGTATAGATGTATATATTGTATTATTCTTTTTTTCGTGACTAATGGACCCCTATATAAAGATAAATTTTTATTTCAGTTAGTATGTGTTAAGTTTTGAGAAGTATGCTACCTCTATATATTTCAGTTGTCATCACTTCTTGGCTTTTGTCAGAAACAGACAGATTGATGGTCTTTGACCTCTTGGCTTTTCCTTGTTTTAGGCCTGTGACAAACTTTGATGAGGTTACTTGCCACTATATAGAGTGTATAGCCTTCCATTTGCGGAATTCTGATTTGCAGGTATTCACAAGAACTGAGAAAATTTCTCCTCAGTGACATTTGTTTTCTGTGAGTTAGGACAAATATGTATGATATTTGTGCCCTTCATCTTGTTACGGATGATTTTGTATTCACAAAAAAGGTACAACGTGTTTCTACTCAGCCTCAGGTTGTAGATTCATCGTTGAACACTTCTGCTCGGACTGGATCAAATGGATTTCAGGCAGCCTCATCGAATCATGTTTGTGATCCAACAACAATATTCATTTTCATTGACCTCATAACATTTGCACTTTGTTGTAAAATTTTAATTTCTTTGTGCAGCTCGTTTCGCAATTTGGCATTGATGGTCTCAAGGATAGTGATCAATTGATCCTGGAGTATTTGCAGCAGCCTTCAAGCAGGTCAGTCTTGCATCAACATTCTATCTTTTACATATAGCTAGTTTATC
Organism: Azadirachta indica; assembly: GCA_022749755.1. Classification (NCBI taxonomy): domain Eukaryota; kingdom Viridiplantae; phylum Streptophyta; class Magnoliopsida; order Sapindales; family Meliaceae; genus Azadirachta; species Azadirachta indica. The sequence continues at coordinate 16,873,820 of CM040446.1, forward strand.
ATATCATACCCCTTAAATTTCTTGCTTGAGCTAGAGTTGTCGCGACGTATAAAGTTGTTTCTACTTAAATCTAGTATCTTGGAAACTTGTTCTTTTTATTTATTATTTTATATATATATATATATATATTCAAGTTCCCTCCAAAATTTTAGGTGTTTCTTTTTTGTTGTCACTAGCCTTGAATTTTAACTTGCAATATCCAGTTTTTAGCTTTTCTTTTCAGTATGGTGATTTTATTGTAGTTTGGAGTATTATGATGCTTTCTTATCACAAAAAGGAAAAGCGAAAAAGTGAAGGATAAAAAAGAACTCTCTTTACAGAACTTGATGATTGATTCTTCTTTGCAGTGAAAGAGAAAGGGGAGTGCACATTTCTGAGCTTTCCCAGGCTCTGAAAATACCAGAGAAGAAAATCACGTAACGTCTCACTTGCTCTCTCTAAGTATCTGTGATCTATCATGTCAATGAGTGATTTATATACTTATTTCTTCTATTGAACTATCTGCATCAGGGATTCGATTGCGTCTCTTGAAAATGAAGGTTTGGTCTATTCCACCATTGATGAATTTCACTACAAGTTTGCAAGAGGTTGATAGTCTCAGCAATAGAACTTGAGCCTCTAGTCCCATCACTTATTTTCATTTTTAAAGTCTACATATGTAGATATAGAAATGTTTGGATGGTTGAAATTGGTGACAGCCTCTAGTTCAAGGGATTGAACTTGTTCAATAGATACATTTGGTATTTAGATGGCTTACATCGTGAAAGTAGCAACAAAAATTTGATAATGAAACCTTGGATTTCGTAACCGGCATTTCAAGGGACAAATAGTTTTTGAGCACGCTGATAGCTGTCAATTCCTGCTCTGCTTAATTGTGAAAACTGAAAGTGGGATCAGCGCCTTGAATTTTGACATCGTTTACGAGAAAAAAATAATTTAGAACGTAGGTTGCAGGCCATGAATTGATCCATGATTTTCTGAAGTCTTCACGGGTTCCCCGCATTTTTTCTATCCGTTGAAAAGCGGAATCTTCAACCCCTCGCTCTGCGAGAGGGAGAGTAATCGTTTGCCTCGAGCTTAAATCCTAGAACATAAATATTGTGCAAAATGCCGAGGGTGCGAGAGACATTCCAAAAAAGGCGACTACGGGCTATGGTATTATCAACTTGTAATATAATTTTATTACTAGGTATTTATTTGTATGCCACTTTTGGGTTATACAAATGATAATTGCCCTTTTGAACATTCGTTTGATAAAATATATATATATATATATATTGTGCAAAACGCGAGGGTCGGTTCTGGTTAAACTTGGGTACACGTCTCCGTTCAAATTTTCACAAAATTGCTATCTTCTTAAGATCCAAGTAGTATAACATTTTTCGCGATGTGATTTTGCTTCCATTCGTGTCCAACACATTAGACACATTGGTCGGATTGTGTCATTTCTTGGTTTTTATATGTTACTAATCGGGCAATGGTTTCACATGGCTAAATAAAAAATTATTTAGAAGCTGTCACAAACAACATAAAAATAATATGCTTTCATTTCATGTAAAAAGTATGTTTGTGTGCAATATCCACAAATTTGAAACCCATCCGGCAGCCAACCACCGTTTTGGCAGGGTGATTGGTAATCACGCACTTCCATTCCACGGCAATGGCACATGAATCATGATGATAATATAATTTACTATTTATTTTACGAGATTTTAACCATGAAGGTTTAAATGGAAGTGTATGTGATGTATGGTTGTAGAATTGGAAAAGTTCAGGAGTAATTCTCTCCCGACCTAAACCTTAATTTCAAGATCTGCTCAGGTAAAGAATACCAAGCTACTATTCAATTCACCTCTTGCTAATTAATTAACTGCACCTCCACCACCTGCTGGTTTTTCATGAGTCGAACGACGCGGTTTTTTCAACACCCAAAACGAAGTTGTTTCTTGTCTTAGCGAAGGAAGGAGACAGTACAGCTGGCGGCCTAATGCATACATATTAAATCCCACAAAAAAATTATGGATATTACAATACCTAAACAATTAAGAATTTATAAATAATTAAATATTTTGAAAGCAGATTTTAATTTCTGTGTGCTGTAACAAAAACAAATTAAAGATTTCAAAAAAAATCCAATCTCACATGAAGATAGTTCAGACACTATATTTTATTTCTCTTTCTTAATTATACGCCTGCTCATCATCTGGAAAGAATTTAGTAATTTTCTGGATTAACTTTTGTTGTTTTTTTGATAAATATACGTGGATTTCTAGCCATATAATTTGGGGAAGACAAAATTAAAATATTTTATTGAAAAAATTAATATTCTTCAAGTTGAAACCACATTGGGCCTCAGGAAGTTCAGGTGTTTTCTATGAACAGAATGGGCTTAGCCCATCTAATTTCGGCTGAAGTCCAGGTTTCAGAGATGTCAAAATCAATTTGGGAAGATCAAAGATGTATCATCGCGAAGTGGCTCGACAGCCGAAGGTCATGCAAATATTTGGTGCTGGTGCTGGGTGCACGTGCAGACGAAAGCCGAAATCTCCTAACCAACTTGTTAATTTTGTTTTGTTTTATGTTATAAATGGTAAACACTTTTTAGTAATTTATAGTTGATTAATTTAATTTGCTAGGTCTAGCTAGCTAACTCAATGTTGATTGTTGAATAGGTAGGGCAGTAGGGTAAGCAGTACAAATTTCGGATGAAATATCATATTTCATATCTAAATAGAGATCTAACAGTACAATTATATGTTTATGATTTTGCTTCCATCCGTATAAACATTAACTTGGAATTCTGTCCATTCTTGCTATGAATTGTAAACAAATGGCGTATACGTAATGTGGTCACATCACATGGCCAAAACTTTTTATGAGACATGTATAGAAAAATAATTACTGCTTTTATATGCCACCACGTGCAGACAGCCTTGAGCTAAATAAAGATCGTTGAATTGACACGTGGCGAATTGTCTGTCACCATCTTCTTCACGTGAAGCACCATTTGCAGTCATCGATTTTCTCCATCCATCCATCCATCCATCAACAAAAGTAAAATAGTTGCATTTCATTTCTATGATTGGATAATTGATTCTTCCTTTTTTTTTTTTTTTTTGGTTGTTAATTCTATATATTGAGAGAAAATGATTTGTTAGTACCATGTTTTAGTCATTGTCTTCCAAAATCAAATTGACGGATGAAAATCATTGCTTATTAGACTTATTTTGGTCAAGACATTACATGTCTAATAATATATAGTTATATATTATTATTCGAGTTGTGATGATCTCATGCATGATTACAGTGATCAGATTTTTTCTTTCTTTTTCAGTTTTCCATTTGTTTATATATATATATATATATATATATATTGAAACTGTTGCGAGACATTATATTTCAGGATGAATGAAGCAAACCCAATTCATTGAATTATATATATGGGTATAAAAGCAATATTACAGCGGGTGGTCACACAATCACACAATCTTTGCACTTTATTAATTCTATTACAATATAATAGTAGGAGTAAAGCAATTAGGAAGCTGATAGAAACCATGCATGCAAGCCAATCGAAATAACAATTACAAACAAACTATACCAACAATGCCTAAAAATGATTGAAGGACAAACCCCCAAAAAAAAAAAAAAAAAAAAAAAAAAAGTGAGTACAATATATATATATATATATATATATAAATATGTATATATAAATATATGACAGCAAACAGTAGTTGTGGATGGATGGGACGATTGCAAGAGGAGATGAATCGAAGTTGGTTTGGGTTACTAGATATCGCGAACATGGAATACATTGGGATTTTTCATGACGATATCATACATGTAAACTGAGTTGAACTTGGAGAAGTCTCTAGGAAGAGAGATTAAATCAATGGAAGAATGCTTGTGGAATTGGAAGAGATCAGGATCTCCACCGTAATACCTTTCCCAACCCAAGCCTTTCAAGATTTGCTCAAGCAAAGAATATGAAGATACAACTTCACCTGAAGGTAAGTGCACCAAAACTTTTCTTCTTGAAGAATTCCCCGGTGATCTTCCATCAGAGGATTCTGCTTGGGGGTTCTCGATAAGGCGGATTACGCCATTTTTTTTAAACACCCAAACGCCAGACATTAATTTCTGTTGTATTTATCTATATAGCTAGAGAGAAATATTGATTAATGAAGAAGGGAAGAAATTAAAAATTTGTTGTGTGTTGTTGTCTTGGTGAAGAAAGGAGAAGGTAGTAAGGGGTATATATATATGTGTCAAAAGGGAAGCAAAAGAAAGAAAAATCAAGTAAGAAAATACTCTTACTCCCAGGGGGGGTTTAAAGAATAAGAGAGGAAATGATGGAATAGAATGGGATGGGATGGGATGGGATGGGATGGGATGGGATGGGTATGTTTAGCTTTGGTAGAGAATCAAGATACTGTGGGTCCAAATAGGTTTAAATAAAAGGCTACATGGATGCTAGTGGGATGTAATTAAGGGCACACGTACCATCCAGACCGAAGGGCATGGGTTTTTATTAGCTTGCTAGGAGAATCTTTTTTTTATGTTGTGTAGGCTTTCCTTTGCTTAGCTTTAGAAATTTTAGAATATGGAATCTTGGTACACTTAGTATATTATTATTATTATATACATATATATATACTATTCAAAAGTCAATCAAAGAAAAAGATATTTTTTTTTTCCTTATATATATATATATATATATATATTTTTTTGAATGGCAAATTAGATCACGAGATGTCCACGTGAAGAGAGTGGCGATAGATTTGTATATGTGTTAGTGGGTTTGGTTTGGTGACTGAAAGCACCGGCAATATGTGGGTGTGTTTTCTTTCTCTTTGTTGGATACTTATGATTGGGAAAAAGAAATATTGAAAACCTTATGTTAAAAGGTACTTCTAGTCTTTTTGTTTTTGTTGGCTTTTCTGCTCCTTCATCATATAAATCTTTGCTTTAATTTACTGCTTCTCTTCACAACATTATTTATTATTTCGATCTATATTTCATATTTATGTATATATATGTATGCATAGTTTATTTTTCCTCGGATTAAGTATTTTATTTTATCTAATTAACTTATGAGTCCATTGATAAATATTAATTGGTGCCAAATGATTGCGAAATAATGACGATCATATATTGCATTGTATATTTGTAAAAGAATATATAGTAACAAATCATTAATTCGTTTGGTCAGCGTCAAAGTAGTGACTGATCAAACTCTGATCTCCCTTCACTTCCTAGGACAATTAACTAAATTTATATACACACACACACACATAATTTCCCTTTTAATTACTGAGTATAAATTCAATGCAAGTGATATATGTCAAATAACTCAAAATTTTTTTAAATCATTTAAGAAATAAATTATATATGAATTGAGCAATAAACACCCATGACATGATCACACACACACACACACACACATATATATATAACCCAAAAATTCTCTTTTTTACAAATTCTTATATAGTCTTAAATAAGAGGTTTTGCATTATTTGCAATCTTAAATATTCAAATATATATTAATCTTACAATTTTTTTAATAACACTATTTAAATTTGCGATTGAACATTTCAATAATAAAATTTGACAATTATTAAATTAATCTTATTCACAAAATAAATAAATAAATTTAGATGTAGATATAAATATAGATATGAAGTTGAATTTAAAAAAAAAAAAATGATCGATTGATATGAAAATATCCAACTAAAAGGACCACTTGAATAGCAATATGTTTCAATTATCATTATCAAATTATTTATGGTAAGTCCCGTGGTCGCTCTCACTCAAAAATTCTAAAACAGTATTCTACAGCAAAAGGATTTATAGCAAATGTTGCCCACATGGCATCACATGGGCTATATGGTCCTCCACCAACAAGACCTTGCTTACTTCTCTTGTCAAATCTATCATTAGCACCAACCCTTCTGTCCCTCATTTTCTTTTTGTCAAATAATACTGCGTCGACTTACAAAGATATATATCAAAGATAAGATACCAGCATGCATTTTTCTACATTTTTCCCTTCAATTTTTCCATCATATATAATAATAATAATCATCATCATCATCATCTTATATATCTAGCTATATATAACTTTCGATATATATATTATATATATATATATTGATCCATATTGCATTCTCATTATGCAAAATGTGATCATTAATTTGCTTTATATATATATATATATATATATATGCACATCACAATCAATATATAAATTTCCACATATATGCATATATCTTGAATACTTAATTTGATGTTCGAATATTAATTTAATTTATGTTTTTCAAAATATATATTTAATTAATAGTCAAATATAAATTAATTGTTAAATCTATATATTTGCATTATGAATTAAATTGAAATGCTTTATATTTTATTTAATTACAAGTAAGCGGTGGTCCATGCATGCAAATTAATAAAACTTAAGGAAAGGGTGGGTTAGCAGTGTAAAATAATTGAAGTAGAGAAGAGTACGTAGCTGAGAGTGATTGGATTCGATCGAAGGCAAGGAAGTGGGAAATGCAAAAATTGTGCATGCCTTTCTTTTCTATTTGCTTCGTTATTTTTCTCTTTAAGCAAGACATAAGGGTTTCTCTTTAAGCAAGACATAAGGTCCTTAACGAAACTGACTTATCATTGCGCCCCCCCCCATCTTTTTTAAGGAAATCTTAAGTGGTGCCAAAATCAATTCTTTTTTTTTTTTTTCCTTTCTTTTCTATATATATATATATATATATATATGTTTAAATTTGTTTCTGTCCAATCAGGATCTTCCATCTGCCATCTGTTTCCTCTTTTCATTTTGGATAAAGCTTCACTAGTATCGACTTTATAGCTTAGATCACCATAAGCTTTCTGAATTGTTCTCAATATTACAATGGATAAATATAAATGAACTATATACACACACGCACGCATACAAACTTGTAGATTCTTCCTCAGTTATTGCTCACTTGCTGGCATGCAAATTCCAACTCATTAATTCACAATACATAATTAATATTGATCATCAAATTAGAGGAAAAATTGGAAAGGGTGGAAATTTTACAAGCTAACTAGAGAAAGCACACGATGGAATTAGTTAACATATGATCATTATCTAATTGATTGTTCATATATACAATAAATAAACAGATAATTTATTTACAGCACTAATGAAGCAATTTGGTGAAGCTTGTAGAGAAATAGATGGATATATGGATCGATCGATTTGTTAATGGTGGATATGGGGAATTATATTTATATATGATGAAGATGAAAGGCGAGCTTTTTAGTTGGCAGCAAGAGTCAATGATATGCTTCATGCCAATGATTCAAGCTACTTAATTTTGTCAGCTTATACACAGTTGTTTGGATTTTGGAAGACAAAACCAGCTCAGCAAGAATTTTTCATTTTCTTTCCTTTTTTTTTTATAAAAAAAATATATTATATGTTTGGATTTCTTCTTCTTCCTCTCTTCTCAGTACACTTATCATTATTATTTTTCAATCTTTATATTCTAGTGTTATCAAATTACAAAGGGGAATTTAGTGGGGACAAAAAATTCAGCAAAACATATATATATATATATATATATATATATATCATGCACCACAAACTTTATGATATATATACTTACAGCTTTTGTTTTTTTTAATCTCCCTTTCAATTGAGAATCATGGAAAAGCAGCATCCACTTGAATTAGGTCATACTCCATCAAAACGCCATACTTTCAACAAGCTAATTAAATTTTCAATCACCGCATCTAAAGCCCATATATAATCTTCTCCAAATTAACAATTCTTATACACAACCTAAATATTATTTTTGTCCAAGTCTTTGGCTTCAAACTCAATCTTAAATACCGATTTTCTAATATGCATTCACGGTGTAATCCAATATTATATATAGCACATGAGAGTACAAAAATTTCTGTTATATATATATATATATATATATATATATATACTTTTATGGAGATAGAGATATAGAGAAATGGGTTTATATATATATATATGTAACTATAGGTCCTTTGACAGGGTATATGTACCAATACAAAAAAGTAGCTTATAGAAAACATTTATTATACAAAGTAAACTTAAGCGGGTCATCTATATATTAATTATATCGATCGGCAGCTGGCAGCATATGTGCTCAGTAACGTATTAGTCACATAAAGAGAGATTAAGAGAATAATTCAAAAGTTAATTAGAGGGTATTAGCTAGGTATAACTTGTATTAGTAATTAAGGATCGTATATATTAATTAGCTAGCTTGTGGAGATCTAGCTAACTAGCTAGCTTATGAAGGAATATTGCAAAAGTTAAAGTAAACAAACGTTAATTACATATATTATACTATATTAGCAGGCTAGCTAGCTAGGTTTAGCGTATTATATTATATTAATTATAAATTAGCACCAATATTTCATTTCATGCACGGCGATGCCATATATTCCCTAATTAATGATTAAAATAATTAGAATGACAGGAAAGGGATCTATTCCTTATAACTAACTAATAACTTACTTTAATAGCTAAACACATCCCTTAATTTTCTATGAATCTTAATTAATATTTCTTTGAAGATAAGAAATATTAATACACACAACACAAATCAATAGAGAAGATTAGTGACTAAGGAATTGGAGAAAGTCTTGGGTGCTTCTCGAGTATCGTCGCTAATTTGATGTACTATTTTTTCACTCAATCAATAAATAAAAGTATATTATTTTAGTTTTTTCTTTTCCTGGCCTTTTTTTAAAATTATTTTTACTCCTAAATATTTCAAAATTAAAAAGATTTCTTCTAAATTTTATACTGACTAAATTCTTTATAGTGTTGACATATAACTAATAACGATTAATCGAGTGAGGACATCACATCAGTTACATATGTAACACGGTGTGTCCTCCTAAATCTTCTATTTACATAAGTATATATGTATATTGTTCAATTATTACTACTTAATTAGACACATAGATAACATAAATAATTCTAAGAGAATTTAAGCATATTTAAAATATATTTTATGTTGTTGGCTTTTTTATTTAATTTGGAAAATAAATTAAAGTAAGTAAAAAATTTAGGCACTTTATTTTATTAATATTCAATATGATGTGATTCTGGTAATTCGTGATTATAATAAATTGCTAGCTAATATCAATTAAGGAACAAGGGAAAGCTCCGGTATGTAAATGTCCCTAAAGCAAGGAAAAGTCAGGATTAATTCTTTTTCATTTTTATATATGTAATGTAATTGGCAGCATGCATGCATGCATGCAAAAAGGCTATCTATATATATTATCTTCAATTTATTTATCATATTTTATAATATATCATGTAAGCTATGGTCTGTTTAATAATTACCCAGCCGCATTCACGAGCGTCTGTGGAACTTAAAGCAACTGTGTAGTTTATTATTATTTTCTGTTGGTGTCCTCTCCTAAACAATATGTCAAGATATATATATATATATATATATATATATATACACGTGTGTGTGTGTGTGTGTGTGTACAGTTTAGCTGAGCTGGGAAAATTAAGCTTATATATGAAGCGTTTAATTAGTTGGTCTTTACCATATAAACCACAAGCACACATTTATTTATTCTCGGCCATAAACTATATGCTGTGGTTTATTTCCAACACTCTCAACAATAAGATAAATCTGAATATGTTCGACAGCATTTTTTTCAGTTGAACAAAAATTAATCAAAATTACGGTACCAAATATATATCATTCTGATATTATCTTTTAAGTGAAAAAAAAAAAAACGAAAACTGTTTAGTTTCCATCCGGAGTATTAATATGAACAATTGGATCAACTGTTAATATATATAAATGTATGTTATAAACCCACACTGTTAAAAAATCTCTTTATATATATATATATATATATATGGATAGAATCAACAGTTTTTTTATTTTATACAAAATTTTACATCAATTATAAACCATTGGATATCAGTACATCCAATGATTAATATTGCATCTAACATATGTATTAATTATGAATGTATTAATTATGCATTAATTATATAATTAGATGCAATCTCAACCGTTAAATGTGCGTATATCCAACGGTTTACAATTAATGTAAGATTTTATGTAAAATAAAAGGGTTATTGATATATAGGAGTAAGATTAACATCTTATTTATTTTATATAAAATTTTACATCAATTATAAACCATTAAACATAAGCACATCCAACGATTTATAATTGATGTAAGATTTTGTGTAAAAAAAAAACTGCTCATGTTGCCCCTATCTATATATATATATATATATATAATCCTTTGAAAACTTCTCTCCAGAATGCAGAGGACTTGCATACGTTCCAGCTTAATTCCCGAAAATAATTAAAGATGAATACCAAGGCCTTTGCCCTACTTTTTTTTTTTTTTTCTCCCTCTATTGGTCTTCTTCTCTGCAGCAAATTCCTTCAACATCACAAAAATCCTAAGCAATGCCTAGCTCTGATGTCAGTACCTTCAGTGATCTTCTCAATACTACAGACAGGCTTAGTTCAAAAAATCAACCGCCCGCCTCTCAACTATCACCGTTCTTGGATCGGAGGGCAACGCTGTCGGTTCTCTTCAAGCTAGAAAACCTAGAAATTAAAGACGTTGAGAATATATTGAGTAATCGCGTAGTTCTTGATTACTAGATATGACATTGAAAAACTGAAAACACTACCAAACAAAGCTTCCACACTTTAACCACGATGTTCCAGGCTACTGGTTCGGCGCAAATGGGACATGGGTTTTTAAATGTTACAAGAACTTCTTCAGGAGGAGATGTTGTGTTTGTTCCTGGAGTGAAAGAATATTATTCGCTGGTTTCTGCTACGGCATACAGTAAAATCTGTGTATTCTCAACCTTATAATTATTTCTGCGAATCAAATTAGTCAACCAATTGTTGCACCTGGGATTGATGCAGCTCATTCACAGCAATCTGCTACGATGGCCGGCAAAGCAAAGGCTCCTTTCGAAGTCTGGTAGCTAGTGATGGTGATGATCAGTCTGAGTCTCCGACTGATGATGACTGATGAAGCAAGGAAGGAGTCAGCTTCTGCGCCTGATGGTTCGAGGACGGTGGGTTTAATTTGATGGCGGTTGATGTTGAGTTTTGGTTGGATTTTAAGATTTAATATATTGATGACATATTTTGTGTAGAGGATTTTTAATTTTAATTAATTAATGAATATCATAATTTAATTGAAGAAATTTAAGATTTTATTATATTGTATTTTCACCAATTGAAAGCATTATTAATGATAATATATATATATATATATATATATAGAGTCGTTTCGATAGCATTAATTATTAACATAAAATCTTTGTAGACACAAAATTACGGCCGCTAAATTAATATTTCCAATACCGATACAAACACCAATCATGTCATGTGATTTTGTGGACGACAATTAGCTTAGAAGTAACAACAGCAAAACAAATTAAACTAACTCACAAGTGATAAAAGCTAAAGCAAACTATGAAAGTCAAAACCGAAGAATTTCTGGTTAGAATATGGCACTTCTCGATTCCCCTCTTATACAAACAAGAAGAAGATTTGTTCATTTTATGTAAAACTCTCCTCATATTTATGTGTGAGTAAATTTTCTTTCCCTATAAAAGCAGACATCACCTAAATAAAGTGTACATATCCAAACAGTACTAAACTCGATTTAATTAAAATTCTCAATTTCTGATAAATTTCTAATCTACATATAATGTGTAATACTTTAAAAAAAAAAAAAACTGAAAAATTCCTTTCAAGAATGTGCTCCAATGCTTATCAATTCTCATTCTCATTACAAGTATTAGCAGCCCTTACTTTTAGAATTTTGTTTGGGATTTAATATTTCAGCAAGTGCAAGGCAAGGCAACAACGTTACATTACATTAAGGCAATGTGAGTTCAAAACTTATACCACCCAAAATCCAAAATTATTTATTTTCATTTTTAACAAAATTTAGGAATATATACTGTTGCTGCCCAGGATCGAACTGGGGACCTTTAGTGTGTAAGACTAACGTGATAACCACTACACCACAGCAACAGAACATTGTAAATTTCATTTTATTTCTTAAATAATAAAACATAGCTCAATATGAGAATATTATGCTCCATAAAGATTATTTAATCTACCCACTACTAAATATAGATTATATTTCAAAATAATAGCGCGCAATTTTCAAATTGTAAAATTCAAAAACTTTTTTTTTTAATTATATCATAGAATTTAAATTTATTCTATAATATAATTTATACGATAATTTCTAAAATTGAGATAGTGATGATTTTGTTTTTTTATGGACAATTTTTATTAAGGAAGATTTCATTCATATATTGCACGAGGAAGATTTGTTCTCGATTAAGTTTAAATGAAAAAAAGTTATTGAAAATAATTTCGTTCAAATACATATACTAATTTTATTATTTTTAAAATTATATCAAAATAAAATTTTGCAATCTTTTAATTTGAAAAACAATCTTTAGATATCATATGAAATATATTTCTAAATATTCAAAAAAATAGTATGAATACTAACTCATATTTTTGAATTCTATTCAAATTTTTGTTCGAATTGCGAATCAAATGAACCCAAGCAATTTCTATTAAAACAAATAAATACTCTAAATTATTGTACTTTAAGAACACCGTAATAAAATTACATTAGTTGCAAAGAAAACCATAATTTCCGGAAACAACGAAATTAGTTATTGCGAGTGCTGCGTTTACTGCAAAAAATATTACGTACGTACACAGAGATTTGACGTGTATCTGTTTCACCGAACTTAAATTAATTGGTTTTCCAAAATTTCAGCTAATATCTTTCCGCCTTAAGTTAAAGAAGTTCACCCTCACCGCTGTAACAGCCAGCGTCTTCAGTTTCTCTTTGTAATTTTTAGCAGTTGCTTTTCGGTATAAAATTTATCCGAATAATCTTTTTTCGGTCATCAACGATTGAAAACGACGGCGCAGGGATTTCAAAACTCCGTGGTAAAGAGAGACCATGGATTTCAAGGCTTCTTTCCTCGTGGTGCTGGCTGCATTTTCTCTCTTCTTCTATTCTGTTAATTCTATAGACGTAACCAAACGTCTCAGTAATTACCCTGATTTGATCGCCTTCAACGATCTTCTCACACAAACAAAACTCGCAGAAAGTGTCAACCGCCGTCGAACTATTACCGTTCTCGCTGTAGATAACAGCTCTATCAGCGTACTTAACGGCAGAGAAATGGACGAAATTAAGAGAATCTTGAGTAATCACGTTATTCTTGATTACTTCGACATGAGAAAACTCAAGAAAATGAAAAAGAATTCTACTGTTACCACTCTGTACCAAACAACTGGTAATGCAGAAGGGAAACAAGGGTATTTGGCTGTCACCTGTTTGCCCGGAAATGAATTTGTTTTTGGTTCTGCAGCTGAAGATGCAGTTCCGGTTGCTAAATTAGTTAAATCTGTTTATGCTCAGCCGTTTAATGTTTCCATTTTACAAGTTAGTCAACCCATTGTTGCTCCTGGTCTTGGTGAGGTTATTTTGCCGCCGCCCCCACCCCTCTATACCCCACCTCCGGCAATGCCTCCAGAAAAGCCCAAGTCTGCAAGTGCCCCTTCGCCATCAGAAGTCGGTGATGACGAGGAGTTTGCCCCTAGTGAATCACCAGTTGAATCACCTGAGGAAGCACCCGTACCGGCCCCCGTTGAGCCACCAGCCAAATCGCCTCCAGCACCGGCCGAGGATGAGGGTGCAACTGTTCCTTCGGCTGTTTCACGCTTGTACGCAGGTTCGGGCGTCGCTGTTGCTGCTTTGATGACGTTGGTGCTAAACTTCGTAGGCCTTTAAAAGGTAAATACGAGGAGGAAAAATCAAAATTAAGAAGGAATGAAAAATGAAGGTGGGTGACGCAGAAGGGAGATGAATCTGCATTGTTTATACATTCACTTGAGCATTTTATATTATATTATGTATTTTATTATTGTCTTCTTCTTCAATTACTTGGACACCATGAAAAAAATATAACGAAACATGTAATACAACCATTTTTCTCTTCTTAATTTAGTGTATTTATTTTTATGAACTGACTACAATACGTTATTTGACGTTACATATTTCTGTATGTACATTCAATATATCGTAGCCAAGTGCTTTCTCATTCTGCAGTTTCCATGAGGGCATTAATTGGCAACGAAGTGAAAACCAATAGAAAACGAAGATGACAAAGTGAATGGGCACTCAATTTGATACATCAAACACGACATTGGTTTGCTTCAAGGAGTAACATAAAATGTTGGTTACTGAAGCAACCAAAAACCTAAACCTGTTGGCATTGGCCCGTAATGATTTGGGCCAGTTAACAAAATCCTAAGAAGTTAACACATCATTTTCACAAACACCACTACTTCACAAGCAACCTAGATCAATCAAATGAGTGTTCTGGATTCACTGCCAGCCAAAATAACTGTGATCTAACTTCAAGCAAATACCAAAAAGGGAAAAAGGCTGTGGATGGGAGGGCCAAACGTACTCTGCAATGTATTGGCTCGTTACTTCAACTTGGCAATTACATCGGCAATGACTTCATCCATGTCAAGATCCTTCATTGGTTTGAACGGCCGCTTCATTTCCTGCAAAGTAAGACCAGGCGCAAGTGAGACAACTGATATCACAACCAGGGTATTAAATACTATACATCCAAGATTTCTGGTTGTCTTAAAATTTTAAAGTTAGATTCAACTTATGTAACGGACTCAATGAGGTTCAGAAACATAAATATTACATCTAATATGATATACTAAATAATAACACAAAAATAAAACCTATTTTATGTGCATATTATGGAAAATGTTATGCATTGTAAAAACCTGGAAACTTGAATTAGTTGAGGACAAGTCATGCAAACAAATTAAACAAACAAGACAAACAATATTAAGCTTTACCAGAAGACTGACAAACTTCTCGCCACCTTCCTTGCGTATTTCAAAGCATCCCCTTCTCGGCTGTTGAAAAGAGGAAATAAGAAATATCACGTCAATACCATCTTATATTTGGAATAAATACGTACACGTGAATAAAATATCATGGAAAAAAGAAATAAATGACTTTCTACACACGTTATAGAGGTTCACCACTGCCCTGCATTTTCTATATCATTCAAAGAACCAATGTCCCTGTTCCTTATTCACAGTCAGCTTTGAGTTCCATTTGCTTCTTAGCAAACGATCATTTAAAGCATTAATTAACAGAATTTGTTTCAAATTATCGCCAAAATCCTTCAAGGTGCACAGATAGAAGCTCTCAGAATAATATTACAGCGAAATTTCAATGTCAATTAGGTTACAGCAGTTTTTCCAGTTGACTCGTGTTATGGAACTAGATTTTATTCTATCGATGATGAGAGAAATTAAATTCGAAGTGCAGTAATTATGCTTACAACAGAAAGATCCACAGAAATACCAATTAAAAGCCAAATGTGCCTTGTCCATGCAAGACAATATCATAACATATGGCATTCCCCTTGGTTGTCCAATTCTACCCTTTAGGATATAACAATTTTACAAGGTTAACATAGGCAGATTTTTGAATTTGATGCCAAACTCACACAGATAAAAGTATACATATAAAAACTCTGCACTACAGCTAATCAAATAGAACAGAATAGTCACATAATCAAGGCATTCGGATCTCTAAATTTGACTGTGATTTCATAATGGAGAACTCTTCAATTTATTCTCTCATGAGACGAGGCATATATTAGAAGAGAGCAGTTAAATAATAAACTTATCGCTTTCTGAATGCACTGTGGCAAATAAAATATCTTGTGCTTGGATAAGGTATTAATATAATGAATTTGATAATCAGTAGATTGGATGTAATCTCATGTTGCCTGATGGATTCAGTAAAGGAATTTATACCTTCTCAGGATTCAATAGCACTTTGATCCCAGGAACACCTTTCTCCAAACCATCTTTCACCTGATTAGCCCTTGTCTTGAATGAATTGCACTGTTTGCTAAAGTCAAACAAAAGATTACTTAGAAAATATATCATACATGGAGGAAGAAGTGCTTCTCCTCAGGATTGCAGGATAATATCACAAAATCTGAAAAACCAACATCTGGGAATATCCTCAATAATCAATATAGTGGGAATATATCACTATTCAAGCATAACACAAAAGAGACAAATGTATTAAAACATTACCATTTCAACAAGTAGTTACCAAAAATCTACAAGAATTTTGATAAATTTGTAACGCTAAACACCATCAGAGAGCTTTGCAAGCGAAAGCACCAAAACCTCAAAATACAAAAATGAAAATTAAAGAGTCTAAGTTTCTGGCAAATTCAAAACCCTAAGAACTCAAAGATAGTAACAAGTATGGAAGACATCAAACTGAACCTTATAGAACAATTATACATGCAAACAGAACATTCCATTTCTTTCACATGAAAAGAGAACAAAAAACATATTCCTCAAACCTAATTCAATCTCCTTTCCCTTCATTTTCTTAGCAATCAAAAAAAGAAAAGAGAGTGCGATAGAGAAAATCATCACATATGAAAAATTCAGTGCCCAGTTAGGACATCTGTTACCCTGAGAGACTGAAATCCTCACTCAGCCATGTTTAAAAAGAAAGAAAAAAAGGGACTTTCAGTTTCAATTTTCCTTTCATTTCCTCCATTATCACGGCAGCCAAACAGAAATATTAGACAATTAATTTACACACAAGTACCGAATCTTGATACAGACCTTAAAACAACTACAACTAACTCGACTATGGATAACTTATCCAAAACCACGAAATCTTAAAATTTTCCCTCTTCCATTTTCCTTCATTTTCGAGGACCAAACAGGTAATTAAGACATAAAATAGCACCGTAACTCGATTCATAACTTCCTCTTTAAACCACCAACCGAACCCAGTCAAGATAATTACACAAATGAAAACTCACTTTCTACTTGACTTTGTGGGCAGCCGTATATTTAATAAAAAAAAATAAAAAGGACAAAAGAAAAACAAAAAAAGAGTAAAAATTACCAGTGCTCAATTACAACAGTTTTTCCCTTCGACTCGTCGCCATCAGCATCTTGCTCAGTCTGGATATCCTTTTCAACTTTCTCTTCCTCGGACTCCTTCCCATCCTCAGATTTCACTTCTTCCTTCTCCTTCTTCTTCCCACCAGTCACTTTAGCTTTCTTATTCTTCTTCGGAACCTCGGCTTTCGCCAACTCAGCAACCGACTCGGCCGAGTTCGAGTTCGCCCGCCGAGTCGCGCTTCGAGTCATCCTCGCTAACACCGTTTCAGCCGGCTTCCCAGCCTCTTCTCCACCTCCCTCCGCTTTTCTCTTCCTCGGCGCCATAAGCCTCTTCCTTTTTTTTTTTTTTTCCTTTTTTACTTTTTCCCTAAATTGACACGCACTAAACAAAACGTGACTTTTTCACTCTCGCTGATTCTGTTTTGTGTCCACTTTACGATACGCGACGGTTTGCGTCATTGATAGATATTTTTTTTTTTCGGTTCGCTTCATTTCCCGCGCTCTAAATCAATAAGTTAATTTCGAATAGACGATGTGGATCGATTTAATTTGTTGATTTGGGAGGATGAATGTGATCATGGCCGTCTATGACACGTCAAGGGCAGAAATTGTGCCACATCAGATTTTGACAGGTTTGCGGTGGGAGTTGTGATAATGTCCAGTAGTCAGTAGTCACGTGTCATTTTGTGTACCTTTCAGTGCTGTTTTTTTTTTATTTGTCTGAATTTTACCCCGAGTCTATCCAATTTAGATGACCAAACTATACTTCATGTTGCAATGTTTTTATGTCTGAATCTAAAATTATTTTTGTCATTCATCATAATATTTTGCTATCAATATTTCTTATTATAATCCATATGAATATTACATAATTTATGATGTTCCAAAAAAAAGAAAGAGTTCTAAATTATTTATAAATATTAATATAAAAATAACATAAATTTCAAACAATTAATCTTTACAACTAAATGACTAAAAAAATTGACTACGAGTTTATATAATATAACTTTTCAAATATAATTTTTTGAAATAAACTTTTTAATTGTAAAGATTTTATAAGTAGAATTTTTAATAAAAACTTTTTAATCGTTTCGTTTTCACAAATAACTTTTAAAAAAAAATTGATTAATTAATTTAATAAACAAACTTTTAATAGTTTATTTTAATATAAAAATTTTAAATTAAGATAAAAGTATTTTAAATAATTTTATTTTTTAAAAAGTTAAAAAAAATATATTGTTAAAAACTTAAATTTTGAGTTTCTTTAATAAAAAAAATAATTTTTTAAATTCTCAAAAACACTTTTCCAGTATCAACTAAGCAACATTCAAAAATTAAAAAAAACTTTTACCATTAAAAAAACCCCCTTTACCTAATGAAAAGTCAACTAGATATGCACTAATTAAATACATAAATTAGTTAATAACAATGATGTATTAATTTAAATTAAGCAAAGAAATTAATAATAAAAACAAGCATTTAAGTAATCAATGTTTGGTCATCAAGGGTTTTACATAGTAAGAGGCTTGAATTCATATCTTCCTAAAATCACTTGAGAGAATTTTTTTCTCAATTTAATAGCAAGTATCTTAACCATTCAGCCTTTATCAATTATGGAAATGTTACTTATCACATGAAGTCCAGCCTTTAAGCATTCGTGGTTAAAACCAATAAAATTATTTCCCAATTATAAAAAATATTATTCATCACATGTGAGGCCTACCGTATTAAAGTGTAGGTAAATTCTCTTCATATGTAAGGATAATATATCATTCAAATTGAACGAAAATATCTGAATAAAATTCTCCATAAATTTTCGATATAATATTGATAACTTGTATATATTATTTTTAAAAAATAGCAAGTATCTTACCGTGTAATGAGCAAATATTAAACTATAATTGTGTTATCTAAAGTAATTTCCAATTATAGACTCATTATGTGTAGCCGTAAATTAAATATAATATTAAAAAGAAAGTAATCACTGTTTGACCACCCAGTTCAATTAACAAGTGGTATGAACTCCAAAATTTGATAAAGATGGTTCAGAGTTCCACTGATTATGAATTGCGCTTTCAAGAAATTTAAAATAAAACAAAAATAGAGTAAGAATTATTCATTTTCACAACTGAAATAATTTACAAATTCAATGTCTGAGCAAGATTTATATTTGACTGGTCAATTGGTTATTTTTAACCTGTGAAGTGCGAAGTTTTAACAAACTAGTGAGGTTGAAAAGGAGAGAAAAAAAGGCAATCAATGTTCGGTCAAGATTTATATATGACTGGTCAATTGGTTGTTTTCAACGCGTGCAGCTTAACAAAATTAGAAAAATAGTATGCAAAAGTACATTGATATCAATTTTTTTCAGCTTCCATAAATATTCAAAAACTGAAAAGGCATTCGTTTATACATAATAAAATCTTTTGCTATCAAGTTTTGAGTACAAAAATGCCCCTGAAATCTGATTATATGA
Organism: Azadirachta indica; assembly: GCA_022749755.1. NCBI lineage: Eukaryota > Viridiplantae > Streptophyta > Magnoliopsida > Sapindales > Meliaceae > Azadirachta > Azadirachta indica. The sequence continues at coordinate 16,893,368 of CM040446.1, forward strand.
AGGCAAAAAATTGACCCATCCTACAGGGGATAAGGAAGCAGCAATAACAAAACAAAGCCGACAGCTTCCTTAAGGCCCCAAGTCAAGCACCGAGCTACTTATGTTCAGAAATATGTCAACGAGTGAACCATACCAAAAATCTATAATGCGGCCGATTTACATGCTAAAAATGTATATACGAGAACTGGAACGCAGGGCATATGCCAATGGGGAATCGACCCAAAAATTCTATTCTATGGCAAACGGTGTATGATAACTAAACTGTCGTGTAGTTGGAGAAAAGGAACAGTAATCTGTCCAGAGTTTCAGGATAAAACTTTCTAGCAAATAAATAGCAAGGTCGTTTCATTCCATTCCACAAGCAAGGCTGGATTGTCACTTTTTTCTGCAGCGGTAAATGAATTTAAATGATTGTTTCAGATAATTTCCCGTCAAATGTAAAATTTGTCAATGCAAGGAATGAAGTCTGTACCTTTCGGTCACTTGTAATGTGAAAGCTTTCATCGATAGACTGCAATTTACAACAAATGGTCACCTTAAGTGTGAAACACCAATATGAAAATTTAAGGGATAAGATAATATGTTACATACTGCAATTTTCTTAAGGAGATCAAAGGTAACATCTTGCACCCTATATGCTTTTGGATGCCACTTTCCTTCAGACCAATCAACGTGTGTCACTGACCAATTTGCAATTCCACCCGGATCAATCATCTGAAGACAACAAATAGTTTGTAAGAAGGAAATGGAAACTTTAAATATAGTTTTCAGACCCAACAGAAAAAGAAGAGTTTGCTGTACTGACATTAAAGAGGGTTGGCAAGTAATGCTCATCCGCATAGCAGTTTCGGCCATCCATATTTGGCTGCAAAAGCGAAACAGATTAACATCAAGATGCTTGTCTATGAAACCAAGTTTACAGTTTTCATGCTTCCCAGAAACCTTCACAGTGTGAAACTTTGACACAAACAGAACACACATGCTTAATCCAATAATCCAATGTAGAAAATCGTCAGAAGCAGAGGGATCTAGATAATTGAATAAACATTGATAAAGTAGTTCATTTTCTACTTTATTATTTTTTTATGTAAATAGACAAGAGAACTGGCAACATACACAAAAATAAACAGAAGATCTCAGCGATTCAACAGCATAAGCTATCAATACCAGGCCGATAAGGAATCACGAGTACCTTGCAGTAAAGCTTGAATTTTGTGTAGTAAAGACTATCCGCCATAATTATTATAGCATGTTGCCGCTTCAAGGAGAACCACTGAAATACAAAAATGAATAAAAACCAATGAGATATATGAGATCCAATTCCTTTTTCTTTAAAGCTAACATTTTTAGTACCACATATTTGTTGTAATCGCATTTGCTACCAGAATTTAAATATTAGACATTGACCAAGGGCACCACACTTTACATGGTAAACCATTCATTCATTCGCAAGTGGATGTTGCACTTAAATGCATTACATCACCATCACACCACTAAAATATCAAAATCTAGTCAGCATTGGCATGTGGTAGAACAATGATCATAGCATGAACTACAAATATGGTACAGACTATCAATTCAACCCAGAAACATATTATACAGCCCCTGGGACTTCTTGTTTTAGGAGGGGAACATGACAAACCATAGAATAGAATATTAAGTTGCTAAACTTTCATCATGTTGATCATGCAAATCTGGACTAACTGAAAGTCACAACCCAGCCATCCATAAGCTAGCCTCATATTCAAAATATAATATGTAAATTCGGTTTGATATTGCTTACCCAAGTTATGTGCCTATAGAATGTATGATATTCCTGTCAAAATATAAAATATATATGAACCTATCTAAGGATAAATTACGTAAGATAATTTTCATGAGAGAAAAGCATATAATCATTTCTAACTGTCCAGCAGATAATTTAGACCCAGCTTCCCTTGCTACAAAAAGACAGTGTAACCGAGGTAAAGGAATTGCACATCTTGAAGGGATGCGGGTTAAAACTGAAAACACGAGAAGTTTAACCTGCAATTGAAGTCAGATAGGATAAAAAACCTGACATAACATCCATATGGAAAAGGAGTTACAAACTTCCAAATGGATGACATGTACGAATGGATTGGCCACACCAGATCCCTAGGAAATAAAATTGGAGATATATCCTGTATGTACTCTGATGAACCATGAGACAGCTCCGTATCAAAAATAATAGGTCAACATTAACCCTTCACCAGGCAATCATTTAGGTTCGAAGTTTACATCATGTGTCAATATGCTAAAAACTATAATACCTGAGAACCTTTCCGGAAATCCTTCTTTTCAACTTCAGGCAACATATGCTCTGAATACCTGCCACTTCCATGTGGGCCTGGATCCTCAAAACTGGAAAGAGAAGGAGGGGAGGGTCAACTAGGAACATAGTAACTGTCAAATAATTTTACAGTAAAGATAAGGCTTTGACACTACACGCCTAGCTCGTGGGAAGACATGTCTTAAGTACATCAATATGTTAAAAGAAAGTTCATTTTCACAACGAATCATCACTTACCAATCTATGTAGCTGACATTAGTATACATTAGATAGTTATACACATAGTCAAAGTTATGTAGCGGTACGCAACTGCAAAAAGAATTGAAAACAATTAGGCAAAATGATATCAACAAGAAGCACAGATTCCCATCCAGCTGGCAGTAAGAAAATCCCAAACTCATTCACCTATCAGACAGCAGGACAAACTGCTGGTTATCAGGATCTACAAGTGCATGTGCCAACAGTCTCTTCTCCGCATCAAGCATGGAAATTTTTCCCCAAGCCACCTGAAAGGAATATCACTTAGCATCAACTGTCGGATCTCATTCTGACAAGGAAACATAAATGCTAGGCACTAAGCAGTGATGTTAGAATTCCCAGCATATCAGAATGGTCATCATCAAATGCTGGTCCCACCAGAACTATCCATGCATGCTCCTTAGGATGCACAAACAAGCCTGAGATTTATCAGACAATAACTAGATACCAAAGAGTGATCTCCAAGCTCTTCAAGGATTCAAAAGTCAACTGGGTGAATATAGCCATAACAGATGCATATACACGAGGCTTATACAAGGGAAAGACAAAATAAATCACAAATAGTAACTTTATATTTAAACAAAAACATAAGTTACTCTACACACCTTCTCACTGTGAATATCTCGGCCAACAAAATAACGGCTCACATGCACAGGTTTTTCACTGGATGCATGTACATAAACAGAAAATCTGTCCTCATGACCCTGTATGAAGAAAGTAAGACATGTTATTTTGAGTACAAGATAAAAAATTGAGGCCAAAATTGCTAGAGAAAAGTTCTTTTTATTGAATCCAAAGGAAAATTATTACATTTTATATCCAGTGAGCAAAAAGTAAAACATACCAACTATAGATCTAAACTCTAATCAAACCTTTTGCAAACCATCCTGCGAATTAATCAATCTCCACATGCACCGCAAATGTGCCAATCAGTCCAACTTAAGAAACAAAATTGGCAACATTCAATCAATATCCCAATACACCTTCATAGAATTTCATGAAGTCATTTATTGATAACAGACTTGCCACTAACCAGCATATGTTGTTTGTTAAATTGAAAAAGAGAGAGAAATACGCATATGATTGAGAAAGTGAATCCTAGACCCAACAGATAAGATAACCAAACTATTCCAGCAAGCATCAGATAATCCTATATCTATTCCTAAATAATTTATAACTTAAGAAATAAATGCGAAACCACTAGATTCCTCGAACTCCCTCCTGCATCCAACATGGATACATATCCAAAAACATTACTCCCTCTTCATAACCATAACGTGAAATTTTGATGAAATTAAGATCTCAATTGACAATTTATTTATTCTTAAAACCAAATCAATAATGGGAAGCCACATTCTAGAAGCTTCAAAATGCATGCACTATCATCATTTTTATTGATCTAGACTGGCTGATAAAGAGAAATATCTTGCTATTCCAGGCATCAGAAAGTCAGGAGTTGGACATGGTGATCTAAACTATGGAAAACACAGTTTATATATTTTCCAAGAAACTAGAGGTCCCTGCCTAAATTATATATAGAGACAGACAGATTATACATCCACCAGAAACAGAAAGCATGAATCATCAACAAGCTTGTATTCTTGATCATATAAAGAGAACATGAGAAATTGGTTCAACAAAAATAAATTAAAAGAAAACTGCGAACAAGAAGCAGAGTGCTCACGTGAAAGAACTTATGCCACAGCTTCTCAAAAGGTAAATTCCCAGGAGTCAAAAACATGAAGGCTATTTTTGGGCTCTTCGAATGAACAGGTGGTCTCTTCAAAAGCTCCTTAAATACAACCTGAGCTATGGTCTCTTCATCGGTTAGTTCCCTCAAAGGAGTAGTTGGAAGCTGTTCGAACATAGTACAGCCCCTAGGAGAAAAGATATAGCACGCCGCGAAGCTTCTTGATGGGTAAATATAGACACCGATCAGGAAAATAATAAAAAAAGAAACCAGGACAATAATCCACACTGGCCTCTTTAAATGTGGTCGGTGATGTCGAGATCCAGACATGATTTGAAGATCTTATATGCCAAGCTGCCACGCACAAACTGTCTTCATTTAATCCTCAAGCCATGGTAGCAGTATCACAAAAAATCTTTCCAAGTCACTCATACACTATAGTCAATGCAACTATGAGATGGCGAAAAGAATGCTATACACCAATCGGCAACTCCTATCACCAACATATACCGATGTTAAGAACATAAATCAAATTGATTACCAGAATGATAAAACATACATGCTTAAAATGACATATGGATACATAAATGGGTAAATTTGACTAAACCCCTTTTTCTCTTCCTTCCAGTTTTAAAGAACCCACTATGATTACAGAAAAGCCAAGAAATCCTTGTAGTTGCTTACTGACCGCATAAGCATGCAAAATTCACGAAAACATGATCAACCAACACCTAACAGGCAGAGCTGCTTATTATTTCGAAACACAAGGGAAGTTCCATGTCTTTTCATTGGACTAAGGAATCCATTATTCTTTATCCCGTATTAACTTCAATCAAGAGTATCACAAACTGGAGAATGCTGGCCTTTTGCAACAAGGACAAAGATACTCACATAAATATGCAGCGTAATTATCACCATTCATTTTTCTACCATCATTATCAATAGCTGTAAATTTATAAAGAAATCACTGGAATACAAGAAATACACATCTCTAATCAAAATTGATATCTCCAATTCTACCTATAAGGATTTCAAAATCAGAAGTCTACAATCAAATTGAACTAATAAACGGAATCAATTAGCATTTTAGCGCCACTGTTACGCATCGATCAATTAACAAATATTTCGCTATAATAAACAAAATGAATTGGAAGCAAAATCTCCAAGGAAATAAATGATTATATATTAAGCAAAAAGGAAATAAATGATAAAAGCACGAGTTTCAGTTTCGAAAAAATCAAACAACGGCTGAGATTCAATCAAAAGAAAAACAGTACCTCTGATCGAAATCAAGACAATCACTAAGTAGGCGAACTCGAGAAGCGGATCAGAGTTTGTGGAAATCTACAACACTGAGAAATTACAGTCCTAATAAGGATCTAAACAGCGGATTAAGAAAGTATTTGGATAATATTAACCACCGAAAATGCTCACTGGAAAATGCACGCAGCGGAGTTCCAAACACAACGCAGTACAGCTCTCGTAATTTATCACCAGTATCGTAGAGATACTCTCCGCTTCTATGCGTACAGTTTATTATTGTTAATTTTTTTATAATTAAAAAAATTAATTTCATTTTGCTTGTATCATACTTTTCTTTTACATAATTACCCTTGGTTCTATGCAAATTGATCCCAAAATTAAATTGTAAGATTCATCTTTTTCTTTTGCTTCCTAGATAAACTACAAATGGTTTCTTTCTATTTATGATTATATTTTTCCAACTTAATATTCAACAATATCATGTCTTATTTAAATGATTCATTGATATTAGAAACTTCCGTATTCAAATCCAAATGTATATAACCTTATTGCGGTATATAAAATTATAAATTTTGATTTATTGTTTTATTAATTTGACAATCTCCGAGAGATTAAGATAACTGATTATCCACTATGTTCATTTAAATGAATGACTAGAGAAATGTAAAGTGAGGTTAATAAAGCAATCTTTATCAAAAATTAATTTAATAGTAAACAGAAGTTTAAAATAATACTGTTGAGGGTAACTTGTGGGTTCAAAATTTAAATACTATCGTCTTTGGATAAATTAAGAATAATTCCGAATTCAAAAAAGTTTGAGAGAAAAGTCCACAAGAACCCCTAGGTCAATTACACGGGCGGTCTTGAAAATTCTAGGACTTAGCTGTACATAAGTGAACAGTGTGACATAATAGAGGCCAACACCAACATTTCATTGGAAAAGCTAATGGTGGTACCTTTGAAACAAATTCACATCCCGATACTGTCTTAATTTTTTTTTGGTTAAAATAATAATATAATAATCATGAAGTGATAAAATCTAGGACCAAAATAGGTAAAAAAGGAATTTCCAAGATTCTAACCCAAATAGTTGATTTTCAAAAATACGTGTAAATGTTTCGTGTAATTTATTTAAGTTTATTCAGATAGTTATCATTAGTTTGAATGGCTCCGTTTGCATACATATACTCCTACTCTTGTATTTATACAATATTTAAAAAAAAAAAAAAAGAGTAAAATGAAGATTATGTTAGGTTGTGAAGTTACGATTGTTTAAAAAATATAAGCTAGTTGTACTTGAAAATTGGTGATTACTGATTACCGAAACACTTTTGAAGCACTTTCCAAATTTGGGTTGCTTGAACTAGGGCTGAAGGAAAGCCCAATCCACAATATTCCTTGGATTTAATGTCCCAAAAAAAAAAAAGTAAGCGCGAGGATAATGCGAAACAAGAATCCGCCTACGTGGCAGCAAATACACCGGTAGTATAACGGAATGTAGGTCCCACTTTTGATTTCAGTTGACGTGGCATCACACACCAATCAGCCGTTTGTAACGCCGCACACCCAAAAATTAAAATGATCTCCAGCGTAATTATTATTCTCTTTTTCGCAAATTCGACTTCAGTTTTCACCTCCATGGCTTGTTCTTTTTCTGTAACAATTTCATCCTCTGTGTCAAAACCCAAAATCCGGGTCAGTGCTAACTCAAAACCAGCAAATTTACATTTAAAAGTCTCATTTCCTTACGAGAAGCGTTTGAATAGCAGATCGCTGAGAATCGCTGAGACTGTTTCGATCTCGAACACAGAACTGCGAACTGGTCCAGACGATCTCGTGGCTTCTATTCTTTCTAAGGTTCGATTGCTCTAGGCTTTCGGCAAACTCCTTTCTTTATTTTTTTCCCCTTCTGTCGTTTGGTTTTAAGCCACTTTTCATACTGATTGCATTATGTGATTCATGTTTTTCAGGTGACGCAAACAAATGGTGGAGTTTCACTTACTAAGGAAGGACACAAAGAGGTCGCTCAAGTAGCTCAAGAACTGCAGAATTATTGTGTTGAAGAACCAGTGAAATGTCCCCTGATCTTTGGCGGTATTCCATATTTTAGATTTCAGAAATATTATCTTTATGTTCTTCCCCTTTATTCTCAAATTTACATTTTCTATTTTCTGATTTGGAAACGGAACATTATTTACTTAATATATTATTGTGAATTTGGTGCTGAAGTTGTCTTCTAGTGCAACATTTTAGGGTTTAGATCTTGTTCTTGCTACAAAGGATGATGAAACCGGTAGATCTTTGTTTCCTGCAGCTTGCCATAACTAATTGCAATAGCTTATTATGATTGGGGATTGATTACTTCTCTGCTGGTTAAAGTAGAAAAAATTATATTTGTGATTACATTTTTGGGTTAAGAAATCTAACGTTGTTTCAGAGTGGGATGTGATATACTGTTCAAATCCAACATCACCTGGAGGTGGCTACCGGAGTGCAGTAGGCCGTCTGTTTTTCAGAACAAAGGAAATGATTCAAGCAGTCGAAGCTCCTGACACTGTAAGGAACAAGGTTTCCTTCACAGCTTTAGGTTTCCTTGACGGAGAGGTCTCTTTGAAAGGTAGATTTCTTTCCCTCTTTTTCCTTGATGCACAAAACCCTTTTAAAAAAGTTACCATGCAATTTTACAAGAGCTCCGATGATTCAGAATTGCATTGGTTTGTTCTGTACATGCGCAGGAAAGCTCAAAGCTTTGGATGAGAAATGGATTCAGGTTACATTTGAACCGCCTGAACTGAAAATCGGAGGATTGGAATTCCGATACGGTGGTGAGAGTGAAGTTAAGCTGCAGATTACATACATAGATGAAAAGATCAGGCTGGGATTAGGATCTAGAGGTTCTCTATTTGTTTTCCAAAGACGCATAAATAAGTAAAATTGCCATTGTCAATTGAGAGGCAGCGTAGCTGCATATTTGTTTTCTGTATCGCACCAAAAATAGTCAATGTCACAAACTACCGAATTGTTTTGTACGATAGAAATTCCACACAAATGCTTCTAATAAGAAAAGTTCTAACATACAAATCATCACCAAACACATGTACTGAAAGTCCTAAAAATGTCCAATTCTGCAATGTATTACATTTATAAATCCAGAAAAAGAAGAACAAATTAACCGGGGCCAACTTTTGGAATGTCATAATGCTCGGTTAGATTAGCAAGATACTGGTTAAATTCCTGAATCCGATGACGGTGCGACTTGCCGGCCATTTTAGCCAGTCTTTGACGATCAATTTGCTCCCAACGCTCCAAATACCGCCTCTCCGCCGGTGTAAGATAATCATCAACTGTAGCAGCAGCCTGCTCTCTCACAGCAGCATCATTTTCAGTCTCAATTATATCAGCAGCCAGTGTATTTCCGCCGCCTAACAACCTCCGAAAGGAAGAAAAGTCGAGTCCGGTAAGCGAAAAACAAACCTCAAAAATTCATTCACAATCACGAAAAACCGAAACCCGCTGAAAAAAATACAAATAAATTACATGAACGTATATAATACTAACCTATTAACGAGTCATTGTTGATTTTGTGCTTCTTCTTCTTTTTGGAAATTCCGCTGCTCTTCTCGTTAAGAGCCTTGCCTTTCAGGTTCAACTTCCCTCTCACCACGTTCTCGTACTCCGACATCCCATCTGATCGATCGATCGATCGATCAAGTAATCGTAATCTCAGAAGAGAGCAATTCACGATTTCGAATCGAAACAGAACACAGACGCAATTAGAAAGAGAACAGAGCGGAGTTTTATATTATCGTCGTCGTAAGTTCTAGAACAGAATATTATGCAACTGGTAAAACGACGCCGTCTGGTTCGTGAACCTTTTATTTCTGCCTAAGAAAGCCCATAAAAATATTAACTCAATACAAATATATATCACTCATATTTTTATCTGGTCTTCGCCGAGTAAACTGAAAGGCTGATAACAATAGATATACGTTAACATGACAACCTCATTCTGTGCCGGAGTTCACGCGAAGAGTTCCATTCCTTATCCAGGTTCTTCCGCCCTTTCGAAAGTGTTAAGAATTACTCATTATATTCAATCTTATATGTTAATCGCGATCAAATTTCTCAGGCAGAAGTTGCAAATACACTGGCCAATCAGTGGTAAAACAACTATCTTAATCTTCTTTCTAGTTTCATTTTGTCAGTTCAACTTGATTGAATGTGAATACTCGGCTAGGCTTTTAGTAATGCATGAATTATTTCGATTTTGAGCAGAGAGCATTACCTATACGTCTAATAACAGTGGGGAAAAAGAGGTCGCCGGGTGTACAATTAGTTGTCGATGAGTATATTGGGAAGCTTAAACATTATTGTGCTGTTGATGATGTTCAAGTTCGATCTAATCCTAAAAATGCGCGGTAATACAATTACTTATAATTAAAACTTCTACGTTTGGGTATTTCAATTTCTACTTGTTTTGATTTTTTTGTGTTTTTATTGGACTGTAGTAATGCGAAGGCTCAGGTGGAGGATGAAGACATGGCTGTGATGAACATTATAAAATCTGATGATTGGGTATAGCCTTGAACTTATTTTAACTGATAGATTATATGTCAGTTTAGTTTTTTGGTGGCGAGTTTTTTGCTTTTCTCTTGTGGTTGGTGAAGTCAATTTTGTTTTGGCAATTAGCGGAAAAGATTAGTTTTGAGATATTGACAGGATTCCTTTTAATGGAATTATAGGTTGTCATGTTGGATGAGAACGGACTAGACATCGGGTCTGAGAAGATGGCTGAGTTGATAGGAGATGCAGGGAGTACGGTAAGAACTGCTTCTCATTGACATGTTATTCAGCATTAATGTTATTAATGATATGTAATCATATCATTAATAAATGTTATATATTCTTTTTTCCTCTGAGCTGTGTATTAAGCTTGCTTCTTGTCAGTGAGATGCAGTAAAAGCAATTATATGATGTCAGTCAATTAATAGTCTTTTCATATTATTCTCCCTTGGATGTGTGACTTGTGGAAGATGATGCTTATTTTGTTCAAGATAAGTGCTGATGAAGCACTATATGTTAGAATGGAAACAGAAAATGTTTTTAATCTTCTCTTTATGCTTAGCTATGGATTAGAGTCAGTACCCTTTGGATCCTTAACGATTGATGTGTTGAACAAAATGCCAACATGAAGTTTTTTGCTTTCTAACTTTTAGTTTTTGAGCACGAGTAAATTTGATAATTGCTGTTCTTTTCTGTGAAGGGAGCTTCAAGGATATCATTTTGCATCGGCGGGCCTTACGGTCATGGAGAAAAAATGAGAGAACGTGCTAACATGTCAATGAAGTTGTCTTCAATGGTCTTAAATCACCAAATTGCATTACTTGTACTCATGGAACAACTTTATAGGTGAAAAATGTCTGTAACGCCATACTGGTTTTGATTAATGTCTGCTGCATCAGTAAAAGTCTCATGCTGTCAAGCATGTATACACAATTTTGTATCTTGAGAGTGACCACTCCATTACATAAAAAAGTGTCGAGGCTTCATCTTAGAGATTTCTATTTTAGTTCTAATATCAGCTCCTTAGTGAAACTAGGTCAAATTCAAACTCAGTAGAATCGTTAGGAGTCATTAAGGACTTAGGGCTTCCACTCAATCCAGCTAGGCATGCTCTGATTATGTCAAGGATTTGCCACCCTGTGTGTAGAATGCCTCACAGAAGTTTTCCCTTTTGGGGTTGGGGTACTCAATCTGGGCTTGAAAAAGTAGGAAAGTGGTTTGATCTTTTACTACGATATCATGCTGCAGCATTTTTTGCTATTGTACTGTGATTCAGTTAGAACATATTATAATATATTCTCCACTTATTAAATTTCAGGTCATGGACTATTCTGAAGGGTCAAAAATATCATCATTAGGTACCCTCACATGTGTTGATGCTACCTTTCCCTCACCTTAACTTAATATCTTATCTCCCTATTGCTTTCCAAGCAATGCATGAATTTATCTTTTCGAGGTGGGTGTTTGCTCTCTGCTAAACTATGCTCTAAGAGTTTTTACAGATCAGCAATTCACTCTCTGCTTAAAAGGCTCAGGTTCAATGGAAGGGAGTTACTTTCCAGTCAGGGGCAATTTGAGGTGGTCCCAAACAGGCATATATCATCAGTTTCAATTTTTTCAACTGAGCTCTTGCTGAAGATCCATCAATATGTACAGCTTACGGTAATGACTTCTTGCTCCACTGCTTCAGATTTCCGTAATTTTTTATACGATGTACTGAGAATTGAATTCCGTTTGAAAAAAAAATGAGCATAGCTTATATGCCAGAAACTTTGGCACGTTTTATGTGAAAATTCTTCAAAATTTTATTTATATTCACAAGTGCAAGCCATGTTTGTGATACAAATCTTTCCTTCCACTAACACTGAAAAGATTACGCTGCTTACCCAAATTCCTATATAAACTAATTCACTTTTCCTGCATTTTGTATGAGTGTAAATGAAAATTTACTGGAGTAAAAAGATAAATAAATTATATAGAACACGTGAAAATAATATAATTTTATCATGTCATTTTTATATAAGATAAAAAATAGTTTATATCCCTAATATTATTGAATTAAATTTTCGAGTCATAAAAGAAACCATGATGAGATGTAATTACTTCGCCCAAATTCCAACAATTGAAAATCCAGCAGAAAACATAGCCTTCTTTCCGAGGATCGTCTAAACTTTTTTTCACTTTTTACAGAACTCTGACTCCATATTACTATCTATTTGAGAGGAAAAAAGATCAGGCCTTTATTAGTTTGCCTATTATGTATATATATAAACATAAAAAAGATCCCATAAGAAGAAAAATATGTGCAACACGCTAGAAAAATCAAAGTATTCTATGTTAATATAATTGGATAATATTTTAAAGGAACATTACATTACCTTTTATAAAAGAAATTGTAAATATTCTCATTTACTAAAAAATTTTATAATTTATTACCGCTTACGTTGGTTCTTTTAAAAATTTGAAATTTATTATTTTATGCCTATTTGAATAAAGCAAATAGAAGGAGGCAATTTAGCCCTACTCTGTGGTCTGTATTAAAACAGATCCCCGCTTTTCTAGCCCAGAGGATAGAAAAACGCCACGTCATTAACAAATTGTCTATTCCACGTGTCAACTTCCCAATA